>JANVCL010000002.1:27063680-27077471 GCA_026546855.1 Erythroxylum incrassatum | reverse complement strand
CACTCTAAGGACCAATGGCTCTGATACCAATTGTTATAGGTCTTATGAGAGAACCAACCCCGAAAGCTAGCTTGAATGGTGGGAGAGCTCATAAGCCTATAAACTCCACATTCATTCCTTTTATTACTGATGTGGGACATTTTAAACCGTAACATTCGTCCCCCCATAAGGACCAATGGCCTCATTGGTCACAGCTATGTTGGTCACGGCCACGTTGGTCACAGCTGGCACTCCCAGGCCACCACTCTAAGGACCAATGGCTCTGATACCAATTGTTATAGGTCTTATGAGAGAACCAACCCCAAAAGCTAGCTTGAAGGGTGGGAGAGCTCATAAGCCTATAAACTCCACATTAGCTCCTTTCATTACCGATGTGGGACATTTTAAACCATAACAATATAACACTGATCCCAAAAAGTAAAGCAAAAATTTGAGAACGCAACTTGAGTTGGCCATGGAGATTTCATTGACCTCATGGGGATCAAGCCAGACTTTTCCCTTCCCGCACTTGAGTACGCTTGCGGCGAGCCGCTTCTGAAGCTTCAGAGACACCATCTTTCTCTATCCTTCCTCTCAGCGAGCTCTAGCCTCTTCCCAGCTCCCCTTCCTTTCTGCTTCTGTCCGCGATTCTAAAAACAAGGGTTAGGGTTTTTGCCGATCCGGTCGGATTATGATCCGAGTTGGGTCCGCTGGGTCCTTACATTAAAGTCATAAATAGGAAAAGTGACTAGTTAACTAGTTATTAATATTACTTTAAATAATATATTGCACAACATTTTTTTCACATAATCAATAATTACTTTAAATTATTGATTGAAATTAAGAAGAAAAAACTAATGGAGGTTATGTACATTTCTTTGTAGATACTAAAGCTTGAAAGCTTTAACCATCATTTTCCAATTATCATATTATTAGAGGTTTATTTGATTCCAATTATCATATTATTAGATTCTCCATGCCTATGCAACAGCAGTACTGCATCTTTTATTTGACTATTGATCATCACCATTTCTCTCATGGAGTTGACAACTTCCCTTTCAATTATTTGACTATGTTCGTCCCCCTTAAACACTCTATCGCATCTTTCTTTCCATAATGCAAAAATGCAGGTCCCAAAGGCTATGAGTGAGATTAATTTTATCTCCCCCACACATTTTGTTATTCAAGAACCAATTGGTAAAGGTTCTTTAACTCTCCCCTCGGTGTTAATATGATAGATACCTAGTATGTTAAGCCATACCTCCTTAGAGAATCTGCATTCAAATAATAAGTGATCCACACTTTTCTGCTGCCTTTTATGAAAAAAAAATCATATAAGAGACTATCCATAATATGAACTCCTCCACAGAATTGTAGCTATAGGAAGAATGAAACTATAGGGGGAGGTTCTAGTTCCAAACCATTTTACTCCAAGCCACTTTATCTCCTTTACTTCTTAACCTATCCCTGAATGATGCATTCATGAATCTCTTAGATGCATGTGTTTTCTAATAGTAGGAATCCTCTCAATAATTGGGACTGTAGTTTATGATGATGTGAGCTAGCCTTTGCGGGAAGTTTCTCCACTAATTCTCATATATCCATACACATACTTTAGCATTTAGGAAACTAATATAACCCTTCTATTTACATATATAAGTCACTAAAAATACCCACCTTGAACCAAATATCATGGTGTATTGAGGCCAATTTACCATCCCCTATCTTGCATATTATGTGCCTTGAGATAAAGTTCCTTTCTTTCAACAATTAAGTGAAGGAATATGATATGCCTAGTTTTTCCTGAAGCTCCTAATAGTTTTTTTTTCCTTTAAATAATCCTCATGTATCCACTATACCTATAACGATTACTTGTGTGTCAAGATTCTCTAAATTCTTTTTCCCATTAATACTGTATTGTATAGTTTAATAGGTAACACTCCCAGAACACTTTTCCCTTTATCCTTACAAACCTATTTCCATCTAACCTTGGCTTTAAACCTTTTATTACAGGGAAAACCCCACACGAATTGTCTCATTATTTTCTCTAAAGTTTTAACTAGACCCTTATCAAAGCAGAAATGGGAGCTCTAATAAGCCTACATTGAATTAATTACTAACCTAATCAATAAGATTATTTTACTGGTGATAGATGATGATTACTTCAAGGCTAATTCTCTTATGGATCTTTTCTACTAGGGTTATGCATTCATAGAAAAAGGAGGATATTTTATCTACATTCGAGTTATAGTAGCTAGCTAGGGAGTAGAAGGTTGAGCTTTTCGATATATATGATGAAGAATCTTTTCTGATAATTGATTGCTAATTTAGAAAGATCTTTCAATTTATGCAAAGTTTGCATAAGTGGAAAGACATATTTATCATATACTTTTGCAAATAAAGAAATATCATTGGAAAAAAGGAGATGGGAAATTCTCAATTTATTGCATCTATGATGGAATTGAAAAAATGGATCCTATGACATATTGTGGTTTAACAACTTGGAAAACAATTCTATATACAATACAAAAATGTGAGGGGATAATAAATCACCCTTTGTAATGCTCTTTTACTTTAGACCTGTTTGGAGGGTTTCCTATTCACTAAAATTGAATACAATGGTTTAGTATAGCATATGCTCAACCAATTATTGAACTTGAAAGGGAAATTGAACACCTTAAACACCTACTCAACAAAGCTTCAACTTAATGAGTCAAATGCTTTATGAAGATCAACTTTAATCACACAAGTAGTTGGGGAACTCCTTTTTAATTATCCTTTGAGCAATTCCTAAGAGAAGAGGATATTATCTCCAATATGTCAATCTTACATGAAAGCAACTTAAGCTATATTGATAACTTGATCCAAAACTTTCTTCAATCTTTTTAACTAGTAGCTTAGTAACTATTTTGTAAAGAAAATTACAACATGAGATAGGATTATACTCACCAAAGGAGTTAGGATTTTGTGTTTATGAGATTAAACAAATGAAGGTTCTGTTAATGGCTTTAAGAAGCTTACCAGACTCAAATATTTCCATAATTACCTTTGTAACCATATCTTTGATTTCTAGCTAAGCCTTTTGTTAAAATTTCCCATTAAAAACATTAGGTATAAATGCTTTTTTAGTATGCATTTAAAAGGTGAGACCATGAATTGATTCACTTCATTTGAAAAATTGGTTAGAAATAAAGGATCTCAATACTTGCACATTTGAGCTAATCACCACTTGCTCCCTTAAGATATTCTTAAAGTATAAACGAGCTTTCTCCTTCAACAAGTCATAAGATGTAATATGATTGTCAGGCTAATCCTAGATGCTGTTAATTATGCTATTGTTTTTTATTGAAATGATTAAGATGAAGAAGAATTTGGAGCTTATTTCCCTATCTTGCAACTAGGATATCATAGCCCTTTATCTTAGGAGGGAGTAATGATCATCCAGTACACTTGTATAATTTTCCAAAGCATGCTTTTCTTATTCCAACTACCATTCATCACTTAGTTAATCGTAAGTCATTTTTTAAACATTCTTGCAACCTTTTGCCTGCTTAACTTAGAGAAGTGCATCATAATAGATTCTCTTTTTCAAAGGTTTTAGCTCTTCTTTAATGTATTCAAGCTTCTTGACACAAGAAAAGCCTTTTAACCCCTAAACCAACTTCTCCCATCCTCTTATAACTTCCCGTAGGAAACTTTGATGATTCACTAATCATTAGACCTGAAAAAAGAACCTTCTTATTACCCTATCAAAAATTCTTTATATCACTATAGGAATATGATCTAATATGTTTGGATTTAAGAAATCTGCTTTCTTTATGGATAGTTCTTCAATCATTCCTTATAAACTAGAACTCAATTTATTTTTTTTCCTAACATCCTCCCTTTGAAATATGAAAAATTTTCCATAAACAAAAGTGATCTCCACACTTTTTATAAAACTTATTCTTATGTAGATGTGTTAGTAGCTAGAGTATAACTCCTCTAAATCGACCCTCCCTATATCAAACATGATAATCACTCTACCATAGCGATGACAGGTGCTGTTTGAGACAAAATACCACCATGATCCATTCATTTTGAGCTTCAAAAAGTTTTCCTATCATTTTAGATTCTAAAATTCCTATAACTGCTATAATGTTATTGTACAAAAAGTCATCTAAAACTTGCTTTTATAGGGCCATTGAGGCCCATATTATTTCACACTGCTATATTCATTATTAGTTATTTTTATTAGAGGAGGTCCCTTTCTCTCTTCTCCTACTAGCCTTTCTCTTAAAAACTTCCTAAAAACTGATTTCCTCCTCTTCTCCTTTATCTAGAGTATTTAATATCCTATTTTCCTTCTCAAAGTTTTACTCATCATTTTCTTTTCCAGTGATAATCCTTTCTCCATTAGTGCCTCTTCTTCATTATCTTTCTCCTGGATTGTTGAGGGATTATCATTACTAGCAAGGAGGCATTCCTGTGAGTCTATTGTAAGATCCTGGTTGACAGTGCGTCGTAATATTAGTCAAAATAAAATAACTAGACTACTACTATAGCAATGGTGTGTCTAGGTCAATAATACTGAGAGTGTGTGAAAAGTTGTTGAAATAAAATTAATCGATGTTTAGGAAAAAGGGTTTTAGATATTGGAATAAGAAATTAAATTAACCTGATGAAAACAAATTAAAGAAAACATACCAAAAATGATAAAAGTGGGGAATTCGGTAGGGGCCCAGTTTTTTGGTTCAATCTCAACCTACATCCTAATTAAACATATTTCATGGATTTGTTGTTCTCTAACCTTTCATAGCAACTATTAATCGTGAGTTAATAATTAACCCGAGTTTTTCCTTAGGTTTTGTTTAATCAAGATACGATCATTAATTAAACCTTACTACTGAATAACCTAGGATACGATCTCTAGACTTAATTAGGCAGTAGCATTACGAATTAGGAAAACCAATTAATTAGGGCAATAACCACATACGATACGTCATTTAACCTAGGTTATGTTATCCCTAATGATTACAAATCATTAGTCATTACATATCAATTTCAACATAACAATTACGGATTATATCAAAATTCTAGCAATGGATTTGCAAATAAACGATTCAATGAAGGCACTAAAATCATCCTTACTCAATACCCAATAAGTTCATACACAAATAACTGAACAATAATAAAAATACAATTATCCATAGGATAACAAAATTAAGTCGATAGGAGAGAAAGAAACAACAAAAATATGAAATATACTTAACTCGGTTTGTCAACGTTGATGTCATCTCTGAACTGGTGTCAAGATGTATGTCCCTTTATGGGTCTCTCCAGAAAAAATGCCTTAGCCCCCTTAAAAATTGTCCCACTCAAAGACCCCTTCAACTCTTTTTTGTCGCGCCTCCCTCTGCTCTCTAATGCAAGCTAGTATTCTTGATATGACTAGTTAACTCTTTAGCCACGCATACTATTCAGAATTTAAAACCCTCCCTCGCGTCTTGGCCAAACGTCTGCATTTCGTGCATAACGTTTGTATGAAACACATTTGCGTAAACACAGACATTGTTTGCGTTTAGTAAAATGCATGGTCTGCATTTTAGGTGGCGTGGGCTGCGTTTTAGCTTGCTCCTACCTACATCTGTGCTACGTTGTCATTTGCTTCTTCGTTTCCTAGCTTATGCTTGCACTGTCGTTTTCTTCTTGGACGTTGCTGTGCATTTTTAGTTTTGGCGTGGTCTGCTGTGTGTTAGTGTTTTCTTCATCTTGCATTGTTGTTTTGCTCCTTCCAGCCATCCATTAATTTCACATGCATGGGCTGTCCTATATGTTGGCTTCCATCTTTGTGTTACCATAGTTCCATGATGCTTTCCATTAAATTTGCGTTATTGCATACAAAAACATACAATTTCCATGCACAGTAGTCGTGAGCTATATTGCTTCATTATCTTAATTTTTTTGTCTTTACTTGCTTTAATATTTCTCATTCTTACTCCATGAAGATAAGTAAAAATTAATCTATGAAAAATGGCCCAAATATTATGTTTTCGACTCACTTTAACTTCTTTACTTCCAAATTGTGCCTAAAATCACATGTGAGTCAAAATGAGTATCTTAAGCAATTTCATATCCTTAATCACTAAGTATTATGGAATAAATTCATAATCAATTAAGCACCTATCACTGGTGATTATGATCTTTGAGGGATTTGGAACTAATTATGTTTGAAGCCTCACTATTCTTATCAACAGGGGAATGTTTCTTTTATTTATCTATATTCACCAATTCTTCATAGTCCCCTTTTACGAATGTTCTACCTGTTTCTTTCCACCTTTTGATTTGTTGGCTTGACATAGGCCTACATTGATACGTGAATCTGACTGCATCTTCTGCTAGGTCCTCCTTCTCATCAAGTTATTATGGGAACGATTTATGATAGTTCTTTCCCATTTTGATGTTGCTTTATTCCACAAATCTCTTTCCTTATGTATACTGTTTTTTACGCTGGAAAACACTTCTCTAAAAATTGGCTTTTCATTTATGTCCACATGGTAACACTCCTTATAGGTAAATAAAAAAATCCAATCATTTATTGCACCTTTTAATGAAAATGAAAAGGCTCTAAGTATGATTTGATCTTCCATCACCCTTAGAGGTTCCATACTAAAACAAACTACCTCGAGCTCCTTAAGATGTTTATGAGCACCCTCACTTGCAAAACCATGAAAATTAGATTAAAAAAATGTATCAAACTAGACTTAATCTCAAAAGTAACATGCTCAACAAAATTTAAGAAAGTAATGCATAAAGATCTTTAAGTCAAGTTTAGTGCAACCAACTCCCTTAGAGTTCTCGAGATTGGTTATAGCTTCTTCAAAATTAATTCCTTTTTCTATTATTTAAGTTTTTTTAACTCTCCTTGTGCAATGTTCACAATATCCTCTTAATCATGTGGTCAAATTGTACAAGATCTTGGTGAGGAGATCTAGTCACTGCTATGTGCAAACACTATTAAATATAAAAGGATCAAGAAAAAATATAAAAAATAATTATAAGCATATATATACAAAAAATAGTTAATATCAAATACAAAAACTAAATCAACTTTACTATCCAACAATGGCACCAAAATCTTTCTTAATGCCTATCGAACACACCAGAAAATAAAACCTAACTTTGCACAACTAAACTTATAATAATGATAAGAAAAAATTATATCCATAAAAAATGTTTGATTAGCTTTTGTAATGAACAAATCATTATATTGGATTGTGGGATTTGATTAAATTCAATTGATGTAATAAAATAAAATTAAACAATGGAAGATAGATCAAATCAAACAGTACAAAATTGTAAGGATTAATTAATAGGTTTTTTTAATCTAGTTCTCAATTCAATCTCAACCTTCACATGAATGTGCATAATCAATTGTAAAGTTGTTCTCATACCTCTCTTTAGAATTATTAACTATAGATTAACAACATGCTCTGTTGATCTCAGTTTTCTCTTAGATTGTAACTCATTAAGACACTCTTTAATTAGGTTTAACTGTCAGATATCCCAAAACAAACTCTCTAGATTTAGTGTGATAGTCATATTATGGGTTAGGAAAATAGTTTATTCTAGGCAATAATTATACAAGCTTAGAATATTTAACTTATGCAATGTTATCCCTAATGATGCACGACCATTAGTTTACCAAACATGAATTAGATTTACATTAATTACATATTATAATCATGATTCTAGCTATGAATTTGTATATGAATAATCCAACAGGCGTATCTAAATCTTTCATTTATAAGTCCCAAACTTAAAACGCATAATAACATAGTCAATTCTAAAAAGAGAGTTAAGAACAACATCACTAAGATTGATCAATGCCTTAATATATATACCGACCTTGATATCCCATTCAATTGCAAAGAAGAAGATTAACTGCTCATAACTCTCAAAAGAAAAGGAATTTGCTCCTTTTATGTCTTTAATCTATACATTCCTTGATTTGTCTCTTAATTGCCCTTCTATATTGCAACATTAGGGTAGTATAATTATATATGATTAGCTACATGGAGGTGTAAGTGACCATGTATGCCAATTTTCTAGAAATTGTGGAGTTACATATTCACAGTTGGATACGCAAGTAAGACACCATGATCACGTATCTCACTTACATGGAAGTGTAGGTCTCCATATAAGAGTGTAGGTCACAAAAATGGTTGAAACAACATCTTCAAGTTTTTACACATTTTCAGTGACTTACACGGTACCATACACAACCGTGCAAGTTATATTTATGGGTGTGTAAGTCATAAATTGACTTTAATTCTCCAATTCTTTATCCTATTTTCACTCTAACTCACCTCCTTTTTGCTCCACAAAGGCAAATAAGATCAAACATCTACAGAACTTTACCAAGGATACGAGTTTAGCTCATTTTTGTCTTTTTCTTCCAACTTGTACCTAAACCAAAATATGAATCAAAATAAATATATTAGATGCAACATAAATATTAATCACTAAGCATTAGAGAATAAATATATAATCAATCAAGCACTTATCACCTATTACGCAAATGATGCTTTCAATATCTTCTTAAAATACTTTGAAATTGATTTGAATATTTTTAGTGTTCCTTTCCTTTTAAATGTATAAATAATATAAAAAGAATGTTAACTTCTTTTAAGTAACCTCTATATATGGACATGACTGTAAGCTTTACATTCATTCAATGGTTTTTTTAGCTCCAAGATTGCCAACTGCTGTTACAAAGAAATATATTTTTATGCCTTACGAAAAAGGTGTAAGATCATCCTAACAAAAGATGATTATGAAATTTAGGATTCCTTTTACAGAGAACACAAGTTTTAAAAGAGACATAAGGTAGTCTATTTATGGTTTTAGGAATATACTACAAAGCTAACCAAAGAATTAAGCTTATCTTTTAGATATGTTGCTTGAAACATAATATAGAATAATAAAGTAAATGGTGATAATAAGAAAGAAAGACATTCTAGGTTGAGGGACCAGTGAAGTTCCTTGATGAATGAATAGAACAAAGGATTTTATTAACTTAGGCAGGATAAGTAAGAGAAGTTGTCATATTATCTTTTATCACAACAAGTGTTCGTTTATTTCATAAGGTCTAAATCCAATTTCTATTTGCAAAAATGATAGACACCTTTGAATTACTAGGAATGAAAGCTCTAAAGTTGATTCTTTACGGAAGGAGATTAGATAAAATGGTAAGAGGATGCAATTTGTCATTCCAAAGATGATTGTTTTATCTATTTCTTATTTGGTACATGAAGACATATCTCACCTAATGTCTTAACTTGAAAATTATTCTCCAAGGCTGACATAAACTCTTCTTGATCTTCAGATTCCAAAAGCTATTGCGTTTTATCTTATACATGTGAATTCAATTAAATAAAGTGGATTCTTTATCAGTTAAAAGTAGTTCAACCCTTTTAGTAAGGAGAATTTTGTTCAAAATGTAAGAGTCTTGATGCTACGATGCTTTTTATCTTAGGCTTATAAGCATCATCCCATCAAATTTTATAGTTGAAGTGATCATTAGAGTTTCCAATCGAAAGAAAAATCCTCATCTTTTTTTCAGTAGTTTTAATTACTCTAGACGAAATCAGTAAGTGTTCAATCTAATGAATGTGGATGACACTTAAAAATGATCTAACAACTCCTAATTTTCCATCTTAAAAAAGAAAATGATTTGTTTAGTTAGAGATTCTAACTTTTACTGCATAAATAAGAGGAAAGTAGTCAAATATGAAGAGTCTAAAGGGAATAATAGGAATCCTGAGATAGATACCTTGTAGGTGAAGACAAAAGGAGATTATAAAAGTTGGAAAGAGTAACCTAATTAACCTAGGGCAAAGGTCAATATTAATTTTATCGCAAGTGCAAGACGTAGCTATAGCTAGCACAGGCAAGTATATCTCGATTCCATGAAGACACTAAATACTAGTAATTACCCTTTTTCTATTATCTAGCCTAAAATTTTGTTTTTTGGTTTTTAATTAAAAACAAAGCTAAACAAATAAACTAAATTAAGTTTAATTTGAACTCAAGATAAGTAAAATGCAAAGAAAAATCAATATCAAATAGTATTGTCTAGGTGAGGAATCCCCATAAGAATCCTTGAACTATTAACTTTTTATCATGCAATCATATTATTGATTATTGGACTGTAGAAATTTCTATCTTATGTAAATAACTCTCTTGAGACTGTTACTAACTAATCCATCAATTGATTAACATAAATCTTTCTAGTTAAAATCCCTAAGATTGTATTATCGATTTACAAATTTCATTATTAGGTTTAACCTTAATCTAGATGATTTATGTTGACTTATCTCTAGGTTCACATGCAACTCTTTCCAATTATGGTAAATATATTCATACAAAAGGATTTCTTAATATCAATCATATGAAATCAAATCATGGACTAATATTCTAGATATATTAGAACAAGCATAAAATGCATAGTCGAATCATAATAAATCAATCAATATAATTGCAATAAATAAAAGATTAAAACATATTGTTATCTCAAACTTGGGTCCATCACACCTAAACACTAAACACATTTAGTTACTAATCATAGAAAACAAAATAAAAAATGCAAAAAACTAATAGAAAATAAAGAAATCATAATCCTAAATCTCCCTTTCTCTTCTATTGAATCTTTTTGCAAGTTTGGATTTGATGTGGCTATCTACTAGATCTCTTGATATATTCTTCATGCTTTCCTCGTCCTTTGATCAAAATCATCGCCTCTTTAGGTGTCTTACGTTTTAAAACTAATTAATAATTTGAATCTCCTTTATTTGCCTATACTCACATCCTTTAATAATAAAATTTAGGGTTTCTAAGATGTACACGGTCGCTTATAAGGGTATGTGAGAGACAATGTATAATTAAAAACACAAATTTACGATTTCACACGGACACAGAGACTTACACGGGCAACACATACGGTCGTGCATCTCAAGATACATAAGTAACTCCACACAACCAAAACTAAAATTCTTATATCTTCACATGTTTACAGAGAATAACATAGTCACTATACACGGTCGTGTAGGTCCTTAGTTGCTTCAAATTTTTGTTCCATGACACATTTTCATCCTAATTATTCTCTTTTTGATCCATAAAGGTAAATATAACCTATAAATGCACTTGAAGCAAATTAAGTACCAAATATACAACAAAACTATAAAATATCAAGCAAAAATATATCAAATATAGGTGTATAATTATAGTCAAATATTTATGGTAGAATCAAGTAATCCTAAAACTAATCGTCATAAGTCAATGTTAATAATAATCACGTCAAAAATCTTATTGAAGTAAAAAAATAAAAATCTTTACACCATCTCCAAGGTTCACTCAATGCACTCAAGTGTTTAGGGTGAAAAGTATCAAACTCTCAAAACAATGCATAATAAAACTCTTAACCATAAGCTTGCAATATTTTCTCATCTTCACCACTTGTATGTAAATTAAAAACAAAATTAAAAGGTCTTTATAAGGTAGTAATAAGGCTTAGGTAAGGTACGATTGGGATAATAAAAGTTTGATAAATTTGAAAGAAATTTACAAAGGAAACATTACAAGAAACTTGTTCACAATCAATATAGTTTTCATTATAGATCCACTGGTACTATACTTTTTTTTTCAATCAATATAGTTTTCAAGCATTCATCTTGTACCACAATTAAAGAAATATTGGACCTTTCAAAATTTCAAGCTTCAGACACTTAAGTAATATAAATAACCTTCAAGTTTCAAAACAATAAAAAGGCTTCAAGAAAAATATGATAAAGGTTAATAATTTGGATTATAATCAATGAAAAAGGGTAAGGCACAACCTGGTTATTCCTAAAGGATGAAATATAGTAAGGTAATTATCAAAGAAATAGCTTAAACAAGCGTTGAATCTAAGTGCTTTTATCACTTCAATGGTTTAAATTTAACAAATGCAATCTCAATATGCATAATAAGAATAAGTTATATAATTGTTCAACTATGCATGATAACACATATAAAAGAATAAAAGAGTTTAAAAATTCATGTATTTTGCTCTTAGGCTCAAAAGTTCACAAACAAATGGTTACAATGTGTGTAAATAATATGCAACTTTCATTCAAATTGACTTTCTTAATGATTACTAACAATATGGCTTATAAAGCAAGTTATTCTAACTATCATCCTTTTACATACTAATTCAAATCAATAATCAATAAAGAAATAAATTATTTATGGACAAATTTCAACTAATTCAAGGTGTCAATCGATAAAATTTAATAACAACAATTATAATAAATTTGAGAAAATCATAATCACCTTCCCCCACTTAAAATTTTACATTGTCTCCAATGTACACAATATAAGCATGAAAATAAAAAGTGAGAAAGTGGAGTTTGGTACTTCATTAAGTAATAAGGATTTTTAGGGTTTGATTTTCATGATTTTGGGACTATCCATCCCATATGAGATACTAACATCCTTGCAAAATATAAAGAAAAAGAAAAAACAATAAAAGAAAATAACTATGACACAAATAATTAAAAGGATGAAATAACATGAATACTAATGTTTAGACAGAAAGAAAGAAAATAAGAAGTATACATAATTAAAAATAAAAAAGAAAAGATAAAAAATTTAAACATCTCCCTCGTGGTGTGACTCAGGTCTATCCAACGATGGAGTCTTTGGGTCGATGATATTGAGTACGTGGAAGAACTGTTGATAAAGTACCCTTGCTAGATGATGGAGGTTGAAATTGATGCCCTGATGGCTCACCATTAATAACAATAACTCTCCCATCCATCCATCAGTGGTCTCAAGCCTTCCAATATGCTCAACTGAGGTCTCAAGCGTTCCTACCTGCTCCACAAATTCCGCCTATTATAGTTGGAGATTCTTTTAATTACCCAAACTTTATGCCACCCATCTTTCCAGCCTAGCTGGTCTGAAAGTGGTATTCTAGCCCTAGGTTCTCTCAGACTATCATATACAAGTACTACTTCTCCCATCTTAGCTAGTGGTAAATGTGGTTGTAGTGGCTGCTTCATAGTTTGTTGCTCCTTTCTAGCTACTCTCAATGTTGTTGGCTTATCAGGCTGTCCAATAAGTTTAAATGTCTCTTGTGGGATCTCGATGTTGACTGTCTATGTGCATGCACTTCATTATGTCCAAGTTGAGTGCTACCATGGTCCCAACCTGTCGCATTTGTGGTAGTCAATCAACGATCCCTATCTTTCATACTAGTATTGTCACATAAGGCCCAACTTAGATCATATCGACCTTCCTTTCTTCACTTTGGTGCTTAATAAATTGGGCAAGCGTGTGCCTCAGGTGGATTGACATCCCGTCACTCATGCTCTATAAATAATATACATCTAGGTTACCCACCATGCCATATGTTGGGACCCGATCTTAGGAACCGGATCCCAACTGGAGAAAAACAGAAAACAGGGCGAAACAAGGAAAGCGAGAAATCGCTAATCGGAATACAAATCGAATCAAATCGAAAAACGCACAACATCGAACTCAGAATCCAACTGAAACAAATGTCCGACATCCGCTTACAAATATCTTAGAAAAGCATATCGCGACGCGTTGGAAACCCTAAGACTAATCCGAAAAATCCCGATATAAATTTTTTTTCATTCTTATTCATTCCTTCCTCTTTATACTAAACCATTTCCAATTTCCCTTTTGGAAGTTATACTTAATCAAACTCAATTCATAAATTTCTTCTAAATCAATTTATACATATCCCAAATTTTCATCTTTTAACTA
>JANVCL010000002.1:27051335-27063580 GCA_026546855.1 Erythroxylum incrassatum | reverse complement strand
GTAATTTCATGTGCACAATTGATACTGTGTATCAATCCTATTATGCATGAACAATCCTCAGTCATTCCAATTCATCTCATCCCATGACAAATTTACTATTTTACCCTTCCTGTCGGGGGTGGGATGTTACATAGATGGTGTTTGGCCTATCCCAGTCGTGGTGTTCCTATTAGAACAAACTGAAAAAAAAAAGTTGGCAAGCATGAAAGTATCTCAAAAAAAAATAATTGGTCTAAATTATGTAAGCAGTGAAGATGAAAACGAGGCTGAGTGATTTGTATTATATCTTATAAACTAATATCTGTATGTATTATTTTATATATAAGTGTTTTTGAAGTTGTAACTAAAATCTTGTGCGCGAACAAATTTAACAATATTTTATTTTTATATATAATGCTTCAAATTATCAATTATTTTATATAATATTTTTATAATAAATTAAAAAATCTAAATATTATATAATAATATGGATTCAAAATGTCACAAATAATTATAATTAACATGGTATAACATTTTGTTAAAATGTATATTAAAAATTGGACTACATTTTAGAAAATGTAATGTAACTATTTTGGCTACATTTTCAGAAACATAGCTAAAGACATTTGGCTAAGTTTTTGGAAACATAGCTAAAACCATTTAACTACGATTTTTGAAACGTAGCTAAAAACTTTTGACTACATTTTAGAAAATGTAGTTGATAATTTTTAGCTATGAAAAAAAGCATAGCCAAAAGTATGAACTTTTTTTTCCCCAAAACGTTGCTAATCGTTTTTAGCTACGAAAATAAAACGTAGATAAAAACAATTAGCGACGATTAGTGAAAAACGTCACCTATAGCTTTCAGCTATAGAAATTTGACGATATTTTTGCAACGAATATAAGACATTAGCCATGATTTTGGGACTTTTAAGGATGATTTTTTTCGTAGTCAAATGTTATTTGTGTTGCAGTGAATGTAGAACATCTAATCCTATAAATTAAATTATATTAAAGAAATAATTAATTATAAAAAATTAAATAAAAAGATTGCTCATCATTCTCATATACTAACAAATATTCAAGAAAAATATATAAAATTTTGAACAAAATCTAAAGTTATTAATTGATTGCGTAGTCTTACTATTTTAAACTTACAATTTACATCACTCCTCTTGAATTTTGAATGAAACAAAGTAACGTAATGTCAAATAGATTTAATACTAGTTAAATTTAAACTAACTTGGTCAAACTTGTCCATTACTTAAGTTGAAAGAACTATGAATCAGCTATTTTCTATTGGATATTCCTAACCCTTGGCTACGAAGTAAATTTAATCATAATCAACAAAATGTGATCGTTACAAGGATACCTCTTAAGACAACTAATCAGCTGAAAAATATAAAAGCATTTACTTACAGTTGGCAGAATTTCAATTTCATAAATAATATTCAACGGCAACTTCCCAAACAAGACTTCAGACATCGTTAAGGGGGGAGGAAGCAACGGACGAACGTAATCAATTACATGATCTTTAGATTCGGACAAACTAGCAATGACTTTATCAAGTACAAACAAAGGAATCAGTTCTTTTTTTATATTAAGAATAGCAGAACAAAAGGAATCAGTTGCGGAAGCCACTCTGTCGCAATCCTGACTTACCTCTCCGAATGCATATATTTTTTCATACAAGCTTTTGGAGATCGTTCACTTTTTGCATTTCGGTAAGATCCCAACTTGAATGGGAGTAGTGAAATACAAGGCAACACGTTCTGGCCTCAATATTACTTTTCTTGGTAGAGTTTGTGTGACTTCCAAATTGTATATTTTTCAAATTAATAATATACTTACGCACCTGCTATGACAACCACTTTAAAACAATTGGACTTGAATAAATTGTCTGAATTTCATGCTTTCAAATGCTATAGAGTTGAAGTGTGACAAAAACGATAGACAAAGAAGTTCAAACACTTTTTGATTGATGCAATAAATGCTGTTAACCAACCAAGCAATATGACGCTTCTTTTACATCAAATCACTTTTTTGTTTTTACAATATTTATTTTGTTTTAATTACAGGGTAAAATGTGAATAATGCTTTTTTTTATAATTAGTATATATGTGTACACTACTTAGGCTTCATTTGAAGTTACGATGAATTTGTGTTGGCTGTTAGGATAGCTGTGGCTACTTTGACTTCATATGATAGCATTATGGTTAGTCCTTCAATGGATTCTCTAGAAAAAAGAGAGAGAAGATATTAACAAAAAATAAATAGGTTCTTAGAGTATCGAAACTCTTACAGAAAAGTCATTGGAATTAGTAGAGATTTTAGATAAATATAAGATTTCACATAGCATGCATCCAAAAGACAGTGGATAGGGCCTTAAGCGAAAGAGATAAATGGGTTTAAAATTTAATATTCAGGGTGTTTTAGACAATGGAATGGTGTAAGTATCTTGGTTGTCAAAGAATTCATATGCCATGTTGTGAGGGTAAAGAGGACAGATGATAGGATTTTGTCCTTAAGGATTGAGATAAAAGATGTTTTCAATGTGGTATATGCCAACTTAAGTGTAAAGTCTAAGACGAGTTAGATGAGGTGATTCAACAGATTCCCCTGAGCAAAAAAGTTATTATATGAGGAGACTTTAATAGCCATATAAGGGCAACATTAGACATGTATGCTTGTGCTTGTAAGGGATTTTGATACAGAGATATGAATGATAATCGGTCTGCTTTGTTGAAATTTTCGGTAGTGTTTGATTTGGTGATGATTAGCTCATTCTTTAATAAAAAAGAGGAGCACTTGGTAACCTTTAGTAGCAGAATCGCAAAGTCACAAATCGACTACATCCTTGTAAGGCGAAGCGATCGACCTAGTTGTAAGGATTGTAAGGTTATACATGACTCAAACATATCAACTTAGCATAGGTTATTGGTCATGGATCTTATAATTAAGGATTATAGAAAGAAGAGAAGTTCTCGATGGTGCACTAGAATTAGATGGTGAGATCTAAAAAAGGACATTGTGAAACAACTTAAGGATAAAGTAATATTTCGAGAAGAACAGAAAATAGAAGGAGATACTAACCAAATATGGGAGGGAGTAGCAGCTTTTTTAACAAATGTAGTTAAAGAGATCCTAGGAATTTTTAAAGGACGTAGAGGTTGTAAGAAGGAGTTTTGGTAGTGGAATTAATATGTACAAAAGAAGGTGAAGATAAAAAAAGCTACTTATAAAGCTTTATTAGATAGTAACATGGATGAAAAGAAGGTAGCTAATAAATAGAGTTACAATATGACAAAGAAAAAGACAAAAAAGGTCTCAGAAGCCAAAAGTAGAACCTAGAAGAACTTATATCAATGATTGGAAAATAAGGATGAAGAAAAAGATATATTTAAGCTAGTGAGAATTAAGGAGCAAAAAACAACGAATTTGGATCAAGCCCTTCGTATAAATGATGAAATGCTCGCATATGAAAATAACATCAAGAGAAGATTACAAAGATATTTCTATAGCCTTTTTAATGAAGGAGGAGATGACAACTTTTTCTTGGGTGATCTTAGCACTTTTGAGAATTATCGTAACTTCACTTGTTACCAGCAAATCATAAGATAAGAAATTAAAAGAGCTATGAGGAAGATGAAAAGTAGAAGGGTAGTAGGACTTGATGAGTTACCCATAGAGTTGTGAAAGAGCTTAGGACAGGAGGGTCTTACATGGTTAGCCAAGCTTTTTAATGTGATCCTCATATTTGTCAAAATGTCGGATGAGCAGAGACTTAGGATACTAATCCCTCTTTGTAAGAACAAAGGGCACATCTAAAGCTGTAACATCTATAAAGGCATCAAACCACTCAGTCACATCATAAAAATTTAAGAGAGGGTGATGGAGAAAATAGTGAGAAAGGGTGCATGTATCTTAGAGAACCAATTTGGTTTCATACTAGGGACGTTTACAATAGAAGCTTTGCACCACCTTAGACGATTAATGGAATATTATAGGGACATTATATAACTTATATAAGGGCTATTAAGGATACGTATGAAGGTGTTAAAACTAGATTAAGGATGATAGGCGAAGATACAAAGTATATTCTATTAATATCGGACTACACTAATGAACTTGATTAAACACCTTCCTATTTACAATAGTTATGGATGGACTCACCAAGAATATCCAAAGGGATGTGCCTTAGTATATATTATTTGTTGATGAGAATGTTTCAGTGGATGAACAAAAGAAGGTGTTAATGTCAAGCTAAAACTTTAGAGGGATACGCTCGAGTCAAAGGGCTTTAAGTTAAGTAGGACTGAAATTGAGCACCTATAATGTAACTTTTCATGCCACAGGATTGCACTCAATTTGGAGGTAAAGATTGGTTCTGAAGGTATACTACTGAAAGATTTTTTAAAAAGTACATTGGATCCATCATACAAAGCAATGGTGAGATAGTTCACCATATCAAATCGGGATGGCTTAAATGGAGTGGCACATTAAGAGTTTTATGTGAAAAGAAGTTACCACTCAAGTTAAAAGGTAAATTTTATCATTTAACAATTAGACCGACCAAGTGCATAGTTTTAGCTCATCAAATAAGTGCATATTCTTAAGTTAATAGTGGAAGAGATGAAGACGCTCCATTAGATGTGCAACATTATGAGAAGAGAAATTGTGTTTTCGGTTGGTATCGGCCGGTATTCCATATATCGACCGATACCATAAATTTTAGAAATCTAAGGACTATTTTTTAAAAAACTAAAATTTTTTACCCTAAACTCCGAGCCCGGATGCTTGCACTCATCCTCTGCTAATTTGATTTTTTTTCTCTCTCTCTCTCAGACTCACCTCATGCCTCTATCCTCTCTCTATCTCACGCTCTCATCTCTTCTCCACTCTCTCTCTCTTTCTTCTCTCCATCTCCGACAGTGCTCCTCCCTTTTCGGTGACAAGATAACCTCGAACCACCACACCACACGACTGTCATCTTCAGATCTTCCTCCACCACACGAATTGACCACCACCGAGCCTCTTCCAGACCTCCATCAGGCTTTAGCCCTCCTTCACGATGACCACCATCACACCATGCCACCATCAGCTGCTCTCCTCCACACATCTACATCTGCCAGATCTGGAATAATACCAGATCTAAACCCAACCCAACCCAAAAACCGATTGTGAATTTGTTTGGGTGTGTTTTCATTTTTCAATTGAATTTTTTTACTTAATTGCATTTATGTTGTGATTGTAAATGGGTTGGACTTGGAAGTTAGAATGAAATTATGAATGGATTTTTTATTTGCCCATGGTTGGATAATGGATTGGATTTGGAGTTGAATGAAAGGAGTTTGGTTCATTGTTGTGGTTCGGTTGATACTTGATGTCTTGATTTGTCTTGATTTATCTTAAATTTTTTGGCCATTGAAACTTTGAAATGTGCGGCATGTATCATGAATGATTTAAAAGTTAGAAAGTCTTTGAGCTTAACTTAAAACTTTAAAATTGAGAATGTAAATTGTAAAGAATTTAAAGTAAATCATTAATTGACATATTCTTAAAATTATTGAAATGATATTTGGATATTGGGTAAATAATTAATTGAGTATAATAATAATTCGGTTGTGGTCTTGTGGAAAAGCCGAAAAGAAAGTTTTGTCATTGTAATTATTTTGTAGAAAAGTAACAAAAAAGGTAAAATCTATATCTCTAAGTTGTCTTTAATCTTTATCCCAAAATTAGCCCATCTCATCAAGGATTCAAATCTCTTGCATATTCACCTTTATTTATCCCAAAATTAGTCCATCCCATAGTCTTTGCATATTCAAATCTTATTTTCTTTTTATTCTATTTTTATCTTATTTATAGTACCTTGGCATTATATCTTCAGATAAGTGTGAAAGTTTTTTAGTTCATCTTAATGAAAAATTACTCAGCTTATGCATTCTATTTCAAGATATTTATTAAAGGAAAGGATTTATGAAGATATGCCGATGACAATAATCATATTCCTGAAAAAACAAGAATAAAGATGAACATGTTAAGTGAAGTTAAGGATGCTTAACTTAGACTTGAATTTTTGAATTTGTTGAGCCATCATCTTAAATCTTTGAACAATACTTCGATTTTAAATTAAGCATAAATTTAATACTCTCCAATAGGAAAGTCTATCTATTTCTAAATTTTACTCTAATTTCATGAATCTTTACTTCTTTAGGCTCAATATAAAGAGGTAAAGACATTATTTATGGTGCATTGTCTCATAAAGGACTATCAATTAGCACTACAAATTTTGTTGATGAAACTACTAAAGTATTAATTTCTTACAAAACTAATTTCTTCATTTTTTGGTATACATAAATTAAAGGAAGTTCAAGTACTCCTGATCAAATTGCTTCAGGAAGATATAATGATCCAGCTTGGGGGTCATGTTGCATTACTCTTAGGTATGAATAATCATACAATTTGCTTGTTTTGTAAGAAGCATTTGAAAGGTGGAAGAATCACTCGATTGAAAAAGCATTTAGCTGGGGTTAAAGGAAATGTAGAACTCTGTAAAAATGTAACCCATGATGTGCAGTGACAAATGAAAACATTGCTTAAAGAATATCAACATGAGAAAGATAAAAGGGAAAGGTTGAATTTTGAAATTGGCAGTGGAAGTTCGTTTGTTGGTCTTGTGGTGATTATGAAAATGTTGAAAGTGGTAGTGGTAGTGGTAGTATTCCATCCCAGGCTCAGGAAGAAGGGAATGTTACACTTGGACTTGATGTGAGGAAAAGAAGAAAGTATATGACTAGTTTTTTTGCACCATAAACAACTTCTGAAGCGCAACCTTCAATTCATAGTGCAATGCAATCAAGAGATATGACTCACAATGTCGATATGGCAGTAGCTAGATGATGGTATGATACAGGTTCATCATTTAATGCTTTTTAGTCTTATTATTATCGAGCTATGGTGGATGCAATAACCTCTTATGGTCTGAACACAAAGCTCCCTCAATTGATGACTTAAGAAGTAAACTTTTGAGTTGTTCAATTTCTGAAATTAGAAGTTATTTTACAAAAAGAAGAGTAAATCATGATTCTTTTGAATGTTCAATCATATGTGATGGTTGGACAAATTGGAGACAAAAGTCTATTATTAATTTTTGTTTATTCTGCAAATCACTCAATGTTTTTGAAGTCTATTGATGCATCTGGCCTAATTAGAAATACTGATACTTTGTTTGAGATACTTGATGAAGTTGTGAATGAAGTAGACCCAAAAAACCTACTTATAAAGCAACAAGAAGAAGCTTACAAAATAATTATAATTCTTTTTTTTGGACTCCTTGTGCTACACATTGCATTGACCTAATGTTAGAGAATATAGAGGATCCTAGGTACTTTCTTATTATTGACGAGACTATACAGAAAGCTAAAAAGGTGACCAAGCTCATTTATAATCGTACATGGGTGTTGAATTTAATGAGAAAGGAATTTTACCAATGGTAGGAATTTATGTCGTCCTGCTGTAACGAGATTTGTAATAAATTTCTTATCACTTTAGTCTTTTGTTATGATGAAGAAAGAGTTGAAACTAATGTTTATGAATAATAAGTGGGTTACAACTCAGCATGATAGGTCTAATGCTAGAGTGGAAGTTTCTAGAATTATACTGGAAGATAAAGAATTTTGGTGTTAATGCCAATTTATTATCCGTGTTTGTGAGTCTTTGATGAGAGTGCTTTGCTTAGCTGATAGTGAAGCAAAGACAACAATGGGATATTTTTATGATGCCATGGAAAGGGCCAAGGAAGTAATCAAGGACAATTTGAAACATGACCATCTTTGTATACACTGTATCTTGCAATCGTCAATGAGAGATGAGAAAGACAACTTTCTTCTTCGTTGTTTACAGTTGGAACATTTTTAAATCCTAGTATATGTTTTAGAGCAGATTTTACAAAGAAAGCTAAAGTTAGTAGAGGAATGTTATTCACTATTATAACAATTATTGGCCATGAAATGATGCAAGATCACAAATAGAGCTTTATAAGCTGTCTTCTGGGGATTTTGGATTGTCGATTGCTATTCGACAAAGAGCAAAACTTTCTCTGGGTATTACTTGTTTCCTTTTTCTTATTTGTTAAAAATTAATTATCACTTTATTTTGTTTGTAACGCTACTTTTGATATCTTACAACTTACAGTTTCTTGGTGGAATTAATTCGGAAGTGGTGTTCTAGAATTATAAAGGTTTGCAATTAAGATTTTAAGTTAATATGTGAATACAACAGGTTGTGAATGGAACTTGAGTACGTTTGAATTTATTCATTCCAAGACAAGGAATAGAATGGAGCACAAGAGATTGAATGACATGGTGTTCGTTCGATACAATTTAAAGCTTCGGGAAAGGTAGGTTATTATCATTATTAATATTAATTTCGATATAATTTCATATACTTTCTAATAATTAAATTTTATTGTTTACTAGGAATCTTAATAGCACAAGTAGTTCATTAGATCCAATTTCTATTAATAATATCGATCTTTTAGCATATTGGATTTTTGAGGAACCATATTTGATAGATGTGAATTACTTGGAAGATAATCTTAGTTGGAAAAGCATTGACATATCATTTGGTGCATTGAATTTGAATGATAATGATGATGAGACTCCTCTCAATGATGAGATTTTTGTATCAAATGACGACTAAGGTCAGTGTAGTTATGGCGGGAATCCTCCCATAGATGTTTGATTGAAGTTCCAAGTTTTTGTTTTTTCTTTTCTTTAAATTTTACTTATATTTGATGTATATGTTAAATTTTATATATATAATGTAATTGTAAATATTTTTGTTACAGGTTTTACTTCTAGTTGGTTGGTTCCTCATCCCAAACTCTTATTGTAAATTGTAATAGTTTTAGAGTTAAGGATGTTTATTACTCTTTTTATTGGATATTTTGATGTAATTATTATTTATTATGTGATGAATTCGTAATATTTACTTTGTATTGTTCTTAATTTTATATTTGTATGATGATTATTATCTTTTTTTATATTAATTGTGGTTATTATGTATATGTGAAATATCTAAAAATTATTGTTATTTTATATTAATTGTGGTTATTATTTATTATTATAATTTTTGAAAACAAGGTTGATGTAAACTTATATAGTATACAGTACAACAATACAATATGACAATGAAGTATTTTGCAATTTCTAAAAAATTCAGGGACTATTTCATAAATTTAAAAAATAATCTGAAACAATACTCAGAATTGACCGGTACCAGTACAGTACTATATCAGAACCCAATCTGGTACTAAGTCTGGTTCAGTATTCACAACATTGGTGGTAGGAGACAAGTTGGGGGTAGCTAACATTAGGTAGTTCAGACATGTTGAAAAGAGACATCCTAACACTCTAGTGAGAAGGTGCGAAAAAATTGTACTTAAGGACTATAGGAGAAGAAGATGAAGACCTAAAAATATTTTTTTTAGGAGGGGGTAAAGTTGATCAAGTATGATATGATTCTACTGTAGCTTACTGATGACATGATCCTTAATAGGAAACTTTTGTAAATTTGGATAGAGGTAGAGGATCTTATATAGAGAGGTTCTTTTCTTTTTATAAAGAGGTCATTCTCTTTTTATAGGCTTTTTAAACCCTTGCCTTCCTTTTCTTCAATTCTTAAGTCTTGTAATTAATCTAAATACTTTTGCTTGTAGTATCTGCTATTTAGTTATTTTAGGTATTTTATTTTATTTACTTTTTTCTCTTTCAATTGCATGCTTGTTTTATTTACTTATTTGATTTTTTGTGTCTAGTTATTTACTTATTATATTTTTAAATTTTATTTTAAATCTTTGTTTACTTTTACTTTTACTTTTACTTTTACTTTTTTTTCATATTTTTAAATTATTTATTCATATAATTATTTTTTATGTATTTGTTTATTGTTTTTCTCTTCCAATTGTTTTTAATTTTTTTCCTTTTTTGTAAATATTTCAAAAATAGTTTCTTTAATAGTTAAAAATAAGGCTACAAACTACTAAACCTCACATCTCAACAGAATTTCTACTGAGATTTTGTTATTATTATTGTTATTAATTAGGCTACTTTTGAGTCAAATGTGATAACAAAGATGCCTTAGAAAATTTTGATTGTGTTTTTCAATCATAAGATGATTTAAATGCAAGTTTGATAAACTCAATAAACTTTATGCTTAATTTTATCGAGGATGCCAATTTAAAATTTTATTTTAAAAAGTACTTTACCTATACCTTTGATTATATTTATTGATAGGAAATTGAATTATTATAAGCTATAATGGCAAGATCTAACCAGAAAGACTATTTTATTATTTTAAACAAAGAAACAATATGAAGGTTAAAAGATGATTCTGGTTTTTTAATAAGGAAATAAACTAATCGTGTTTTCAGTTAGCATTAAATAATGAGAAAAAGTTTATGTAATATAATAATTGACAGCTTATAGTAATTTGGAACAAAAATGTTTTAGTTGAAATTTATATCTTTCCTAAGTTTTTTATCGGCAACTTTTTGAAGTAAAGGTTGAATCCTCAATCCAAAGGGCCTCCACAATTCGGCCCGACAAAACAATTGTGAAGATATAAATCAAGTACTCAGCGGTTCATTAAGGGGAAGTGAGCAACCCACAGACTTACAAAGAGTCCACCCTCAAAACTCACAAGGGGCTAAAAAATAGTGCTCTCACACTACAAATCGTGAGATTCAATCCTTACATCTTAAAATAAATTTGCCCTTTCAAAACCAGCTGAACTATGCCTTGCGGGCTTATCGGCAACTTTTTGTTACAATGTTTTGAGAAAAACCAACGTTAAATGAACAGAAGCGCACAAAGGCCACTCTCCCACATTACCGAACACGATAACCTTCCGTTGCTTTTGACTTATGAAAGCGTGGACAAGAGCAGTTATTCCTGTAACCGAATTTACGATATTACCCTCATCAAACCACCCCGTCTCACACGTCGCTCATCAAGGAAAGAAGAAACCCCTCCTATGTCTCTCTCTATTTAACAGACAGTGAGAGAAAAGAAGAGAGAAAACAGGAGAGCGATAATGGAAAATGAGATTGGGAAGAGCAGCAGTGGAGATGGAGGGAAGGGGAGTGGCGGGAACAGGCGGAAGTTGTGGTTGTTCAAGAAGTCGTGGAGATGGAGATGGAGATGGAGGTTTCTGAGGTCTGCATTTAAGTGGAAGAGGCACACCTTGCAGCTTTCTCTTTTGGATGATTTGCTTTTCAAAGTTGTGTCTGTTTTAGAGGCCGTTGTCTTGGTGGCTACTCTCTCTTTCTTCTTTCTTTGTTGCGGCTGTCACATTTGAGGAACCCCCCTTTCCTTTCTAAGTTGTTTCTCTTTTTTGCCTTCTTACTTTTCAATCCCTTGTGTGCTTCAACTAAGTGACGGTGGCCTGTTAAATGAAGTTTGCTTGAGTTTAACTCTACAATGAGAGAGTGAGGATTCCAAGGAGTTGTAGAGAGTGAGGATTCTAAGGAGTTGCTGTAACTTGGTGTTTAATCTTCGTTAAACTGACGCCTTGTCTCATTAACTTCTTATCTCACATTAATGAGAGATGGTCAACTAGAATGCTACATACTTTTTGAGATTCTTATTAGTGATTTTATTAATATTCATTAATAATAATTATGACTGTTTTACTTACAGAGCCTGTTGATTTATTCTTATTTTTCTCTATTTTAATCTAAAACCATGGTATATTCAGCTAAACGAGCTTGAAACTTGCAATTCCTGTTAAATGAATGTTAACAGAAGCCATGTCTCTGTCCAAGATACACTTTTTTCAGTTGCATCCAAGCCTGACCAAAATCCATTCCAAGTAATACAACTTCCATGTTCCGAATATGAGCCCACCCAGAAATCAATGCTTCAATTAACCATCGCGACGATGTCACAATTATTTTCTCGCATTCCAATTTCTAATTAACTATATGAAAGAAAAAATTGATATTCTACTTAAAAATCCAAAGAAAAAAAATTAGATATTCTACTTAAAATTCATGACAGAAGTATAATAAAAACAAAACAAAAGCTTTGCTGAAAGGTTACCTTAAGGTAGCCTAAAAACATGTAGTCAAATGTTTACTTTGATGTATTGCAAAAAATTTAGAATGAAGATGTAGCCACAACGAAGAACTTCCCAAAAAAAAAAAGGTCTCTAGGAGCTTGCTTTTGATAGAAGATGGACTTTACCAAATAGAGCAAACACAC
>JANVCL010000002.1:27030806-27045335 GCA_026546855.1 Erythroxylum incrassatum | reverse complement strand
ATGTGTTTTGAATTTGAGGAAACCATCGATGATGGTTAACTCATTGAGTTCGCAAAACTCAGCAAAATTGCAATATTGTTTTCAGGACCGATAGACGGCTAGAGAATTGAGTGGCTCCACTATCGCATAGAGTGTGCATTGCAGTGAAGCTATGGCGCAAAGGTCGGTCAGCTGGAATATTTTTGGATGACATAGTTAGTGTGTCATGTATAGTTTCCTCCTTTTTGTGGGACCTTGTACTAGACTTTGTAAATCTATGTATCTTAAGGATTGATGATAACATTGTAAAGTTTTAATTTTGAGGAATGAAATGAGGAAACTTTTGGTTTAAAAAATGTGATGAAATTCTATTGATGTTTTATAATAAATATTCAAATGATGTCATGTGGAGTAAATGTAGTGATCGATCGTAGTGCACCTTCATCGTAGGATATGTACCGGAATGACCTCCGGGCGTCCCGGTTCGTACTCTACGGTAAGGGGGCGCTACATATGCAACTTATCTCATGGGTGTGAGAGATGTCTCAAGCCTATGACATAATTGTTATGGCCGTGAGCCATTTTTCTTCAACATGCACTCTTCTTTTTTATATTTTTCTTGTTTCCTCGTTTTTTAACCTTTCTTTTTCTGGCTCTATGAAGACAAATGAGTGTGAATCTCAAGAAGTCAACTCAAATATTGTGCTTTCAACTCACTTTACCTTTTTCGCTTCTGAATTGTACCTAAAACCAAATATGAACTGAAGTGAATGTCTTAAGCATTTCATAACATTAATCACTAAGTGTTTATGGAATAAATGTATAATCAATTAAGCACATATCAAATGAAGCCATATTAGGAAGGGAATTGACTAATTGTCCATTTTGTCAATGTGGATATTGCTTCTAAAGGAAGTTAGGATTGGTACACAAGGGAAGTTAGATATAGTATTTCGTGGGAAATATAAAATGCTTCCATCTCTTAGCATATCAGCCATGATAGCTAGAAAAGTACTGAGAATTTAGTATACAAGTTATTTAGCTTCTATGACTTGCTAATTATAGAAGTTTATTAGTTTATTTATCCTTTTAATACTGGAAAAGTAAATTGTGAATATATTTGGAGGATGAATTGCTCATTACGGTTGAATTCATTAAAGATTAATTATTGATACTAGTAATTGGCGACTGAATTATGATATGTTTAAATGTTATGACCTTATAGAGTGATTGATCGAAATAAATATTAATATTGGAATAAAATTTTGTTTTTAAGTCAAATCTATTATTAATTGTATGGTGACTTGTGGATTCGTACAAAGTAATGTTATGAATGACACTGTCATGGAATCTTTAATCAAGATTGATGATTGAATAATATTTTTGGGAGAATTCTATTTTTTAATTTTATTAATTATAGTAATGATTAGTTTGATGCAAGCTTTCAATTTTCGTATAATAGTATATCGATTTTAAGTATTGAACATTAATTATTTTAAGTTTCTTTTTATGTAAGTCAACTATTTTATTTCTTGAAAATCAAATTAGTGAAAATAGTTGTAAAATTTTTAAGGAAATTTTAGAGAAATTTTTTCATCCATAATGGGGAATTTTCTCATTAGAAATGAACAAGTAAAGATATCTTTATTAAACATCAGAGTTGCACAGTGGAAGTATGAGGTTTACTCCCCGTTTGAAGATATTAAGATTTAATAAAATCAAAATTGCATTATGAGATAGTAACCTTTGAACTCTAAGGTAATTGAATGGTTTTTATATGAATAGGATATTATGTTAGTGTCTTACGATATGATCTTAAATGATTGTTTTTCTTTTAAGGAGTATGATGGGAACTGACAAAGGTATAATAAATAGTTCACTCTTGGTTATGGATTTGAGATTTGAAGGCTTAAGAGTTCATATGAGGTATAAGAAACACAAGAAAAATATTATTGAATTTTGTTTATAATTAGAGACTATGAGAACGAAAATTTTTATTATTCAAAAGTATATGAGAACAATTATTTTGTGGAGAACTCTAATTAAAAGTTTCGTTCTTAGTAATGTAAGTAGATATGAATCTTGATAATGTTAAATGGATAGTTTGATATATGGTTAAGTTAGCAAAGTTGTGAATAAATTAATTATTAGTGAGAAAGTGAATGTAATGATTTAGAAAAAGGAGGTTCATGTAGAGATAAGTTGCAAATCCTGAGGGCATTTTATTGAGAGGTAACGCTACGTTGATGCTAGGTCAGGAATTATGTGTACTAGTCAAGGCTAAACTTAAGAAAGAAATTCTAGATTAAGTCACTCACCAGCGTATACTATGCAGTTGAGGAACATAAAGAGGCATCATACCTTGAAAGTTCATTATGATTGAAAAGGTTTGAAAAGGGTGATAGCAAAGTATATGTCCAAATACTTGTAAAATCAACAAGTCAAAGCTGAGAACCAAAGAACCAATAATAATTGCTTGGCCACTCCCTATCTGGGAATGGAAGTGGAAGCATATTACGAAGGATTTTATGGTAGCAATTTTCCAAAATCTAAATGGATATGATACTATATAGGAGATAAAGGATCAAATTACAAAATCTGCCCATT
Source organism: Erythroxylum incrassatum (assembly GCA_026546855.1). Lineage (NCBI taxonomy): Eukaryota > Viridiplantae > Streptophyta > Magnoliopsida > Malpighiales > Erythroxylaceae > Erythroxylum > Erythroxylum incrassatum. Next base: position 27,042,749 of record JANVCL010000002.1, on the reverse strand, counting down.
CCCTAACCATCTAAGTAGGCATTCTCTTGATAGATTAACCAAGCTGTACGTGATTGGAAGTATATAGTTGCGTAGAGTGTTGGTATATGAGGATGTGATAGATGAAAGAAAATGGGTTAGAATGAACTAGTTCAAATAAACACAAATAAGATCAAAATTATTCGGGTCAAAGTGACAGTACCTAAATCAATAACAAAGCTAGGTGTAGAAATGTAGGAAGAATTTGGAGTTTAAAGTTAAAATCATAGAATTTTTCTGAATATCATCATGGAAAGGGAGAGTTTGTTTTAGACAATATGACAAGTTAAGCACACGACATATTGGTCCTTATGAAGTGATTGAGAGAGTGGAAGCACGAAGAGTGGATGTGAAGTTAATATTTGTATTTTTTTAGATGACTAAGTTTGTTGTAAATTTCGAGGAAAAAAGTTTTGTAAGGAGGGGATAATTTGTAATATACTATTTCGATTATGGTACTGTATAATGCGTTACATATGCATTTAATAAAGTATGCTTTGGAGATTTAGGTGACACTTTTGAATAAAATCTGAATGATTTCGATGACATTCGGTAATTTTCAGATTCAATATGAAAATTATTCTAGGCAATTTAAAATGTTACCGAACAAATACAATGAAAAGCTCCAAAATAGGATTGGACTCCCTAGGAATTAAAACGAGTCAAAATGGAGGTTGTTTTAATAAAATTTGGGTAATTCGAAAATTTCAGGATAAAGACCTGTATTGAAAAATAATGGATTTTAGGGATAAGGTGCCTAATTAAATTGTTTTAAGCTTGCAATTAAAGGGTTTTAGGTTTAATTAGAGTATACTAAGGTCAATTTGAGGTTTAGAATTACATAGAATATTTTTCGTATTTATTTAGGAAAGTTTATCGATTTAATTCGGTAAGGGACAAAATGGTCTTTTTATATAAAATAGTGTTAGTGGATTAATGAGACACACTTAATGACCAATTAGAGGCTTTCTTAAGGGTTAAGAATCATTAATTAAATGGTAATGAGTCATTAGTGATGACCAATAAGAAAGTTACATGTGTAATTCACTAAATGAGTATAAAAGGCAAACTTTGGTCACATTTTGCTTCATTTTAGTGTTAATCATGAGAGTGAAAGTGAAAGAGAAAAATAAAGGGGAAAGAAGAGAAACCAAGGTGGAGATTTAACTACGGAGAAAAAAAGAAGGAAGAGAGAAAAAAGAAAAGAAAAGAAAAAGGTGAAGAGAGAGCTTTGGCTAGGCCATGGAGAAGTGATCTAAGGAGTTTTTCATGTTTTTCTACATCTAATCAAGCATCCAACAAGATCCCTTAGCCATCCAAGTGAAGAGAAAGAAGAAAATAAGTTAGTAAGCTTACTATTTTTTTAAAAAAAATTGGATTTGTTGTGTTATAGTTGAGATTCGGTTTTGATGGTGTGAATTACACCCTTATGATGTGATATCAAGGTTTCATTGCTCTAGAAATGATTAGGACAAGAAATCACTAAACCTAGTGTGTGGAACCTTGGTTAAAGGTAAGATTTATTGCCTAAAAAATTTTATTTTGCCTTTATTAGATGATTTAAGATTAATGAATGGTATTAGGAAGCTAGTTTAATGATGAAAGAATGAAAGAAACAACATGAAAATGATTAGACGAAATTTTGACCATGGCTAGGGTTTTTATTATGTTATTATCCGAAATTCTATTTTGAAGCTAACGAAGTAAAGAAATGAAAAAGAATTGGTTTGGAATTGGTTTTGGTTGAATTTCAGTCAAGAGTGCATGATTAGTTAAAAATTTGTTAATGAAATTGATAGCTTAAGTGTGTGTATTAAAATGTCATGGAAGTGAATTTGGATTGGTTTTAAGTGTTGGAAATCAAATGGAATAGAATAGGAGAAGTTTAATGTAAAACATGATAAGTTTAGCCTTAAGGTCATTGTTGGTATAAAAGTGTGGTTATGATGTAATGACCATATGAATGCGATTAAGGATGGTCATTAAGTGTATTTGTGGCACTGGAATTATTAAATGAAGTGTTAGGATATTATTTGGAATAGATTAGAAAATGGAGTGTATGTGGAAAGTAATGAAGTTGAAATGATTTATGGTGTATTTGGTTAGAAAATGTGTTAAGGAGTTAAATGTATCAGTATTAGTTTTTAGGATCTAAAAATGAAACCAACTGAAGGACTTCAAAGTGGTGAAAAGGAAATTAGCAAGTAATGAGTGTATTTTAAATTGATTTTATAAAAATATTTTTTATTTTATCATGAAGTGAATATTTATGTTGAGTTTTATATAAATGATATTTTACAAGTGAATATTGTTAGTATCAATTTATGTTTTAGCAATATATAAATTTTAATTTGAAACTTAAATTTTATATGATTAGAAGTCACATTGAAATTGTGTTATTTGTTAATAAAAAGGAAATGAAGTTTTAGCCTACAGTACACCATTAGGTTTTATACACAATATTATACCGGTCAAAGTATTTTGATCATGCATTGTAGTGTCTGGGGGCGTCAGTTACTAATAGCAGGTGGTATTATGTCTGTCAGTAGTCTAGCGAGTTACCCTCTGCATTGATGGAGTATATATAATGCTAGTCAAAATTGTTATAGGTAAGCGATATAGAACCAGCTCCGTATATATAATGCTAGCCAAAATTGTTACGGGTAAGTGAAGTAGGACTAGCTCTATAACTATCGGTTCATAAAGGTTAACTTATTATGGGTAAGCCATGTAGAACCAGTTCTGTAACTAGTGGTTAACCAGTTATGGGTAAGGAACCAGCTCCGTGACTTTATATCTAAGCTATTGTATGGTAAGAAATTAGTGGTGGGCGATGTTGTGTAAGAAAAATTATGAAAATATTAATGTTGTCACTATTTATTTTAAAAGTAATTTAAGAGGCATCGTATGCTACCAATTCTAATGGTTGACTTATTTTTAGTATAATAGTTTTCAAGAAACTTATTGCCACCATTGTTTATTGTTTACGAAAAAAGAAAAATAGAAAATGGAAACCTTATATTATGAGTTTAATTTCAAAAAGGCATTTCAAAATAGTATTTTAGAAAAATAAAGTTGTGTTTTACGAAATGTTATTTTACTACCAAATTGTGTGATGCACGAATGCATTTTTATAGCAATTATCTTATCATGAGCTTTATTATTAAATGAGAATATTTCAATTATGTTGTTAGGAAAGGTTTCATTTTTAGTAAACTGATTAACGCTCACTAAGCTCATTTAGCTCACCCTTATTTTTATGTTTTTAAATAAACCACCCCAAGTATACATATAGGTGCTACAGTACCTAGGACCCCACCGCATAATTAGTTGTATCATCGGTGTTGCTATGTTTGTGTTATTTTTCTATGCTTGCATTTTCATGACATTGACTTAGTTACGTGTATATATGGTTCAAATTATTTTAGAAAGGGTCTAAAAATGTGATCTTATAATATTTTTGGGATTTTACAATGTTGAGAATTATTTGTTTGTGGTAGCTTTTGATGTGGACATGAGGTCCCATTTCATAAGTTGAGATGGTATATGAAATACTATGTGTTTTAAATCATGTTATGCAAGTTTTTGGAAAATTGGGAATCTTAGAAAAGTAGTCGTTAAGATGTCGCCTTTTTATATAAAAAATTCCCACTATTTTTAGGCTTTTAACTTTTAGAGCATAAAAGATTTTTAACATTTGAAGACTTATCTTTATAGGAACCCTTCGGTTAAGCTAGATATCTTTTGAAGGGCTACCATGGGGTTCCATGAAGAGCTTGACCTTAGTTCCGAAAGGGGAACTCCAAGATGGGTCCTTTCGATACCTTTTTTCCAACGCATTTTCATTCCTTCATTAGTATTCAAATTTTTCAAGAAGAAGCTTATTTCCTTACTATACCAGTGGATGATCATAAAATAGAGGTAATAATATTTGGGATGAAGAGAGAGAACGCCCCTAGTTTAAATGGCTTGAATGATTTTTTTCTTCAAAAAGCTTAGCCAAAAGTTGGTCTATTGTGAGTGAAGCATTTACAAAATTATTCTCTAGTGGATTTCTCCTCAAATAGATAAATAAAACATTTTTTTTGCCTTACTCCTAAGATCCATAATCCTACATCTTTTGGTGACTTCAACTATTTTCCCTAAGTTTAGGTAAATCAGGTGTCTAGGTGATGAATCCCCCTAAGAATCATTAAATATTAACCCTTTATCACGAAATTATATTATTGATAAGTGAACCATGAAAATTCATTTCTTATGTTAATATCTTTCTCAAAACTATTAACAACTAATCCATTAGTTAATTAACATAAATCCTTATAGTTCGAAACCCTAAGATTGCATTATCGATTTGTTAATTTCATTATTAAGTTTGACCCGAATCTAAAGGATTTATGTCAACCTATCTCTTGGTTTGTATGCAACTTCTTTCAATTATGATAGATCTATTCGTACAAATGGATTTATCAATCTCAATCATATGAAATCAAATCATGCACTAATATTGTAGATATATTAGAATAAGAATAAAACACATAATTAAATTGCAATAAATTAATCAATATAATTGTATTGAATATAATATCAAAACCTATTGTTATCATAAACTAGGGTTTATCACACCTAAACAATAAATATGTTTAGTTACTTATAGAAAATGAAATCAATAATAACCATGCAGAAAAACTAATAGAAAACAAAGAAATCATAATTCTAAATCTCCTTTCCCTTCTATTGAATCTTCTTACAAGTATGGATTTAATGTTGTTATTTATGGATCTTTTGATGTATTCTTCATGTTTTCCTTGTCCCTTTATCATAATCGTCACCTCTTAAAATTTCTTAACAACTCGAATCTCTTTTGTTTACCTCTACTCATGTCCTTTTATAGTAAAAATTAGGGTTTATATGATGTATTTTGGCATGTAGGATACCTTGTATATTTAAAAACTCCTAAATTTGGGATTTTGCATAGGGCATAGAAACTAACATAGGTAACATACACGGCCAGGTATATCAAGATACACAAGCATGTAACTCCACATGACTAGAAACCAAATTCTTTAACCTTTACATATTTACAGAGACTTACACAATCTCTATACATGGTCGAATAGGTCCTTAATTGCTTCAATTCTTCATTCCATGCCATAATTTCATCTGAATTCTTCTCCTTTTTGGTCCATGAAGGCAATTATTACCTATGAATGCACCTGGAGAGAATTAAGTACCAAAAATACAACAAAATATAAGATATCAAGCAAAATATATCAAATATGGGTGTATAATTATAGTCAAATTAGTATTTATCAAACATTCACACACTTAAGCTTTTGCTTGTTATCAAGTAAATCATAATCTAAATTATTGATTTAATAAACATCTATGCCTCATTAATTTCAACTTGTCCATCCCTATTTTCAAATATTATATCATATTAATCAAATTAACGTACAATTAGAATCAAGTTGTCCTAAACTAACTTCATAGGTCAATATCATTAGCAATCAAATCAATAATCTTTTTGAAATCAAAAGCACGATTCTTTACACCCTCACCAAGGTTTCACTCAATGCACTCAAGTGTTTTGGGTGAAAAGTATATGAACTTTTAAGTTAATACATACATAGTACAACTTTTAACTATAAGCTTGTAATTTTATCATATCTCCACTACTTATGTGTAAACTAGAAATGAAAATCGAAAGGTCTTTATAAATGTTTAATGGGGGCCTAGGTAAGGTATGATTGGGATAATAAAAATGTGATAACTTTAAAGGAAATTTACTAAAGAGACATTACACAGGTCCTTTCATTATAAATCCATTGGTATTATACAATTTTTTTTTCTATGCTCAAAATTTTTTGAATAATATTTTGAGCATTCATCATGCATGCCAATTAAAGAAATATTGAACCTTTCAAATGTTCAAGTTTCAAGCATTAAAGTAATGTAAATAACCTTCAAGGTTCAAAAATAATAAAAGGGTTTTTAGGAAAATAGGATAAAAGTTAATAATTGGGCTCTAATCATTGAAAAAGGATAAGACTCAAAATTGGTTATTACTAAAAATAAATTATGGTAAGATAAATATCAAAGAAATAGGCTTAAACTACTGTTGAATCTTAATGCCTTTATCACTCCAATGATTCTAATTTAACAAATGTTATATCAATATACACAATAAAAGTAAGTTCTAGAATTATTCAATTATGCGTGATAACACACATGAAAGAATACGAGAGTTTACAAATTTTTGAAATATTGCTCTTAGGCTCAAAAGCTCACATGAAAATTTTTTACATTATGTGTGTAAATAATATGCAATTTTTATTCAAATTGACTATCTCAGTCACTACTAAAAATATGAATTATAAAAGCAAGTTTATTTTAACTATTATCCTTTTTCATAGTAATTCAAATCAATAATCAATAATGAGATAAAGTATTGATGGACAGATTTCAACTAATTCAAGATATTAGTGAATAAGAGTCAATAAAAAAGATTATAATTAACTTAAGAAAATTATTAACCCCCTCCTTAAAATTGTACATTGTTCCCAATGTATATAATATAAGCATATATAGATCAAAAGTGAGAAACTAGAATTTGGTATTTTGTTGAGTAATAAGATTTTCAGATTATGATTTTGATGAATTTGGGATTGTCCATCCGATACTAAATACAAACATCCTTGCAAAATACAATTGAAAAGGGATAAAAAGATAAAAGAAAATAAAATAACGATAAAAGAGATAGATACAAAATAACAAAAAATGTAAATAATGTTAAAGCCTCGTGCTAACACAAAATAAAAAATGAAATAGAAATTAAAAATCTATCCTAAATCTTGGGTTGCCTCCCAAGTAGTTCTTGTTTAACATCATTAACTCGACGTACCATTCATATTTACCAACAACTAGGGTCTATGATTAGTAGCTTACTTCCACCTGTTTCTCCCTATAGTGGTTTTATAGCCTATAAATAAGCCACATGTTGTGAGATAATAACAAGGACATAATTGATAAAATTAACAAATCTAATTAACTACATTAAGGACCTTTTTAATGACAAATTGTTAACAAAATAAGGGATAACAAAACTCCCTAAATCTTCAGTTGACTCAAATAGTTTGTCTTGTGAGAAGTAGGAACCACCAGCACTGAAGGTGACTACCAATGATTCATCAGTAGTTCCCTCATTTGGCTCCTCTTCTTGTTCTTCCTCATTTGCCTTTATCCACTCTCGTTCTTCTTCTTCCTAGATAAAGACTTCCTTTTCTTCTCTTTCTTCAATCATCTCTTGGCACTTCTCTTCTTCCTTTTCTTCGACAGAGGTTTCCTCTTCTTCTTGTTCCTCTAGAAATCTGTCATGTGCTCATCTTCCTCTATTATAGCAGTGGTTACCTCCTTACCTCCTTAAGATTCAACGTCATTTATGAAATCAATTTTCGTCTCCTCTTCACTTTAAGGTGTTAATAAGGTCAAATAATATGTTGTGTTATGATCAATGTAAGTTCCATCCATCAACGTAAGGGTTTCTCCACTCTGAATGATAAGTATTCTCGTATGGTATAAAGTGAGGTTAGTTGTGCATGCTTGGTTGCTTCCACATATAATTTGGTGTCCAACATTTATGAAAATAATAGTTAATCCCACAAAGGACACAACACATCATGGAATTAAGTTGAGCTTCCAAAAAAATGTCACCAAACCTTTCTTTCCAAAATGATGATATTGCCATAGCCAATAGCATATGATAGCTCCCATAATAATATAGTTCGCTCCATCTTCTATTGTGAGATGTGGCTATGATAATGAAGAAATAAAATGAATGAGTAATTCAAAAATAAATAAATAAAATATAGAATAAATAAATACAAAAAATAATGGTTAAATTGATAAAGCAAGGCTTTCCTAATATTACAGTCCCTGAAAATGACGTTAAAAACTTGATTGACTGGGCTTAAGGTCAATACTAAAATTTTACCTTTAAGTGCATGACGTAGATATAGCTAGCATAGAAAAGTACAGGTCGATCCCATAAAGATAATAAGTAGTAATAATTACCCTTTTCTATTATTTAACCTATGAACCATATTTTATATTTTAATTAAAATTTAAGGTAATCGAATAAACTAAAATTAGAAACAATAATGAACTTATGACAAAGAAAATTACTTAGAAAAATCAATATCAAATAGTAGTATGGAGGTGATGATTCCCCTTAAATTCATTAATTATTAACCCTTTATCATGTAATTATATTATTAATTATTGGACAGTGGAAATTCCTATCTTATATTAACATCTTTCTTTAAACTATTATTAACTAATCTAGCAGTTGATTAACATAAATCTTGCTAGTTAAAACCCTAGGATTGTATTATCAATTCGTGAATTTTGCTATTAGGTTTGACCATAATATAAAGGATTTATATCGGCCTATCTCTATTTGCATGCAACTTTTTTCAATTATGATAGATATAGTTATACAAAAAGATTTCTCAATCTCAATCATATGAAATCAAATCATGCACTAATATTCTGAATATATTAGAATAAAAATAAAACACATTATTGAATCGCAATAAACCAATCAATATAATTGCATTGAATAAAATACCAAAACATATTATTATCATATACTGAGGTTCATCACACCTAGATCATAAACACGTTTAGTTACTCATAGAAAATGAAATCAATATCAACCATGTAGAAAAATAATAGAAAACAAAGAAATCATAATTCTAAATCTCTCATTCTCTTTTAGTGAATATTCTTACAAGTATGGATTTGATGTTGTTATATGTGGATCTCTTTATGTGCTCTTTGTGTTTTTCTTGTCATTTGATTAGAATCGTCACCTCTGAATGTGCTTATTTCTTAAAACTACTTAATAACTTAGCTCTCTTTTGTTTGCCTCTGCTCACATCCTTTTATAGTAAAAATATGGATTTATGGGATATATATGATCACACCTATGGAGACCATGTATATTCAAAAACACCTAAATTCATGATTTCAAACGAGCACAGAGACTTACACAAGCAACAGTCATGGTCTTGTATATCAAGATACACGGGCGTGTAAATCTACATGACTAAAAGCCAAATTCTTCAATCTTTACATGTTTACAAAGACTTACATAGTCTCTGTATACAATTGTGTAGGTCCTTAGTTGCTTTAAATCTTTGTTCCATGCCACTATTTCATCTGAATTCTTCTTCTTTTTGTTCATGAAGGCAATTATTACCTATAAATGCACTTGGAGAGAATTAAGTATAAAAAATATAACAAAACTATAAGATATCAAGCAAAATACATCAAACATGGGTGTATAATTATAGCCAAATTAGCATCTATCAATGGTTTACAGCCCGATTACTAAATGAGAAGTTCAATTGAGATGAATGTAAGCTGTAAGAAAGGGGATGGTACCACACTATCTTTGTGGTACGATAATTGGACATGTAATGGTGCACTAATTAGGAACTCGCAAGCAATTCAAGTACTGGTGCGGATCCTAAAACAGGCCAAGGTTTGTATATGGATTAAGGAGGGAGATTAGGACAACTGTCTAAGGGAAATTAGTCATTTGATCCCTAATTTCCATGCCATTATAAGAATATAAGGGATTGCTATGTTTGGAACAACCATTTGAAGGCAATTTCACAAACAATGAATGCATGGACTGGTGAAGACCAACAAGACAACGGGTAACATGGTACAAGCTTATATGGAATCAAAATCTTTTTCCTAGAATCTCATTCTAATTTGGTTGGCATCTAGGGATAGGATAAATAAAATGGACAAATTTCAATTCTTTCACATCCAGGAAAATTGTGTCTTATACAAGAATACAATTGAGAATATGTCCAACCTATTCTTTGAGTATTGCTTCTTTAAGGCTATATGGAATCATGTTAAACACCTCATGAATTGGAAAATAAATCTGGATACTTTCTTAGATACTTTTCTATGGCTTTAAACGAGCAAAGGCATCCCCAAAGAACCCTTGCTTCCTACTTAATAGCTCTTGGAACTTGTCTACATGTCATTTAGAAGTAAATAATAACTAGAAGGTTTAAGCTAAGGGAGATGTAGTTAGGCACAGTCCTTGAACTTACATTAGTATGTACCTGGAATCAATTAATTGTCTGCAAAGACGCTAATTATTTTAATGAGAATATACTAAGAATGAAGAATCGTCTATTGAGTTCAAAATTCACACACCGTTCGGGAATGATAAACATGTATGTTAGAATATATTTTATATATTCTTTGTTTGGTTTTGGTATTTTTAAATTGGACATATAAAAGATGGAGTTTGTGTGAGTGTGGCATAGTGATGATGGGCATGATTCTGTGATGATGTGGCCACCTTGATGATGGACAGTGAATATACCTCCTATATTTAGTGGATTCTTTGAAATCTTCTAATATATGTGTATATCTCCTAATTATGGAATGTGTCTAGATGTGCACGGATGTTAAAAAAAATCTACAATGAGCTCCTTTTGGTTTTGACGCATGCGTGGATAATTGGATTATGTGAGCTTGTGTGGTTCACGCAAATTATACAAGGGTTTTTGTTTTCCATAGGTTTCATATATTTAGTGGCTGTATGTTGTCTCCTTTGTAAGTAAGAAGTCTGGTGGTCTTACGCAAGTGGGCATTCTAGTTTTTATGGTACAATTATTGATCGGTTGTTGTTTTCTGTGTGAGTCACTGGTGAACAGATTTTTGTTGTTGGTCTGACTGCGTATGTGGAAGGAGGTTACAATTGTTTTCTATTGTTTATAATTTCTGATAGGCAGTTCACGAATGAAGGAGAGTTGCTGATTTTCCTAGGTCTTTGAGGAAGGTTTTTGGTTGTGGCACTTGGGAGAATTATTGCTGATGGATGCGTAACTTTTTGGGTGCAGAACTTGGTTCTATTACTGAATAATTTCAGATCTGGGAGGTTGTCGTTCTTTGTTTTATTTATTATTGTTTTGAGTGTAAGTAATTAGACAAATTCTTTGAAGAGATTAGTACGAGGCGGTTGTACTATTGGGTTGATTGAGAAAATCCTCTGTTGAAGTTAGTACGAAGCGGTCGTACTATTAGGTGTGAAATTCTTTCACGGGAAGTGAGGTTGATAGATAGTGTCAAGGGTTGAGTGGTGTCGGCTCAGTAAATCCTTAGATAAATCTATTGTATTTTCGTGAAAGTTATCAAACAAGGTGAGGGCCCCGCAGACGTAGGTAAGGTGTGCCGAACTGCGTTACCAAATGTCGGTGTTTCTCTTATTTTGCATTCGTGGGTGTTTCTTTATTTGTTTGTGTTAAGAATTTTCTGAATAGTCTGCGAATTAATTAACAACTTAGTTGTTTCAATGTACATAAAGCTTGCATGTGCTGATCGTGGCATGGAAGGTGTTCGAGCTTACCAGTCCTTGAAGCAGCATGGAACATAGTGGCAACAAGCAACAGCCAAAACTTGTGGACAACAAAGCAGAAGTATGAGTGAGCTAGAAGAGGATAAAGCAAGGGAAAAACCAGACTGGAACAATACGAACGAAAGTAAGAATGAATGTGTTGTGTACATGAAGCTTACTTGCACGAGAGACACATGGAGAGTAACCGAACATTCCCTTTGTAATGTTTGTGGCTTGTACTGAATCATATCGATGGTATTAGGATAGCTCTATGGTATACCTTGATTTTGTTGTCTAAGCAGGTAACATGCAGGGGCGGATCTAGAAATTTTTTTAAGTGGGGGCAAAATTTTAATTATAGTAAAATTTTATTTTTTTATACCATCAAAATTTAAAATAATAATTTTTACAAGTAAAATCTTTTGGAGTTAATGGGGTGTGGCTCCGCTACGGCCTGGGTGGCAAGCCAGTCAGCACATCTGTTGCTTTCTCAATAAATA
>JANVCL010000002.1:26991070-27002854 GCA_026546855.1 Erythroxylum incrassatum | reverse complement strand
ATATACTCAAATCTGTGCGAGGAATCAGAGTTGCAATCCTTTACATCACATTCAGCAGCTCACAAAGTCAAGAAGAGAAGAGAAATTCAAGGAATCTGTTACAGCAGAGTTACCTGGAATTGAAGCAGACGTGAGCAGAAGGTGTTTGATCATTTGCCTCATCCATCTTCACATTTGACAAGTGGTGCAGTGGAGGTTCCCATCTTCAAGCCTTCAAGGGAGCACCCTTCTACAGTGTAAACAAGTGATTGGTCGTTTTTTACACTCCATGGGCATTTTTGTGGTTTCAGATGCCCTCCCTTTTCTATGGTGGTTGGATTTGCAGGGGCGTGAGACTGCAATTAAGATGACAGGCATGGACTTAGATGCAATCCTGGGAGGTTGGTTGCAAGAACATCGCCGTATAAGAGTTTCAGGACAGGTCAAGGCCGATAGTGACCAAGACTTTATGGACCTGATGTTAACTCTCGAGGAGAAGGGACAACTCTCTGGTTTTCCGTATGATTCAGATACTAGTATCAAGTCAACCTGTCTGGTATGCTTATATACAATTGAAATGAAAGCCGAAAGGTTGTTGTTCGATCGGCCAGTGACTATTGTTTTGATATGAAGTTTTTATTTGTTTACAGGCTCTAATTGCTGGTGGCGGTGACACCTCCTCACACACACTGTCATGGGCCATCTCCTTGCTTTTGAACAATCCCCCCGCTTTGACGAAGGCCCAAGAAGAATTAAACCTCCATGTTGGTGACGAACGTCAAGTAAAGGAAGAAGACATTAAAAACCTTGTGTATCTCAAAGCTACAGTCAAGGAGACCCTTCGTTTATACCCTGTTTCCCCAGTAACACATCGGGTAGCTATGGAAGATTGCGTTGTAGCTGGCTATCATGTCCCAGCAGGCTCACGTTTGGCTATAAATATATGGAAAATTCGAAGGGATCCAAAATTTTGGCCAAATCCGTTAGTTTTCGAACCGGAGAGATTTCTCACAAGCCATGCGGATATTGATGTTAGAGGACAACATTTCGAGCTGATTCCATTTGGTTCTGGTCGTCGATCCTGCCCAGGTTCATCATTAGCCCTCGAATCCCTCCACCTGACACTTGCTAGATTCCTTCATGCCTTTGATTTTGCGACGCCGATGAATAAGCCTGTTGATATGACTGAAGGACCAGGAATCACTACACCAAGAGCAACCCCATTAGAGGTTCTTATTTATCCACGCCTCCCTCCTGAACTCTATAATAGTTGAAGTATGGAGGCTTAATGAATATTGTGTTCTTCAGGTTGCTCTCTGTGGGATGTACCCTGAATTGTACTTTTGTATAAATTTCTAGATCTTTAAGGTTATGATATTAAGCTTGTGGACATATTTATGAGACGAATTTAAGTTCAAGACCACTTCTGACTTCTGGTTCATAACATTGATCTCCTGCTTCTTACTTAAATTTCAAGTCATTTCTTCCATCGTAGATATCAAAGTATGTAATGTTTAGGATTTCACGAGCTATCAGATAATTTCAGATTCTTCACTTTCGGTCATTCCTACAGGGCAAAATTGTACAAGTTAATGATCCTGTAATTCATCCAATACTCATCTATTCTGAGGTTTTAGGATAAGCTGGTTCACAAGAAAATAGAAGTTCTGGCTTCTTGTTTGATGTGTACGTCCTCTTCTTGACTTGATGTCTACCTATAATCCAGTAATCCACAATATAGTATATTTTGATAGGTTAGAGGGTGTATGTCGTGGAGGATAGATCAAGTTTGAACGCGAAACAGCTATTACTCCTGGAGTGGTTTTGTCCTGGAAGAAAGAGACCTGAAAGTTACATCCTTTCTCCACTAGTGTACAAATTTGGTATAAAATAAAAATGTAAGAATCCCTTGTTTACGAACCCAAATTGTTCCAAGTCTCTCTCGATGATAGCAATTCATTATAAGATCGGTTACAAGTCAGTCAACAGGTTGAGCTGGACTTTGGTGCAGAATCAGTGGATATGCTCTAACACTGGCCATCGCTTTTCTTATACCATACCTGAAAGGTATCGGTACTAATATTTGTTGACTAATTCAAGTCTTTTTTATCACTTTCTCGACACGCGTTCCATTTTTCTTTTTTCTTTGCTATTGTCAGGGCTATGGCCTATGTGTTCCCTATTTGTAAGGACCACGTGCATATATATATTGTCAGTGTGTTGAAGTGGCTAGAGTTGAATACAAAATGATAATTTATTTTCCACTCAAAGTTTTTTGTCTTCTCTTTGTACAGTTGGTATCGGAGTCCACGTCGTTGCGGTCTGTGGGAAAGAAATTAGAGTGAAAACAAGTGTGAGAGTTTGCAGTGACAAAAAAGACAGGGTGAAATGCAGCCTAACAAATTAGCTCGAGTTTTCCTAATTTTCTTTTTTTGCAATGGAACCAATTTTCAGTTCTAGTATGTAAAAATGTAGGCATCATTCATGTCAAACGAATTATGAGATTTGATAGAAAATGATTTTGGTAAACTTGCAAATCCAAATTAAGCTACACAATTGACACTAGTCCCAAAAAACAGGAGGTAAAGGAAAAGCAGAAGAAAGATGAGAAGGCCCTATTTTCCATCCAACATAGATGACGTTTTATTCGCACTAGTGATGGGAGCAACCAACTCAATGACAACTTTGTCGGAAAATTGTCTTTTCATTGAGAGTCCTCCTCTTTAAATAGGGAATAAATATGATTATGCATACCTAAAAATCAGCTAAAGGATTAATACTCCTTAAATAGATAGATTGACTAGCTAACTATAAGTCTAATTAGAGAAAGCTATTTACATAATAATTAAAAATATATGTAATGATTATATACGAAAGTGATGATTACAAAGAAATAATGACTATACTAACATCCCCCCTCAAATTGATGCTGCACGATCAAGAAGCATCAATTTGCCAATAAGAAATTGATGGCGTTGTCGAGTTAAAGATTTTGTAAATACATCAGCAATTTGAAGAGTAGTAGAAACATGAGGCAGCAAAATGACACCTTGATCTATAGCTTCCCGAATAGAATGACAGTCTACTTCAATATGTTTAGTACGCTCATGAAAAACTGGATTCATAGCAATTTGAATAGCACTAGTGTTGTCTGCATAGAGAGGAGTAGAACGTGACTGAGGAAAACCAATTTCAGCAAATAACCCACGAAGCCAAACAATCTTAGAACAAGCAGCAGACATAGCCCGATATTCAGACTCAATAGAAGATTTGGAAACTTTGTCCTGTTTCTTACTCTTCCAAGATATCAATGAATCTCCAAGAAACATATACCAACCAGTGACAGAACGACGAGTATTCAGACATCCAACCCAATTAGTATCACTGAAAGCCACAAGTTGAATAGGAGAACCGACAGGAAAGAATAAGCCACGATTAGGAGAGCCTAAAAGATATTTAATGATTCAACGAACAGCCACCAAATGTAGATGACGAGGAGTATGCATGAATTGACTAACTTGTTGTACTGCAAAAAAATATTAGGTCTGGTAATAATATAATAATTCAAGCTGCCAACTAACTGGCGAAATAAAGTTGGGTTAGAAAGATGATTGCCTTCCTCGCGACTATACTTGACATTCAATTCTAATGGAGTGTCAACAGGAGATGAATTTTGAAGACCTACCAAAGTTATCAAATCCTAAATATATTTATGTTGGTGTAAAAATACACTAGAAGAATAAGAAAGAACTTCCAATCGTAAGAAATATGTAAGAGTGCCAAGATCCTTCATATGAAACGAATCCTGAAGATATTGTTGAAGCTGGTGGACCAATGAGGAGTCAGTTCCAGTGATAACTATATCATCTACATAAACAAGTAAAAGAATAATACCTGTAGATGTCTTACAGAATAAAAGAGAGGAGTCATACTTGCTTTGTACAAAAGAGAACTGAAGCAAGGTGGGGTGAAATTTGTCAAACCCCGCTCTTGGTGCTTGTTTAAGGCCATATAGAGATTTTTTTAATTTGCACACTGCAGAAGTAGAAACAAACAAGCCTGGTGGAGGTGTCGTATAAATGTCCTCTTTAAGATCGCCATGGAGGAAAGCATTTTTTACTTCCATTTGATGGAGAGGCCATCTTTGAGAAGCAACAATGGCCATAACAGTACGCACTGTAGTCATTTTTGCTATTAGGGCAAAAGTCTCCTCGTAATTTACCCCATACTCCTGCTTGTTACCAAGAGCAACCAGTCGGGCTTTGTATCGATCGAGAGTTCCATCAAAACGAAATTTGACTGAGTAAACCCATTTACATCCAATGGGCTTAATAGTAGAAGGGCAAGAAACAATATCCCAAGTGTGATTCTCCTGAAGGGCCTGAAGTTCATCTTGCATAGCTTGTTGCCACACTCATGTTTTGAAGCTTGTGAATAACATGAAGGAACAGATATATCAGATAAAGTAGCAGAAAACCCATACCAATCAGGAGGTCGAGATACTCTACTAGATCGTCGAAGGACAGGCTCTGAAGGAGCAAACTCAGAGCTAATCGTCAAGACAGGTGTTGGATCAAGCACAAGTGACGGCTCAGTATCGAGAGGTGGGAAAGTCGATGGACGTCTTTCATACACAAACCCAGGCTTAAAACGAATAGGAGGAATGGATAAATCTTTAAAGGTAGGTAGAATAGAAGGGACAAAAGAAGACTCATCACTCATGGGAAAGAAATATTGATTTTCAAAGAAAATAACATTTTGAGAAACACGAAATTTGTTAGTACTAGGATCATAACAAAAAAAGCCCTTTTGAGAAAGACTATATAACCCATAAAGGCACATTTAATAGATTGAGCAAAAAGTTTATGGCATTTATGAGGAGGCAAATGAGCAAAGCAGACACAGCCAAATGGATGTAAATTATGATAGCTAGGATGCTGATGCTAAACACGAAAATAGGGTGAGTCTAGATTTAATACTTGAGATGGAAATCTATTAATTAAATAAATTGCAGTAGCCAACGTTTCAACCCAAAATTTAGATGGCATAGATGACTCGAGCAATAAGGTTCTGGTAATATCTAGTAAAAGTCGATTGTTACACTCCGCAACCTCATTTTGTTGCAGGGTATATGGACAAGAGCGTTGTGAGACAATGCCTTTGTCCCGTAGAAAATTATGAAATTCATAACACATATACTCTCCACCAGAATCAGTTCGCAATATTTTAATACAAGTGAAAAATTGTGTCTTAATAGAAACTAAAAAATCCTTAAAAACAAAGAAGACATCAGATTTGGAACGACGAAAATATACCCGAGGGATGCTCACATGCCGCAATTTGTGAAGATATAAGCATCAATCTTGGCCGTCTAGAGGAACTTACTAACTTGTTCAAAGTTGACCTACTTCTTTGTGAATCTGGAGGTGGTGATTTGCCAATTCTTGCCTTAACTGATATCAAGGGTTTGATGTGATGTTCTTAAATATGTTTCTATATTAGCTCAGAATATTTATTGCTGAAGATTGATTGTGATAAGTTGAATTTGCTTCGATACAGATAATGTAGCAGCCAACTTCAGTAGGGAACTGGCAGAACATATATTGGTGTTAATAAGATTCCTGGGACAGGTGTGTGTAATTTCTTGTTCTTGTAGCTTCTACTGCTTTTGATGTAGGTTTGGAAATTTTGTCATGTCAATCATATGCACTGACGTCAATGTACATTTAGCCCAAAGCTTGAGTTGATTGCTTATGATTCTAGGTAATGAATCTTGTATCAACAGTTTGGACTCAAAAAAACTGTTTGGACTGACTTAGCAGTTATGGATTATGATGTCTTTGGAATGCGTCATTTGTCTTTACTCAGGTCAGTGCATATTTTGTTCCCTTGGTGACTCTTTCACTTTTGTATTTAACCCGTCATCAACGTTCCAGGATCTTCGAACATAGGTCTTTATCTGCTCAAATGATTTAAAAAGACGCATACAGAATCTATCATTACCACTCTCGCACACACAGAGCAAGTATAATCGACATTGTTTTGCTATGGAGCCATATTTCTACAAGAGAGTACTAAGATGATCGCCACCTACACCTTGTGATGCCTCAACCTTTGGTCTTGGATTAGCATGCTTACCTTCTGAACTGCCTTGCTTCTTCATTTTACTCTACCTCATTGCAGCCTCTAGTTTAGCGTTAGCATTTATGTTCTCAGCCATAAAAGTCTCTCCTTTTCTATACAGTGTTCATAAAAATTGAACATTTACGGAACCTTAAGGTTCTTTTTAAATGTGTTAGAAGGTTTAGGTATAAAAACGTTATCATCTACTCTAACCTTTTTGTCTAATGAAGATTCAAAATCCTTATTGAAGCAGCAAGAGTTCCTGACATCAACAATCCACTAATCAAGTTTGAGGTGCTTGGCATGTTGCATTCCAAGGGAAACAAATTATAATCTATACATAAATGTAAGATGTTCATTGATTTAATTAAAAGTCAAATAAAAAAAAGTCTAAACCTAGACATGGGCAGCAAAATTTAATAAATCAAGATGCATAATTAATAAAAACATGCTGTGCATTTTATAGAAATCTTGTCAAAAGTGTAAACAATAAAGAGTCTTAAAAGTCTAATCCATTTAAGACACAAAGTTCTAATCACTAGGGTTACGATGCTTGATGGAACCAAAGAGATCCTCGTATGTACGCTTGGGAGCATCACTGCGCGAGATTATTTCCACCACCTTGTAGGATGATTCTGGAAGGAGTAATGCCTCAACAGCAACTTCTGCCACCAGATCCCTAGAAATACTGCCTTCATAAAGAGTATCCTGGGCCAAGAGTTAAAGTAAGTACTAGCTTAACCAAGTAAAAGCAGCAGAACAGGTATTTGGATGAACCACATTTACCTCTACTTCCATGACCAAGTTTCCTGCTGGGGGATCATTTCTCAACCCACCAGGTCTAACTATGGTGTAGTTTATACCAGATTTCCTAATATATTGCTCAGCCTGAAGCTTTGCTATTAAGGTCAGCCCAAAAACATTGAGAAAGATGTAAGCTGGATTAAGTATCTGCCCCATAGCTGCTCCATTAACTAAAATGGAGCTAATAAGAATAAACCTGTTCACACCAAGTTTGCGGCAAGCTTCAACCAGGTTTATAGTGCCGTAATAGTCAACCTGCAACATACAGTCCTACTTGATTCTACTATAAATCACATGAAAATTTTCTGGGTCTGAAGTACCAAATCAACGAATTAATCCAAGAATTAAATTCTGTAATTCTAGACAGATTCGATGTCAGTATAACCTAAAAGTACTAGTCCCACAATTTCATACCCCCAAGCCTATCACCAACGCTTGAAAGCACTTGGGGAGTCCCCACACACCACTTGGACCCCTAAGGAGCACATTATTTCGCTTGTCTTCTTTATAAGACATGAGCGCAATCCAAGAAACAGTAAGCTCTCACAAGACAATCACTCTGAAGGGAGTATCAGGTCGAGCTACATATTTCTACAATAATAACTACACTCAATAAGCGTGATGATCCCGATAACATAAGATCACCATTGAGATCCTACGACAGTTACACTTCCCTCTGTTTATAGTGTAAGACCCGTAATGAATACTCCTCTGGGCATAGGAGGAATTGACAAAGGGGATAAAAACAGATGTTTCAATTGCGCCAACATTTTAGTTCAATATCGAGTTAAGATTGTAATAAAAAGGATTCGCAAATCGGAAGTAATGTATCAGAAGTGGAGTGCAACAGCCATTAAAATTAAGGTAATACGAAGGAAATTGACCTTCCAAGGAGCAAACAAATCCCACCCAGGCCGAAATCCGGTAGCACATATTACAGCCTCCGAATCAGAACCTATAGCCTCTGCTAGCTTCACAGACCCCTCTGTTACGTCCGTTTTAACCTGAAAAATCGAAATTCTGGTAAAAAAATTTAACCTTAACAGACAGAACAAAGAAACTGCTCCACAAAATTCCGAGAAATTGAGAAACAACAGAAGCCCAATAAAGTACCAATCGTTTTCAGTACTAACAAATTCAAGAGACGGGTTGTCCTTTGTGAATGTAGATTTAGCCTTCTCCAAATCTCTAACTCCAGCCTTCACCTGAAAACCCTTTGCTAGCAGCTGCTCCACAATCCTCTTACCGGTCTTTCCAGTTGCTCCGGCCACAAATATCTTCTTCTTCTTCTGTCTCATATCGACTCTTGCTTCTGCTTCCTCTGTAATTTCGCTACCTTCCATCTAACAACCAAAAAGAAGACACAAACTCTGAGCACTGGAAGTGTGTGTTAGTGGGTGTGGGCGCTTTTAATTACTACCTTAATGGAACTGAAATTGGGCTTGGCTGTGGATGAAAAGGAAACAGAGGAAAAGGGGTTGCAGGAATTGTGCAGATGTTGGTGGAAAGAGTGAAGAGAAATAAGAAAAAACCTTCTGGGGATGAAGCAAGTGGCCATGGTCGAAAAATAAAAATTGAAATAACACAAGAAAAGGGACAATAATTAAGGTTTTCCAAGCTGAAAATTGACAGCTGCTCTTCGGTTTAACCTGAAATTACGGATCAGCCATGCTCGCCACACAATTTCACAAACTTGTAATGCAACAAAATGCCCCCAACGCACCTCCTCTAAATTGTAGGATAATGTTGAATTCCCTAAATTCACAAACTTACAAGAAGAACTATCGACCCTAAAATTGAAGTCGAATAGCTTATTTATCCAAATGTTAAGGGGAAGTAGCTAACCATTGCTCAAGGAGGTACTTGAGGTACTTGAGACTATAATGATTTTGAAATAAATCCCTTGTTAATATAAATTTTACATACAATATATAAAATGCACAAGAAGGGAGGATAAATTATGTATACTTTTCGTGAAGACAGACTCCTTCGATATTTCTTTAAAAAACTTTTTCAAACTATTGAATGAATACTAGAAATGATATACAAAAATAGTTACGGGATTAAATTACAAATAACTTCTATATACTTGTTTAAGAACAACAGAAATTAAAATAGAGAGCTAGAAGGTGGGCACTGCGATTATTATCCTAGTTCACTACAAACCTTGGGCTACGTTCAATCCTTAGAATTCTTATGAGCTTCCACTATTCTTCTCCAAATTTACAAGTTTTCTTTCCCTTACAGGGTCTCTTCAGATCTCTTACACAAAGTATTATTTTTGCTCTCTTAGCCTTTTCAGGCTCTCAACTTTTCCTTTCTCTCACTAGAAAGATATTACGAGCTTTTGTTATAGTAGTGTTTGCTCTCGTGTATCACACAACGAATACAATATTTTGCTAAAGTTGAAAGATCAAAGTGCAAAAAAAATTGTTCAGTCTCCGACTATGACTAATATTTATAGTCTTCGTCCCCAACTGCTTGTTAATATATGCTTTTTATTTCTTGTAGAAATCGTTATTCAGTTGAGTTCTGGAACTAACTCCAACTAACTAACCGTCCGACATACTAGAATGTCTTCATCTCTATATCGTCAGTGTTTTTACTTTTCTTTTGTGTTTTCGCCTTCTTCTGCGTTTTCCGCGCTTCTTTTGTATTTTGCACTTCTTCTGTTTTTTTTTGTGCTTCTCCTATGTTTTTACTTCTTCTATGTTTTTCTGCTTCTTCTGTCTTTTTACTTCTTTTGTGTTTTGTCGCTTCTTCTATCTTTTGGCACTTCTTCTATGTTTTTTGTTGCACGCTTAACACACTTATCAAAATAATTCATTTATTTCTAATATTATTATTATTTGATTGTTATCAAAATTAATATATGTCAAGTCTTCTTGACTTAACAATCTCTCCCTTTTTTATGATAACAAGTAATCATAATTTTATAAAGATAAACGAATATTATTTCGATAGCTAATAAGAAGATAACAAAAGATATACATATGAAAAAAACTTGTTAATCAATACTATCTTCTTTTCCTTGTCTCTGGTCTCCCCATATACTATGCTTCTGTTCTTCTCCTGTCTTTCTTCTGCTTCTGCTCTTCTCCCCAAAAATCTTTACGAAAGATGCTTCATAATTTCAGAAAACATTCGTTGCATATCAGTGCGGATCAACTTAAGGTCTTCTTCCATAGAAACTCGTAAATGAGCTACTTCTTTATGTAAAACACCCACTAAGTCACGCAGATCATTAACCTTATCATGAATTTCTTCAATTTCCTTTACTAAGGCTTCATAACTCCCCTGTTGTATGTAACTAACTTCTTCCAAACCAATAGTAGAATCCTGTTGAGGTGGTCTAAGTGGAAGGAAGTTTGTAGCAACAGATGTTTCTGAAGGTAAAACATCTAATTCTATGATTGTAATTGCAGGAGGTTTGAAAAATTGGATTCTTTCAGAGAGATCAAGGTCATCAGGTCTAGGTAGTTTTGGAACTGATTTTCCAAGAAAGTGTAGGACATCTTTAATTGAAGATATAAAACTCAAAGGTCTAAAGTGCATAATTAGATGCACAAGACTCTCTAAATTGAAACTAATATCTTCAACCTTGATAGTTCTGTACTGTCCTTTTATTATTCTTCCAACTACCTAGAAAGTTCCATCTGTGGTGAAGTGGTCACACTGACTTCCTGATGTTTTTGAGATATGATGTGAAACATAGATTCCTCTCGGTTGAGATACAATGCATGTTTCATCTATGTTCCTCACTTCTGCTTCTATCTGATCTTCTGTAAGATGATCTGTATTTCCTTTCGGATACATTTTCTTCTTGCCTTTGTCTTCATTACGTACAATGATTGAAGGTCGTGGTTGTAGATCTGGTACAATCTTGATCACTGTTTTGTTTGTGATTGGGTAAATAGTATACTGCTCTTTAGTCATCTGCGTTGGATATGGTTCTATCTTTTCATCTCGCAAAATATCATATAACCTTTTCTCTCCATGATTTAACAGATGTCTTGATCGACTATTGATCAAAATTGGTTTGAAATGTACCTTGACCAACCTTTTCAAAGGTTCTCTTATAATAATAAAGCTTCTACTCCTAACAGGTTCAAGTTCTTCAATCACCTTCAGTTTCAAATCCTCTTTTCTAATAGGTTGAGAAGGATTAAACTGTGCTGAAGTGTGTTCAACTAACTTTTTCTTTTGTTGAACATCAGTTGAAGTACTCTTTTTCTGACTGGTCTTCTGCTTCTTACTTTCTTCTACCAGCCTAGAAGGAGGATGTTGTTGAGGTTTCTTCCTTTCAAACACCAACTTCCTCTTAATTTTTGTTTCTTTAGTTGATTTTGCTGGCAGCTCTTGCAAAATTGAGACCAAAGATCTAGTAGCCTGTGGTGTTTTCTCTGTCTTCCCTAAATATTTACCAAAAGTCAAACCTTTCCCTTTCTTCTGCTCTTGTTGACACAGGGTAAATAGTCTTGGTGACTTTCTTGCTTGTTTGGATCTCTAGGAATGAAGTGTCTCGCCCTTTCTTTTCAAAGACACTTGTTTTTCATACTGTTTCACCTGGCTTTCTTCTCTGTGTGAAATCGTCTTAGCTTTCATTGATTCATCAGATGATTTCTCCTTCTCTTCTGTAGATATTCTTCCTGTGGATTGAGATTTTGTCTTCCTTGTTGGAGTAACCTTTTCACTCAAACTTCGTTTGACAATACGCTCCCCCTCAGTCCTTGCTTTTTTGCCATAGAATTTGTATCCTCCTTTTCTTGATTCTTCAAGCCCATTCTACTGACAGTTGACGCGTCAATGACGTTTTTTATGTTCATCTTCATTACGTTTCCTCTTTCAAGAAAAATTTCAAAATCTCTGAAGACTCTT
>JANVCL010000002.1:26978790-26989196 GCA_026546855.1 Erythroxylum incrassatum | reverse complement strand
ATCAATTACTAATGATGAAGAACTGGTATGCTCAACATAAATAACATACCTTGGCTGGCGTTCTGGATTGCTCGGTGGAAGTGCTTGCCCGATACTTCTTTGGCCGGCATTTCCTATTTCCCCGTTAGCTTCACTGTCTTTCCTTCTCATTGGAACTCCATTGTTCGCTCCTTGAAGTTACACAGTACATCATTCAACGTAATCAACCCCTGAACTCCAAGCAACATGTCACAGCCTCCCAATTTGATGATTAAGGCTTCAGTCACAAACTGTACTCCATGCATTTTTCACACAAAATTTCTGCATATCTGCTTGCATTCTAACTTCAATCCTTCGCCCACAGTAATGCTTATGGGTTTAATGTCGCCCACCTCCACCTTCTCCTTCCGTATCACTCCTTCGTACAAAAAGTTGTATGTGCTTCCGCTATCCACCAATATGTGGAGAAGCCTTTTTCGGTGACTTTCCACAACCTGCAATTGTTTATAATCGGTTTGATCCTTTAAACCCCAGATAGCTTCCAGTGAGACATTAGGATTGAGGGGAGCTCTACCATCGGCTTCTTCATTCTCCATGTCCTCTTCCTCCTGCTCCTCATCCTCCACCATATAGAGTTGGAATTGTTTCTTCCGACATCGATGGCCCTGAGTATACTTCTCATCGCACCAGAAGCGCAAGCCCTTGGCTCTTTTCTCATCGAACTCCTTATTGCTAGAAGTCCGACTACTACGGGGGCCCTTGTAGGCAGTATATCAACTGCCTTGACTTCCTGGGGTAGGTAATAATCCCGCCTCCGGTTGCTGTTTTGGAAGAAATGGTGGGGTTGGCCCCCTTGTAGTGGCTGGATCCTCCTCCATCTACACTCCCTGTTCTACACTCTTGTCGAAGTACACAGGAACGCTGGCCGCCATGATCGCCTCTTGTTTGCGTGTCCACGTATACGCTTGGTATAACGTTTGTGGGTCCATCATTTTGACCGTTAATCCCAGCTCCGATTTAAACCCTTTAAGAAAAAATCCTACTAAGTATTCCTCAGGCAAGCTAAGTTTATTAGAATACCTCTCAAACAAAGTGCAGTACTCCAACACTGATCCTTCCCGTCGAAGCTCCTTTAAATCGCCGATTGGATCCTAAAAAATATCCTCATCAAAGCGTTGTTGGACTAGAGAAATGAACTCCTCCCACTTCATGTCGTTGCTCTCTTTCCGGTTCCGTATAGTTAGCTGGAACCATTCGAGAGCTACACCCTCCATGTGAAGAGAAGCAAGTCTTATCTTCATATCCTTAGGTGTTTGCTCCATCGTAAAAAATTGGTCACACCGGTAACTTCAACTTCTCACCCTAGTGCCGTCAAACATCAGGAAATCTGTCTTATTGGCCCTCACCAGCATCGTACCCCTTCCTCCATCTCTAACACTTCTTACCGACGTCTCAGACTCTTCCTTATCCATCTTGTGCATGAGCTGCTGAAACATGGCTTTGATCTCATTGATTTCCTTTTCATGTCGAAACTGAGCTTCCATCATACTTTTGATACTTTCTTCCAACCGATGAGCTTCAGCGCCTCGTGTACTCTCTACCATATTTAGTCCAAGAAACGTAAGCTCTGATACCAGATATTACAATAATTACGCTTCTTTCTTAAGAACGTCACTAATTCCTTGTAAGGAATTATCAATCACACAGAATGAGAGAGACGCACACGAAAGAGAGAGAGAGAGAGAATCAAGGAATCATTCATTCATTGCTTGTCCTTCATATTCAGTTACAATGTATATATCTAAATTACATAGAACATTCCAAACTATATCACGTGAGTTTGTTAAGAAACCGTTGCTTTAAACGCATCATTTAGCTTATTTAACTCATCTTCTATGACGACGTCTCCCTTGTCATCTTCCAACATTCATGCATTCATGTTTTCATCACAATTAAACTCCTCTAATTCGAATCATTGCTTGCACATTAAAGCTTCCCCGAAATCAATGTCTACATTCACATCCACAGCTTCAAACGTAAAGCATATTCTTTCAAGAACTAGCCTTCAAATCCTGTGTACCGTGTACCCTGTCCCAACCCTGTCTCAACTCATCCAAACCATCCATTTATGTGGGTCTTACATAAATGGATGGCTTGGATAAGTTAAGACAAAGTACACGGTACCGAGGATCACGTCCCCAGGAACTAATATGAGAATCATGAGATTTAAGCATCAGACTGTCCATAGCAAACTTTGAACTGGAAAATTCCAAAGAGCACTTCCCAAATGTCACAATTGCTGGGAACAGAACCCGTCAAATCAAATATGATTTGTCTGATATAATAGGTACTGGGAAAAAAGAACAAAATCTAATAAACAAAAACGACTTCAACAACTCTTATACAAAGTCCAAAAATAGACTCAATTTCCAGGCTTACTGTGACTCATCATCAGATGAAACGAGTTACATAAATATGTTAGGCCTTGATGCCTTGTATGTCGTCTTCAGCTTCCTCGTTGGTGGCCTAACCTTCCTGAACACCAATGGGAACTTAATCTTGGAGTTGTGAAATTGTTTGGTGCTTTCCCTCTTGCATAACTTAGCAGGGACTGTTGCAGTCTTGATTATCTGAATGCAAGGACACCTAACTCTGTGTCGAGAAGCCATCTCATTGTACATTTGCTCAATAGCACCATTGAGAGTGGTGTCTCGGTACTCCTTGTACATATTGTGGTAACCAGTTCGGCTTTGGTAACGCAGCCAGATACCGTAGTTCTTGATCTTCGTTGGGTTCTTCTCAAAAATCTGCAAATGTTAAAATGCAAATGTGTCAAAAGATCAAAGAACACAACTACAAAATCTTTAGGAAACAAGAATCTGTAGGCAACAGACATGAAATCATCAAAAACATATGCAATACAGTAATTACTTAAATGCATTCATAAACCACCACATGTTTCAGACAAGATAGACAAAGCAGAACCAGAAAAATCATTAGAAATCTGCTAACTGTATAATCAATTTATAATGTCTCATATAGAAGTTCTACGCACCCATCAGAGTAAGTACATTAATTTTTCAAATACACTTCACATAAGTAGTGATTGAAGGCCGTACAAAGTGCATGAAATAATTGTAACAAGCAAAACGTCAATATACACATTTCACATAAGCACAACTCTCGGTAAACTAATAACAAGTTCAGATAGATGAAAAGATCCCCTATTCAATATATTTATTCTTCAAAACTACAATTGTACAAATAAAAAAGTAATTGCTCCAGTGTTCCCCAGAGAAACATTAAGGGTAAGTAACAGGGAGATGGACAAAAAGCAACGCAACTAATTTAGCTTCAAGGGAACGAGTCATGCGGACTTTAAAGAGTGCACCAACCAGATAATGAAGCATTTCAAATCATGTTTAGGATTCATCGTCATTTTTTCCAAGCACATGATAAAAACATGAATAGTTAAACAGAAACTAATAACAAAGACAGGTGGAAACATTTAGGCATAAATCAGAAAGTGCAGTGTACTGATGTTTAACACGAGACGTGAAGGAGGAAGTGTACCATCAATTAGCACAAGAAACTGAGGAGTAGCAAAGAATCTTAAAATATAACCGATGGAATTCACAAAATCAATGGACAAAAGACCAGACCAAATATGTTTCGCAGGAAAAAACCAACTTAAAAAGACTAAACTCAAAAGGCATTTATACCTCATTGATAGAAAGGACTTGCCCGTTGCTCTTCTTAACTTTCTTCAGCTTCCTCAGAAAGTACCTGAAACAGAACAACAAAAGTGACATTAACAAAAAGTCACAAACAAAAACTATGAAATACAATATCTACCATTAAATTAAGGATGCATTTGATCCCACAACTACTGACCAAAACTTGGACTTGGCTCGAACTTCGTTAGTGGCCCAAAGCTTCATGCGATAGATCTTAGGATGCTCATCGCTCTCAGTCGGCACCGCCCTTCCGACAACCTGGTATTGGTGAAACTGCACCAACCCAAATGAAAAGAACAAACCATTGGAAACCAAGGAGCATTAACAAGATATCTCCAAACCAAAATTCACAAGAGTTGCCAAACTTCGAAATTAACAGGCCACACTTACCCTGAAGGAAACCATGTTCTCTCTTCTCAGGAAAGACGCGAGAAAAACCCGACGAATACAAACCTAGTCTAGGCGAGAAGAAATGATTTGCTTCGTTTATATATGTCGAACAAACCCTAGAGTAGATTTGACCCTTGATTTCGGGCCGGGGTTATGATTATCTTGGGTTTCGTCGAACTCTTCCATTACTTCTTCATAGTTTGTGTTCCGTTCCTGCTAAGCCCAGTATACGATACCAAGTATTTAAAGATCTGAACTCAAGTCCACCTGTATTTCTTTTGCACGCTCTCTTCTCTCAGCAGCATAAAAATCACATAAAAGTATAGGATATTATGAGTGAAATGTCAAGTAGCTATTTACAACAAGAACAAATAGCTTTTCCATCATCAAAATATATATATTGAATATTTATTGCATAAAATCGAAATCTAATTAGAGAGAGATAGCATTATATTTCGTTAAAATAAAATGTAGTCATAGCAAAAAAATTATTAAGATTTAGTATGAAAAATTAAAATTAAAATAAATAAATAATAGTTTATTACGATTTAATAGTCCTACATTGGTAATAAAAAAGATAGATGTAGGATTTATAAGCTTATAGACTCTCCCACCCTTTAAGTTAGCTTTTGGGATTGAGCTCTCTAATAAGATCTGTAATGTATTAGAGATAACGCTACTCTTCCGAGTCTTAGGGCCACGGGTGGTAATGCCAACATTACAGTGTTCACTCGGGACTAAAAAAAGTTTAGAGCATAGGTAGCCATACGTGTTCAGGCTGCGAATCATAGTAAAATGTTACGATCTAATTGTCCTAAATTAGTAATAAAAGGAGGGTTGATGTGAAATTTATAGCCTTATAGACTCTCTCATAAGACCTTAAACATAGTTTGACTAAGCCAATATAACAAAATTGTGTAAATTCTTTATAATATAAATTCAATGTCCTTTTCGAGCAAACCATGTACACATGTAGAAACCATAGAATTATAAAGGGCATTACCAAACATCACGAAACCAAGACCAAGAGCCAAAAATAAAAGGATCTAATCCCATGTAGGAATTTGCGGCTATACACGTACACGTACTCGTGGTCCTTTCTTGAACCAAGAAAAGCCCTTTATGATACGAAGACATGTATTTACAGCAATCTTTGGTCGAGTTGACCGTACGTCAAACAGTTTTGTCCACAGGACAGAATATCCCTGTCATTCACTCTAAAACGGGAGTTGACGTCCTAAAACTCGGAGACCTTGTAATAGAATTTAGAGGAAATAATTGGATGGTGGTGACGTGTCGCAGAAGAAGCATCGGTTAATAGATAAAATAATGTCGTTGCAATCGTTATATCATATTATTGTCAACACGCATCGTTTCAATTTTTGTAACAGAAATAACCACTACAGACACGTGTAGGAAGTGCAGCGGTGAGGCACTCTTTATAACAAACTTCTAAGATATGGGAAGAAACTAGAGGCGAGAAGTTGAACTCAGAAGGATTGAAGAAATCATCAAAAGCAGTTTGGAAGTTGAAGAAATGAATGAAAGGTTGCTGATAGAAAATCATAACTGAACAAATAAACAAGACAGAACTAAAGACGATGTTTAATCAGTTTATGCAAAAATGTGAAGGAACAATGAGAAGGGAAATGAGGGCCCCGTGACCAAACCGTTGATTGAAGGCGAGAATTACATAGTGCCTACGCATTCAGCAAAATAGAATTCAAGGGAAGGCTGTACAAAAACAAAAGTTCACCTGAACCACACCCCTATTTGACCTGAAGGTTGGGATTGCAGCGATGCACTTGTAAAATTTTGCCACAACATACTTTAAACATAATAAAATCAAATGTCTTAATTACTAAAAAGGAGTTCATCTAGAACAACACATTTTTAAACCAGACATGGCCTGAACATTCTCAAGTTTGGATCACAGATACAGTAAGAGTATTTTAGTCCGAGGTCGTTTACCAAATTTTAGCAATGCAATTAAATCAACTCATCTTCTTTACCACTTCTCCAGGCCAACAAATTGCCCCGCTAAAAGTTGACTGACGTGAAAGTCCTTCCCACAAAGGCAACTTTTGTCTTCAAACTAATTCCACCCACGTTTCTATCACATTCCAAATACCATACCAGTGTACATTCAATTCTCCAAGATTACCAGCTGTGAGCTCCCTTCGATAGGCCAAGAGTAACAGCGATCAATGCAAGAATAGACTGAACAAATAGACAAAAAAAAAAGAGGAAAAAAAAAGTCAGCACAAGTAAATCAATGACTAGAAAAAACTTACAATTCAGATAAAAACAAAACACTGCATGATACAAAATCCCCATTCTTTACGTAACTAGTGTCACATGACTGGAAACTACCCGAAAAGGAAACTGGCATGACAGTCCTATGATTTGATTTCTTTGGCAATGCTAACCAAATAAAGCAGCTTCATTGGTAATAATATTCATCATTAGTATAGATATATCCACTACAGAAAAGGAAAAGCCAGGATATTCAAGCCTTAGGCGTTTTTTTAACCAATTTGTCATACAATGCTATGACAGACCCGATTCTAAGGTTATGTTTGATAGGGTAGTTAGTAATGGAATGGAATGTAATATTATTCCATCATTTAGGAAGAGGGTTTATAATAGAATGAAATGGAATAAGATAGAAGGGAAGGATTTCACATTACATCTTATTCCATTATAAATAGTAAAAATGCGTTACCTCTTCTGCAATTTTGGGGGTTTAGAATGGAATGTAAAATGATAAATATGTACTATCTAATATACCCTTAATAATTTTTTATAATATCAATTATACCCTCAACCTTAATAATAAGCAGCAAAATAATACATCTCATTATTCAATCAAGGGTAGAATAGTCTTTTTCTTTGGTAAATAATAGTCATTCATTATTATTATACATACATTATATTTCATTTCATCCATCTTCCAAATAATATTTCACTATATTACATTATGAACTCTTTCATCCCTTTCAAACAACAATTTTCTAATATTACATCCATTTACATTGCATTCCATTATAAATCATTCTATTCCATTATAAATCTTACGTCCAACCAAGCATAACTTAAGACAAGCAATTATGTATCCAAAGTATTCACATGGCAACTGATCCACTAGAGTCTGAATTCAAAAGTAAAGTTAAACCACTTACGTTTCCAAGCATAAGAAATTTTGCCTTAAAACAATCATAAAACTGATAATCATATGTTTATAAAGGTTCTAGAAAATGAATCATGAGACATGTGCTTATGAGAAAAATTAAGCACAATATACTTAGAGCTAGTTAATATAAATCTATTATCTGAAAGGATGCCTGGGATCATAAATTAAACAACCACAATAGTATGACTTTTTCCATGCAATGGAAAATATAATCACTCACAGCTATTGTGCAGGCAACATATCCAGGTTTCTCTCTGTAATCAACTCGTACACAGAGAAGAATGAAGGCCCCAACATACCAAGGAATGCCACCTAAAAAGAAACCAAAGAAAAACCTGAAAAAGAAAGAAGGAGAAACCTTCAATTATAATTGTTAAAGTTAAAAAGAAAAGTAAATGAAACTATACAACAACAACATCCGGAGAGAATCCTACTAAAAGGCATAGTCTGGAAAGATCTAGTAATATGCAGTCTTATCCCTACCTGGTAGAGAAGTTTCCGATAGACCCACAGGTAATGCAAAATATTGATAATACAAAATATAAATACATACGAAAAAATAAAAATATATAAAAATAAAAAAAAGTAATGCAGTACATAATACCCTACATATAGAATATGGTTAAGATTAACAATAAAAGATACAATAAGTAAATAAATACACAAACTAGAAAAAAAAAGACAAGTACACAAATAAATCAAACCAACCATCACAAGAAAGTAATTAGGTTAAATAAGAAACCGTTCAGGCTAAATAATTAGGAGGGAAGTATTACGTAATCAAACTATTAAGGCTTAACTATAAAACGAAAGGCTCAACGGAAAATGTTTAACAAACCTATGAGAACAAGAATGACCTCTCTAAGAGAGATCCTTAATCCGTATCTTAGTACACCAAAACTTTCTATTGCCTGCCTCGATAATTTCTAGCATAGCCATATCATTCTTGAAACTATAGTTAAGCTTATTCAAAGCGAAGTTTTTAGATATGTTAAGACTATTTTCATTTCTAGGAGTAGTAGGTAATATCTGATGAACATAGGAGAAATAAGACCCCACATTGCTCCTGTGTGTAATATTATTACCATACAAATTAAGATGGTTTTGACTAATGGCCTTGGTAAAATGCATCATAAAGCAGTTGCCCTCGAGAAGGCTTCTTACGGAATCACCCATCTAAACAACATATGAAACACTACCAAGATAATTTTAAAACTTAAACACATACACACACAAATAGAAAAAGAGGGGCATTTTGTGGTTAGGAAGTGAAAGGCAATTTTTTAATATAAATTTTATAGGTAATTGGAGAACCAACCAGGTTTATCACATAAAAACAAGGTTTGAAGATTTTAGTCATTTGAGATTTTTGTAATTGATACTTCCAAGATCTTTTTCCACACTATCACTTAAGGACTTAATTGGCCTTGATTCTTCAAAGTTCAAACATAAGGAAATTATTTATTCATTCATGCACTGAGATATTCATTGTTAGGGAGAGTGAATTGGTAACTCTTGACAACATAAGTCATGTTTCATAACTAACTAAGCTATCCTATGCTAGATTTACCCCAAAAGTGCTACTATGGTGATTGCCATTTTGATCACAATTGTTAAATCCAACATGATCACTCATAATATCAGAAGGTGCGACAATGTTCATTTGTCCCTTGCCTCAAAAAATTAGCTCAAAAGAAATACCAAGCATGAAAACACTATAACAGCACAAGATAATGTCCAGCAAGAACCATTTTTGTTGTGTTCACTTTTTCATTAGTTTTTTTTGTCAGCTGAAGTACTACTAGATTTAGAATTACGATTCCTTTTGATTGATTAATCTTTTTCATCTAATTCCGAACATGTCATGGAACCTCAGAAAGTAAAGAATGGAATGCAAGAGGTAAAATCACAAACTTACAAGAACCATCCCATGCCCATACCACAGAACGGAAGTCTGCCTTCTCTTGGAGGTGGTCTGGTGTCACATACCGCATAACCTTGGTGAATAACATAAACAATCCTAAACACATAAGTTCCCAATCTAATTAAGCAAGCATATCAAGCACTTGATATCAATAACAAGAAAACCCCAAACCTCAATCACACACGCACAGAAATCTCAGAATTTGTCCATCATCCCAATTCGAAATAAGATGGAGCAAAAGAAAATGAAACAATATCCTACTAATCTTAATAGAACAACTAATTTGAGAACGAATTTCAACTTCATAAATCATTTAAATTCATTCATATCGAAAAACGCACACTAATTATTGAAAGAGCGTTTTCGTAAAATGGTAAGAACCTGTTGCGATGGTCTGGTAACCATGGGGATAGTATTGGGGAATGGAAGTAGCGCCCTGTGGGACAACCGGCTGCGGGAAACCAACCACCTGCGGCGGCGGAGGTGGTGGATAATGGTTGGCAACGCCTTGAAACGTGCCGTAATAGTTTTGTCCCCGCGAATTGCCTGTCATCAAATCCCTACTCTTCCCATCTTCAGCCATTTTTTGTTTTCTCAATTTGGTGCCTTTAGTTCGGTGTAGAAATCAGGAAATTTCAAATATTAATTTTATATTCTCCATTCGTCTTCCTGTTCCTCTTCATAAATTTTTGAAAGCGAAGGAAGTCGACCATTGGCGGTGACATTAAAGCATGTCTGTCTGCGGGCGAATTTTGCTGCCCGTACCCGACTCCGGTGTTTGCGGATTCATAAATACATATAATTAAAGGAGAGGAGAGCAAGTACCTCAAATGAGAAATTTAACATTCTACTCCGTCCGATTAATAATAAGTGTCGTTTTAGAGAAATGCATATTTATTAAGAAAGTTAATGAAATATCTGATATACCCATATTAATTACATGTTAAAGTGTCTTAAAAATATAATCTGTGTAATTAAGATGTAAGAGAAATTAAAGGACAATTTTGGAAGTAAAATTATAAATATGCATAAAAAAGTCACAAACGACACTTATTTTGAATAATTAAAATATCTCTAAAACGACACTTATTATGAATCAGAGGGAGTAATTATTCAAAATAAGTGTCATTCTTGACTTTATATGCATGTTTATAATTTTACTTCCAAAATTAACCTTTAATTT
>JANVCL010000002.1:26897922-26908308 GCA_026546855.1 Erythroxylum incrassatum | reverse complement strand
TCATAAATTTTTCTTAATTTCATCAAATTTCCTTAAATTCATAAATTGTCTCACCAATTTCTTTCTCATTTAATTTCTTTTTAATATTTCTAATTTTCATCAAAAGTTCGAGGTCCAACATCATCAACATACAAGAGAAGCATAATGAAATTATCACCAGAAAACTTTCTGTAATGCACACAAGATTCAGCTAAAATTTGTTTGTAACTATTGTTAGTCATAAACAATTCAAATTTTCAATGCCATTACCCTAGTGCTTGTTTGAGCCCATAAAGAATCTTCTTTAAATTGCAAACTAAGTCCTCTTTCCCTTAAAATTTGCACCCTTCTGGCTATTTCATATATATCTTCTCATATAAGTCGCCATGTAAGAAAGCAATTTTCACATCAAGTTATTCAACTTTAAATTGGCAACTAGCCCTAATTTAGTGTGATTGAAAATCATCTTGACCACTAGTGAAAATATCTCATCGAATCTGACACCCTTTTTCTAGTTACTTCCATTCACCATTGATCATGCCTTATGCTTCACTATCTTGTCACCATCTTTCTTGATATTGAATACCCATCTATTTTTCAATGCATTCTTACTTTTCGAAAGCTTTATTAACTC
This sequence comes from Erythroxylum incrassatum, assembly GCA_026546855.1. Lineage (NCBI taxonomy): Eukaryota > Viridiplantae > Streptophyta > Magnoliopsida > Malpighiales > Erythroxylaceae > Erythroxylum > Erythroxylum incrassatum. The sequence goes on along the minus strand of JANVCL010000002.1, from coordinate 26,907,695 downwards.
ATAGGTCTCATTCTTTTTCAAAGAATTTATCTCTTCTTGCATTGCTTCAAGCCAAAAGTCTTTATCTTTGAGTGACTACACATCTTGGAAATTCTCTAGCTTCCCTTTAGCAGCGAATAGGAGATATTCTAAACTTGGGTATCTTATAAAAGCTTTTTTTCTCTCTAGTTGACCTTCGAAGTTGGATATGTTTCAACACTAGGTTAGGTTGCCTCTCCTGTTTATGATGTTCACTTACCTTATCTACATCATCCATAAGATGTGGCTCATATATCTCATCACCGTTAGGTTACACTTTATCATTATCATCATATACCAGTTAATTTCTTCGCCCTCTTCACCTTTAGGCTAATAAAGAGAAGTAGAAATAGGAAAAACATTTGTAGCACTGAAAGACAATCTACTAGAAGTAATCTTACATTCTTTATTGAGATTTGCATCCATCTTATGCTCATTTACACTTTTAACAACCTTTTCTTTTTCTGGGAGCCTATAACCAAACTCTTTGTCACCATACCAAACAAATATACAAAGAATAGTCTTTGAATCTAGTTTCAATCAATGCTCCTTTGGCACTTGTTTGAAAGCTTTGTATCTGAATACCCTCAGAAGTAAATAAAAAGGATCTTTCTCTATCTACACTCTCTTAAGAATATTAAGGCTCAAAGGAACTGATAGAGCTTGGTTAATCAAGTATACTTTGGTTTTGATCGCTTAACCCATAAAAATATTTAGTAGGTTGGACATTCTGAGCATACATTGAACCTTCTGCACAATGGTTCTATTCATCCTCTTAGTAATACCATTATATTGTGGGGTACTAGGTTCCGCCTTCTCATGTATTATACCATGTTTTACATAATAAATTTCAAACTTATTAAAGATGTATTCACCTCTATTGCTAGTTCAAAAACACCTTAATTTTCTCTCTATCTCCCTTTCCACCATAACATAAATTTTCTAAAAAATATTAAACAGTTAGCCTTTTATTTTCAACATACAAAACCAAGTTTTATATGAAGCATCATTAATAAAAGTAATATAATATCTGTTACCTCACAAGGACTCCACCTTTATAAGGCCACACACATGCACCAACTCCAAATTAATCATCTTTTTCGTAGACCTTTTATGGATAGAAACTTGATATTGTGTTCTAACTAAACAATGTATCAAAGGGGTCGAGGGAGATGGAGTCTTTACAGGAATAAGGGATTTACTAGCTAGCAAATTTCCATCCCTTTCTCGCTAACATGTCCCAACATATGGTGCCAAAAAGTTTGAAGAAGTGTTCTCTTCGACGACATGTAATTCATTTGTACATACATTCCAGGTGTATCTTGTACAGGATGCAACAAAATTCACCACAAGCAACTGTCATTGCTTCCTCAAACAACTTCTACTTACGATTCCCAAATGTATATCACTATCATTCTCGTTACACCATATTTATAGACAAAAAATTGAGGCACAAGTTAGGAATATATTGTATATTTCTCAAAAAGAACATGCACCCAACATCAGTTTGAACCTAGTTGTCACCAACACTAATAATGCTAATAGAACTCTGATTATCTTGACACTCCCAAAGTTACCACTCCTATAATCAGTGTAGTACTCTTTCTTTGGAACATAGTGGTAGGAAGTCCTTGTATTAACAAGGCACTTAGAATCTGATTCACGAACATGAAGACACTCACTGATTGCACAAATCAATTTCACCTCATCATTTATGATTGAAGTTGTAGCTACATTGTTTGTGTCATCTCCATCTTTCTAATGAACTTGCTTCTTTTGGTCTCCATTACATTTGTAGAAAAAATTCTTTATATAACCAAATTTGATGCAGTAATGACATGTCCTAGTCTCCTTTCCATCTCTAGACTTAGATCGATTCTTACACTTGACATGCCTTTTAGGACCTCTACTATTGCTTCTTCCTATTCTCTCTACCACAAGAACCTGTACATTATCAACACTTATATCCTCTCCCCTGATCTCTTTATTGAACGTTCTCTCTTTGATCACATTCAAAGAAACCACATCATCCGAATCAAAGTTATTGCACCTAAGTTATTCTAACTCTATTGTAAGGAACTCAATAAGAATAAGGCTTGTAGCTCATCATTAAGGATGATTTTCATAATGGCTAACTGGTTGATGATATCTTGAAAGTCACTAAAATGCTCAGGCATTTATTTTCAATCATTAACTTTAAGTTTACAAGCCTTATAATTAAGAAGGCCTTGTTATGGGCAACCTTCCTCTCAAAATGACCCTCCAATTTAGTCCGCAACTCAAATAGATTGGTCTATTGGGATACATGGTTAAATATGTTGTTATTAATCCATTGTCTAATAATGCCTAAGGTTTTTTTCTTTGTCTTTTCCCACTCTTTATTTGACTTTTTTTTGTGTTATATGGGATATCATCTTTTTTACTTTTTTCCACATCAATTAGGTTGTAAAGATCTTTGCAATATAAAATATCTTCCATCATGGGTCTTTATATTGAGTAATTAGTTAATGTCAATATAACCATAGAACTATTACCACTCTCAATATCTATAAATCTAATACCAATTGTAAGGCTCCAAACAACAACACCCGCAAGATCAAAAAAAATCAAACAATTTCAAGCAACCCAATTACAACAAATAATCAACACAAAAAATATAGATGATGAAAAATAAATAAAACACCAAATTTATATGGAAAACTCTCCAATGTAAAGGAAAAAATCAAAAGCCAAATCAACAGGTAAATCCACTAATTAAATAGTAAACTTATAAGAATTCAAGTTCCAAACTATTGAACCAAACTTGAAACACCACCATAATATAACAACAGATAATCCAATAAAGGCCCAGGATAAAGTACAAATTGATATCCCAAATCAATATTACTTTAAACTAATCTTGAAAATTAAACTCTAAAAAATTGTAGTTGAAGAATACTATTATTCCCCAGCTCTCTCACTTGTTGATTCTTTCCTTTTCTTGTCCTTGTGTTTGTTGATAATCTTTATATTTGTTTTTTGTACCTTGTAAAAATAAGATTTTACATTAGACATGGTCACTTATACGGGCATGTCTAGTGATCATATCCCTTAAACTTAAACTCACTTCAATATTCAGCAGTCATAGAGATATACGACCCTAACAACTTACATAGTCCATGAATAAAGTAGATTTAGAATTGTCTTTCATTTTAAGGCCTAACTTGTATCCATGCACTTCATATTCGCCTAGAGTTCGCTTTAAGAAATATAGCCATCTATACTCCCTCGCGTCAATCCCACGAACTTCTTATCCATTCTCATTCGGTAACGACAGTGAGGGGGCAAGTTAAAATAGAAAAACTTACATTGGGTTTAGGGACAATTAGGCTTAAACTGGTGACTTCCACCACGTCAAAGTGACACTCTACCACTGAGTTATATCCCTTCCTTTGTCCCCATCAAGAAATAGAACTAACTAATCCTAAGGAAAAGGGTCAAGAAGTTCAATGTCATTATTCTTAAACAATTTGAAGTCAGGCCTTCTTTTTGCACTATTACAGATATGAAAATAATAGAAATTTTGGATTCAATTGTCAATTGCTCATATCGGAAATAGAATTGATTATGGATTCGAGTCATATTACATGGTATATGTTATACTAAAAACTAGCAAGTCTGACCTCAATACGAGCAAAACAACATCCTTTAACTCGTACATGGTTAAAATAATATGCACTGACACACATATGACCGTGTCCGCCAATGACATGGGTATGTTCAACCCCCCATAAGGGTGTTTTCTATAAATAATTTCAATTTATCAATTTTACTTTAATTTCATCTTATTTTTATTCATTTCGATTTATGAAGACAATTAAGAACTTCAAAATTCAAATTTCATAGAATTGATCAAGCAAATAGTTATAAAATGAGGCTAGAGTGACAACACGCATGAATAGTTGTTTATCAAGTACCATGTGTCGTTTTACATGTAACATAGTTGATTATCTACTAGGATTTAATAGTTAAATCATACCCTAGGATATATAATCCGGAGTTGTAATTATGGAAAGTAATAATACATTATCCTTAACTAGGTTCTGTCTTTGTAAGGTTGTTACTTCACACTATCCGGTCGTTGAGGACTGTTGCTAGACGTCAACTTTGATTAGTAATTAATTGGATTAATTACTATCAGCTTAGTGATGAGCCTATGTAATCACACACTTACGAGTAATATTTTTTGTTTAAGATTATTTAATTTATTGTGAGATAATTTATTAAATAATATATATGACATATTATTATATTTTTTAGCACAGAAAATATAATTAATATTAAAAATTCTTTTGTACAAAAATAAATGAATAAAATAATTTTATTTTATTTTATTTCATTATATAAATAATTATTATTATTTATATTTAAAAAAAGAGAAAGCAAAGAAAGGCGTCAGACCTTTGGTGGTTATACATTTAATCAAAATGAAATGACGGGATTGGTTGTAATTTTTTTTTTTCAAGTTACAAAGACGTTAAAACATATGCAGATGATGGGTCCGTATGTGATAGGCTTACGTGAAAGATAACAAGAAGAGAGTAGTGAAACAGATACACGTTTTCGTTTTTCAACGTGCACGATAAATGCCGAGAAGAAAAACGTCATTAGATGACTTACAGAGAGGAGTAAAGAAATACAATCTTTACGTGATATATGTGTTTCAAGACTTATGAAGTACAGGGTTGTGCGTAAAGTGACATTCCAGGGTTGTGCGTAAAGTGTGAAAGAAGTCATATTTTTCATTTTCTTTACGTGAAAGAGACAAAACAGGAGAAAAAAGATAAAATTGTTCTGATCTATTCACGAAGAAAGAGTTGTTCAAAAGTTAATCATAGTTATATCAATTATTGAAAGGGAGATATATTTTTCAGTGTGAAACACGTAAAGACTTCTTATTTTCAAAGTTCAGTTTCAATTAATCCTCACATTCTAGGTATTAATTTTTGCCAATTTTTATTATTAGTATGATTGTTAAATGCAATAGATAAATATAAGATTTCAATTTTTTATTTACGTCGCATATGCGATCCTACAAATATTTGGCCCCAACAACTTACACAGTGCATGAATAAAGTAGATTTAGAAATTTCTTTCATTTTAAAGCCTAACTTGTATCCATGCCCTTCATATTTGCCTAGAGTTCACTCCAAGAAATATAGCCATCTATACTTCCTCGTGTCAATCCTACGATCCTCTTATTCATTCTCATTCCGTAGCTACAATGAGGGAGCAAGTTAAAATAGAATAAAACTCATATTGAATGTAGGGATAATTAAGCTTGAACTGATAACTTCTGCCATGTCAAAGTGTCACTCCACCACTGAGTTATACCCCTTCTTTTGTCCCTACCAAAAAATAGAACTAATTAATCCTAAAGGATCAAGAATTCAATGTCATTATTCTTAAACAAAATGCGGCTTGAGTGACTACACACATGAATAGTTGTTTGTCATATACCATGTGTCCTTCTTCCAAAAAAAAAAAAAGTTACGTCTTCTAAGGATTAGAAACTACAGAGCTTGCTAAATACATACGTATAAAAGAGTAGGTTCTGAGAGAAACAGTAATGTGTTAACTTGCTATGCCCGAGACTGGCACAGATTACTAGTAAATGTGAGAAGAAGGAGATGGATAGGTGGTGTTGGAAATGCAAGAGATTGACCAGTAGGATGAGAATGCATGCATTATGTATTACTTTTCCTGCAAACAAAACTAAACCAATAGCCAAAGGTATGCAGCATGCGGTCTGCAGCTGAGAGGTCCCTACCAATTGACGTGCTATTTATCTTCTCGACCAGAGAATGCATGTATTATGTATTACTTTTCCTGCAAACAAAACTAAACCAATAGCCAAATGTATGAAGCATACGGTCTGCAGCTGAGGGCTCCCTACCAATCAACGTGCTATTTATCTTCTCGACCAGGGACATTGTAATCGGTTGGCGCAATAATCTCCAATCCGTACGAGTGGCACACATGCACAAGGGATTAATGTACCTAAGATTCTTACTATTTTTCTACTCTTTTGGTGCTGGTAATTTAATTTGCTCTAAAACGGACATTAATAATAATTCTAAACTTCGCATCAATTATAAGTTTTAAATAAAAGAAATATATTTTATCATCCAACATTTCCACCAAGCCATGTAAAAGAAAACCTATTGAGAAACTAATTGTCATTGAATTATGAGCACAACAAGAAAATAAATTTTAATAATTTTCTAATCAAATCTCTTTAATTTAATAATTTAGAAAATATGGATCATAAATAAAGAATTAAATTATACCTGATTCGAATTCTTATAAAAAAAATTTCTCGCATCATCTACATGTCTAGTCTTTAATGATATCTACAAAGTAGAGAAAAAGACAAGAGTAAGCTGCCTTATATTTTTTCCTATTTATTAAAAAATGTTAAACTTTCTTTTTTATTAAAATTAACTAATTAATCATACTTAAAATTTAAGTTTAATCAAAGTCTAACTTAATTTAAATTAATATTTCTCTTTTAACCTTCTCTTTTATATGTAAACTATTAGGTTCTTAATATATTGACAATAAGTATTTAATTTATCTCTAATTCTTTAATTAAATAATTTATAATTATAGATTAAAATTAACGTCTGACAATATGTCAAGATCACTCAAATAGTAGGAATATTAAAAATTGACTTGTAACTATCATTTGAAACACTTTTCAAATATCAACTTATTCAAGCTAAAGATTTCCTTAGGTCACTACTAATAAAAAATGATGAAAATTTATTCATTATTATTTTAGAATGACAAACCCTTTATTGATTTATTCAACTATATTCAAGTACCACTAAATGAGCTACTCAAAATAAAAATAAGTTATAAGTAATATCAAAATATGGTAATTTTCATATGAGATATTTTGATAATTTGAAGTCAAATGTTCAATTATGCCACCGTCATAATGAGAAAATTTATAGTTAGATAAGTAATATTTTATTTTGAATCCTCATAATTAGGTCAATTTAGTATATTTATTTTCTAATAAGCATTCATATGTTTATTTAAGTATCTTTATATTTTAGTATATAATATTGACTACTTCCTTGTAAGAAATAAATATAATATGCATTAGTTAGTCTTAATAGAAGAATGACTAATAACAATTTAGAGATAAAACATAACACATAATATAAATTTTATAATTATAATCTCAACATAATCCTACTTATTATATATATTTATCTCGTAGATTTTATTATATATATCTGAATATGTATAAAATAAACAATGTCTATTAATAATTATGTCATTAAAACTACTAACCAATTAATTAAGATAAAAGGCCAATGAATGTCAAATTATCTTCTACACTAAATGAAGAAGTTTTGGAGAAAAAAAGTATAATATTGATTATTAAGTACGATTGCACGAAATTGGTGATCCGCTTTCACCCTGTTTTAAAACTTAAAGTGGGGTCAAGAACTTTATAATTGTCTATATATCAGAAATGATATATTCATGATTGAAATTGAATTTTTATTATTTTTAACTAATATTGAAATCAAATTATCTATTTAAAATTAAATAAAAATTCTAATTTAAATAACTATTGCTAGATATTTTAAAATTAAAATAACTTAAATATTTAATCTTTAAAAATAATTCTAACTTCCTGAATCGGCAAAAAAGCTATTCTGAAGTTGTAGACTTGTCCGGCCCCTGTAAGCATGTCACATGATATATATTTAATGACTAACCGTGAGTGCATGTGGCATTAGGACCAACATGCTTCCCAAAGGAAACTAGTGCTGATGGGATGGTCGCTTTGGATTTTTCCATTTCCTCCTTACCGGTGATTTCTAGCTATGTTCCAACAATCACCATTGTTCAAATTTGCGCGCCTATTAGTTCTCACTCGATAAACGTATTATACTCCCTTCGAGTATTTTCTTCTAAACCGATGGGCGATGACAGCGAAGAGAAAAGGTCAAATATAATATTTTCAATTTTATAACTATTTTTTGCATTGCGCTCCTTGTTGGCTTGTTGTGGTATAGAAGTTTCGGCGACTAAATTATTCACACGACGACTCCTTTTTGAATAATAATCCGAGCGTCAAGGAATTGGTTGATCAGATAGCAAAAGATTCTTCATTTAAAAGGAATTGGTTGATCAGACAGCAAAAGATTCTTCATTTAATTAAATTAGGGTTTAAGTTGGTTTTTAAAATAGTTTTATTTACTTTATAAATATTTTTTCATATCAAATTATTAGTTTGTTAAAGAACCATTTTTATAAGTAAGGTTTTGAAACTTGGACTGGACGTCAAACCGAAGGTTTTATTGGTCATCAGTTTGACCGATTCGACCGATTCGACTGACATTATAATTACGCAATAATTATATTTAATTATATATAATATTAGTAATATTAAAAATAGAAAAATATACCAAATAATATAAAAATATTAAAAAAAACTAAAAATTTATTGAACCAGTGGTCAAACTGGTTCGACCGGTCAATTGACCGGTTCCCACTGGTTCAATTAGAGATTGGTTTTTAGGGGTCACTCGGACCGGATAGCCGACCGGTCACCGGTTGAACCGGCCGGTCCGGTCTGGGTTTCAAAACCATGTGTTGAAGAATATCAAGGCTGGGAACTACCATCAACTTGCCTTCAAATTCAACCAGAGGACTGAACTCTAGTAGGGAGTCTGATTCATCACCCACAACTTGTTTCCAACTTCTCTTAGGTCCTCCTGCCTTATTTCCAGCTGCAGTAGCTGCAAAACTCTTAGGTTCAGCCAAAGTGGTAAGTTTAGGAGGGGTATTAGCATTAGGAAGGGGTTGGGGAGGGTGAGCAGTGGTTTTAGAGGGCAAGGGAATATTAGGGTTAGGGTTTAGGTCAGGATTTGGGAATGTGGATAAAAAGGGGGGGAGGAGGGAGTCTGAGTTCATTGTTTTTTGATTTTTTGTTGTTGTGAGCAGACCAAATCTGGGATAAGAAAAATAAAAGAGAGAAAAGAGAAGGAAGAATGCCAATGAATCTGGTAAGAATGCAAAGGAGGTGGAGAGTTTGGGGTGAAGGGTCAGGACTGAGGGCAGAAATTTAGCATGGCAGAAGGAGGGTAAGAGAGAAAGAGGAAAAAACTAGTTATGGTTTGAGTTTCTGATTGCAGGTCTGAGAAGTGAGTAGCAGAATTGAGAATAGAGAAAGAAGCTAATCTAAGGAAGAGGGTAAGAGAAAACTGAGCAGCAAAGGAAAAAAGAAGGGAATCGAGGTATTGAATGCAGATCTGAGAAGAGTTGCAGATCTGAGAGTGAAACCTAAGAATGGGGTTAGGAGTAAAACTGAAACAACAAAGAAGAAAGAGTGAGGGTTAGGCTATGTTTGGTTCAATGGTTTGGGATGGAAGGGGATGGAACGTAACATGTTTCCATCATTTGTTTGAAGGTTTCATAATGGAATGGAATGGAAGCGGAGGGTTTCATGTTACGTTCCATTCCATCCTAAACAGTGAAAATAAGAAACCTCCGATTTGGAGGGTTTAGGATGGAACGTAACCTAATAAATACATACTACCTAATATACCCTTAATAATTCTTCTTATTATCAACTCTCACCAAATTATAATATTAATATATTAAATAGAATATAGTAATATTTAATATAATAAATTTTATTAAATAATTAATAACAATATTTTTATATTATTAATAATAAATTATATATA
>JANVCL010000002.1:26837596-26866993 GCA_026546855.1 Erythroxylum incrassatum | reverse complement strand
TCAAACTCAGGCAGCCCATGACTTGGTTTGACTAGGCCAATCCTGTTGACTAGGCAATTTTTGGCATCCTTACTTATCTTAAATATCTAAGAACCTATGTTCAATTTTTTGATTTAATTTAATTTTAATTTTATTATTAAAGACTAACCTATTTATTAATTAACCAATCAATTTTTATTCTTTAAATAATTTTTATAAACCAAATAAATCAATTTTTATTTAATAATTTATTTTTAATTAAAATTTAAATTTTTAATAAATAAAAAAATCAGTGTTTAAATTCTTAAATTTTATTCGTATTTATGATACACATGTTTTAACGGTCAGAACCTTCGTTTCAAGACATACCAAAACGAGATTAAAAAGCAGATTTGCAGTCATTGCCTTCAATCCTTACCATGCAAATCTTTCAAACAAAATTGTCCCTCATTTTCAAGTACGATGATTCTTACGCGCGAAAAGCCAATGAAATTTCTTCCTATTTTTTACAATAAACCACAAAGACAGCGAAAACGGAAAGTAGGAAATGAGACATTACAACATTTCAATTACATTAACAAATTTCGTATATCAACCTAAAGGATGCAATCATTTTGGGTCATACAAAGTCAAAGTGCCAAAACCATAGTTGCAGTCTTATAAATATGATGTGCTTGGGCATCGGTACTACCATTCGGCAACACAGTAGTACTAGAAGTAGACGACAAAAATTTCTTTGAGAAAGCTACTACTGCAGTTCAGTTCAACACAATAATAATTAATTCATGGAAGAGCACGGAAAAACAAAAAATTTTAACATTCACTTCAATATCTCCAAGATTAACTTGTTTAAATCCACGAAACAAGTATCAATTGGCAAAAGCTGAAACAAAAACATGGTCGAGGACTCTCACAGCCTTCTTCCTCTCCTCCCGCCCTTTCTTCGTGTGCTGTCAGTTGGGATGGGAGTCACATCCTCTGAAAATTTGCATACAAGAAATAAATCATTATCTCACCACACTTGAGAAGTCAAATACCATAAAATTTTGCTGTTGCAGAACGGGAAAAGGAGAACAGTTCAAAGGGTGACATTTATGTTAAGACAGATCAAATAAATATATGCAGTACCTATACGACCAATCTTCATTCCAGATCGAGCAAGGGCACGAAGAGCAGACTGAGCTCCTGGACCAGGTGTCTTTGTCTTGTTCCCACCTGTAGCTCGGAGCTTGATATGAAGGGCAGTAATTCCAAGTTCCTGCATCATTAGAATAAGAAACAAAGCCTTAGTTATAAGACGATACGCACCGCGGTCATAGGAACTTAGACCACCTACGGCTTGAGTAAACAAAAACCACCTCGAATGCAATGATTAATAATTGCAATTAATACCACATAACATCTAGGAGGTGTCTGAGGGCATGTTTCTCTTAAAAAAGGAACATAGGGGGCAAGAAAAAGCTTAGAGAAATAACAAGGAAGTGGAAGTGGTGCATTGCTTTGCCGTGTAAAAAGAGTGAGAAATCTGTTCATGCAAAGGCAAAGCAACGGGATATTACATGAAGGCCACAGTTGACACCTTGCCTCAATGAATCAAAAAGAAAAGCAAGCCAATTTGACTAGGCACCCAGACCTAGTGCATCCACCGACCATAGATAATTATAACAACCACGTGACACAAATAGAAGATCCAGGTAGGATTCTAGATTTAAATGTAGGATAACCTTGCATCTCTGGGCAACATCCTGCGCTGCAAGCATGGCAGCATATGGTGAAGACTCATCTCTGTCAGCTTTAACCTTCATTCCACCTGTTCCAGAAAACAGACTTAGGGATAACAGTAACTTGCAAACATACAAGATAAGTAAGGGAAAGAAAAAGGGAAATAAATAAACTGCAATCCAAACAAAACTGAAAATTTTTAGTCAAAAATTTTAGAAATAAAGAAGCATTACAAACTATGCACTACAAATAAATTCACATGTAAACACAAATTCATGCAACATCAACAAAGGAATCATGTGCAAAAACATGTAAACTTTTCATCAAACATACCTAAACGACAAAAATCTTTGAACGGGGTCATATTTGCGAGCTTTTGATCTTAAAATCATACTAAAGTTCCCATGACAGGCAAATTTTAAGTCAATCAATATTGATTTTCCATAGCTACTCAATGACAAAAGGTTGTGTTACAGCATTAAAAGTTCTTACATACCAGTAATGCGGACAAGAGTTTCTCTTCCAGAAAGATCTGTCACATGCTGCAGTTCACAATAACCAGATTACTTTACAATCGGTGATAGGATATCGGACACCACAAAAGCTACCAAAAATCCTTTCAGTACTTACAATGAATGTGTCGTTAAATGATGCATAGATGTGGGCCACCCCAAAAACATTCTCACCATCTCTTACTGCAGGACCAAGAGTCACGTTTTCTTCCTTGGGTTCCCTAACCTTTCTTTTTGACTGAAAATCACTCGCAGCAAAGCAAAACAAGTTATGGATCGAGAATTTTTCCACACAACAATGCTCTAAAAGTATAACAGGCATAATAATAGTAAAACAGTTATCACCACATAAAGTCTCTACATCACTCTATACCCCAGAAAGGAGGATCAAGCTTCAACAATACTGACATTAACAAATGTAAAAGAGGCTATTACAGCCGATTATCTCAAATCAAAGAGAAATCAACGAAAAAGCATAAAAAAACATCGCTTTTAACTTGAAACTATCGCAGGAGATCGCATTTAAAATTTTTTTGCTTTACACCAATGACGACAGCTTATAACAGATTGATTTACAGAAACTATTAGCCAACTCTTTTTGTATATGAAAATTCGATGTGCCCACTTTGAGAAAAACGAAAACCAAACAAAATGATGAAGAGTGGCAAATCCACAGGTTTTAAAGCGTTAAACGGGAAGAGTTACAAAATAAATGGTTACAAAAAGGAATTGTTTAACATATCCACAGACAACTAAGATCTGTGATAGAACAGATTAATTACAAATACTGCGAACAAGGAAAGGAATAAAGAACATACAATACGGCCATAAAGTGAAGGGAATTACAGAAGGGATTTACCATGGTTGAAGAAGACGAAAGGGATACTTGCAGCCACTCGCAGAGAGAGTTGAACTGGGGCGTTTATGTGACTGCTTCGGAGACGAGGAAACCTGAAACCCTCGTATTATATATATGAGGGGGTGCGCCTAGGGTTTTAGCTGGTGTGTGTGGAATGTGGATAACCCAATTCAACTAAACTATCAGGCCCAAAGTCCAAATCCGAGCCTATTAACGCAAACATTCCTACATTGTTTCTTCAAACATTGTTTTATTTAATCATCAATTAACCATAATCTCTTTTAGTTGTTGCTTAATATTGAAACTCAATAAATACAAGGTCTAACTCCGAATCTTTATTACATACATACATTTAAATGAGAATCCAGCATTGATTCTTGTATCATCAAGTTTACCATAATTTACAATTGGTTGAATGTGATATGTTTAGAGCATTGGTGTTTGTATAAAAGCCACAAGTTTTCTTATTTTATTATGATATGTAAGTTTGTTTGTTCGATTTGGTAATACTTGAAATTATCTTTGATATAATCACAAATCCATCTATTATAATATGTCGTGAGTTTTATTTTTAGATTACATTCCTTTACCGTGGCAAGACTTAAGTATAAAATTTTTATAATTTCATAGATAGAATTTTCAACATCTTGCAGTTCTAATTGCAATAATATTAATAAAGTGGTTTGCTTTTGTAGGTTGAATGCTTCTTTTAGGGATATCGTGGAGTAATAATAAGTCAAATATAAGATATTTGGATAATCACCTAAGTGGTAATTCTAACTTTTTTTTCTAATAGTATAATAAGCACTTTCTTAAGGGAGTTGTTTCAGTAATTCAAAGGTTAAAAAAGATATATCTGTTCTGAAAAAGGAAACTAAAACAAACAGAAGTACATGATGAGTAACTAAAAATTTATGGAGTAAAGTTTAGATATTTTACTAGAAAGAAGAAAGAATTAAGGCTGATATTATTCAACATAATTTCAGGAATTATTTCAATTAGTGATTCATTGTTCGTCTTCTATATGATTGGGAAATGAATTTAGTATGAAATTGATTATATGTTCTCGTTTTTGTTCATTTTTATTATCAAATTGTCTGGTACAAATGTACTTATTCTTGTTATTATTGAATGAAAATTTGCCTATTATTCTTAGCAAATGTATAAAAATACTTAATCATTGAGAGGAATATAATGAGCGCAACCAAATTGTCTAAGGGAATTACTCAAATTGTTCAAGACCCAATTCATTACTTACAAGTATACAAATAAAAACTTTCTTTTACTTGATTTAGAAATACACTAAATATATGATAACTACAAAACAACCTACTTGATGCATAAATTCTAGGCAAACATCAATTTTCATCATATTAGATAAACATGTTCGTTTAGTTGGTTTACAAAATACCCCAAATTATCAGATGTCATTACAAAATAAGCTACTAGGTGTCTACGTTCATCAATTGCCATAATACCAGTAAACATCAATTTTCATTATATTAGATAAACATGTTCATTTAGTTCGGTTACAAAATGCTCCAAATTATCAAATGTCATTACAAAATAAGCTACTAGGTGCATACGTTCATCAATTGCCATAATACCAGACAAACTTGTTTATTCCATTGCTTTACAAAATTAGCTAATTACAACAATAAAAATATTCATTCACAAGTCATTCAAATATTTGGTTTGATTGCTTGCTGGAAGTAGGTCTAATAATTACCCTCTTTTTAATTATTATAGCTTGTAGTTGTTTTAAAGTGATGTTATATTTACCCTTAAACCTAAGACCTCTTGACTCAAAGACAACTTGAAAGATCTTGGATTAACATGCCTATATTTCCTTTTAGTCATATTTGTAGAGCTAATAGCTTGTGAATCAACCTATGAATGTAACATTTAGTATCAACTTGCTCGTAAGTTTAATACAAGTAATTATTACAAGTATATAAGTACCTATTAAGCTCAAATTTACTTTATTGACCAAGTACACATTCTTGAGTAGCTGACATGTTGCTTTGGATGTGAATGTTCTAAGTAACATATTTCATATAATCATTATTTTGTAGGAGAAATCAATATGTTATTATCTATGATACTTATTTAATTATTGACCCTTCGATTGAAGCCGTCGAGACCTAAAAAATTATATGATCTGTTAACATTGATAACTAGATAAACGGATAACTAAGCTAGTAATAATTAAACTAGTGGTTATTTATATTGACATATTATTGTTCATTAGGTCTTGGTACATTACATTTTCTATTATTATGTCTAAAAGCAATACATTTCCTGTATTTTTACTCTTGGCCCTTTTTATTTTGCTTGTACTTAGTGATTTCTTTTGTTTATTCTTGACTTTCCTTCTTGCTTTTTATGGATTTCTTAGCATTACCCTCTTGGTTGGTAGATCTATTTGCTTATAATCATTTAACGGCCAAAAGATTACCCCCTTGATAGGTTGAAAGACTTGAATATACACTCTAATAAAAGTGCTCTTCTTGTAGCAATCATTGATAAATGCCTTTGATTTTTCTTTAGAATAACTAATTACACTAATAACATGTTTGTATAAATAACCATATCGATCTCATACCATGTAGTTAGAAAAATTGTCTATTCCTAATCTGACAATATACTTTCTATCCCCTCTATTAACCCCATATGGTCTATGTCATTCCACAAAATCCTCCGTTGCATTGTTTCTTTCTTATGTTTTCAAACTTGCAATACCTAATTTCCATATATATGCATATACCCTCCGTTCAACATCTCTCTTTATGATCATTGTCCTTATGGTTTCTAGCATAACTAATCAGTGGATTGTTCTTTGCTAGTAGGATCCATCCGTTAAAAGTTCACATAGTTTATTATCAATGATTAGGTAATTTATCTCAAACGATTGGTATGACTTAACCCAAGTTTTTTGAGGATATTGAAGTAATGCAAAAACACTCCCAAGTATAATTTTATCTAATTTCTTAGGTTTCTCATTAAAGTCTTCGATATATGTAGACCATGTATATGCTAATAATTGCCTTTTGAATTCTTTACTAGTCTAAATTATATGCCAATTGTGATAAATATTTCTAACGACATTCTATGACATGCATTTAGTAGTTTAACCTAAACAACCCTTATTAATCCCAAGATGTACAAGTCAAATAACACAAGGCAATAATATATCATATAACAAATAAAAAAGTATACATTAATTTTCCTTTTACATGTCAATTATTATTGTGATACCATCCTTATATTTTAACTCCAAATCAATTGATAAGAGTGACATAATCCAACTTTATGAATATAATATTTTGTATTTTTACAATTGTCTATGTTATAGGATACATGCCTCCATCTCCATCCTTTCCAGCTGCACTAATTAGTTTCTCTTGGAATTTAGTCTTTAAAAAATAACCATGCATCTCAATTTGGGCCTCAAGTGTCTCCCTCATTCTTTCACAGCTACAAAGCAAATATATGACCTCTTGAATTAAAATAATTTGGTTTCTTGATTCCTTAACAATTGTAGTTCTATTGTTGAGCTAGTATTGTAGAGTTTCAACTCATGAATATAACCTTGAAGCTTTATATTAGGTCCTAATGGCACCCAAGAGGAAGTAAATTGGTGGTTGATAAATTTTAAATAAAATATTACTAAGTGTATTAATGAACAATTTATAAAAGATAAAATATAAAATAAAATAATAAATTTCATTAACACACTTAAACAATAATGATGAGAAATATAAACCAATTTATAGTGGTTCAATAAATAACTTCCCTACATCCATTCATAAGACTTTTTTTTGTAGAATTTCACTATAACTCTTCTTTTTAAGGAAAAAAATATTTCTACAATCTTTTATCAATAAAGAGGAACCATTTTATAATCTTCATTCAAAGTGAAAAGGAACCTCAATGTCACTTGGAACACCCCCTGAGTATAATATATAAACCCCCAACAAAAGTTTACACTCAAAATATCTCATTTTATCACTTTGACAATACCAAAAAGATTCACTAACACAAATATAAGACAACGATGCTCAAATGTTTAGAAATATGTGTATAAGACAATTAAATACTTTTTTATGCAAGTACCAATGAGAAAACATGTATTTATAGGCTTTTAGGACCCCCATTAGCCATTAAAGCCAAAACATTAATGTTACAATGGCTAGTTGTAGAGCACTAGTTGATTAATGAAGCACATTAGATGACCAATGTTCATTAAATGCATAGACTCATTAAATGTTAAGACATTGGCTGACTACTCAACCATATTAGTTGACCAATCTGTGAACAAACTCACCTTTTATAGATTTAACTCACATTGATCAACCATTAACGTGTACTAGTTGATCAATACTAAATACCCTAAAAACATAATTTTAACATCTTTAAATGTTTATACTTGATTTGTATAATGTAATTATAATTAAAAATAACTTTCAAAATGTCCCCCAAAGAGTTTTCAAAAGATTATGAGAAATTTCTTTTAAGACCAAAAGCTTCACTGCCTCTTGATGAATGAAAGGACTCATGTAATGTAGGTAAGATGTAATGTTTATGCATGGTAAACCTTTAATATTATCAAAATAACAAAAAAAGATTATAATTGACATTAAAAAATATAAATGACCTTTATGTCCTTTAATCTTTTTTTATTCTTGATTTGAGTTTTTGGTTTGACAATTGTAAATTTTGACTTTTCTTTATCAACTTCATGAACTATCTTCTTGAGTTTATTGTTATATCTTGTTCTCATATTGCTTCTCATCAAAAATAATAAATTCATTAGTACTAATTATGTTTTCTTATCATCAAAATGTTGATTGGAACCTCCTTTGGTTTAATATTTTGAATATTCACGAGTATAATCTAATGCACTCATTCTTTAACTTTCTCTAAGCATAATTAAATTCATAAATATATTCAGAATTTTCCCACATTTTTCAATCATATTAGTAGTGGTTATGCTAAACCTTTTTTAGAATTATGTAGTTGAAGTATTTACTAAAAAACTTAACTAATACCATTTTAGGTTTGTTCATTGTGAAACATGTATGGTCAAACTTAGATGTCCTAATTTTGGAATATTTATCCTTACTATAATATGCTGCTTATAGTTCACATTTGTATTTTTTAATACATGTTGCTATAATCTGCTTAGACTCTTCATTTTTTTCCATTTAATATTAAACCCTATTGCTATTGAATAATTAAAAACATCTTTAAACTCTTTCTTGCCAAATTTCATATGCAATTCCACTTGCATTATGATTAATACTTGAACTAGGGCTTCTAATTGCCTCCTCAAGCTCCTCTCTACTAGGTTACTCATCACTTTTAAGAAAAATTCATAATCATTAGAGACAATTTTTATTGGTTGGTGGTCATCTAGAATTGACACATCAAACGTATCATGTCCTTCTTCAACTTCATTAACTTTAATAGTACTTTTCTCTTCAAAAGTATCTACAATAACTTCATCATGCATAACATTCCTATTAGGGTTCACATCCCATGATTTGCAATATTACTCTCTTCCATGACAACATTTGCATTAATTTCATCAAGCATAATATGCCCATTAGGGCCCACATCATCATTACTTATTATAATCAAAACCAAGTTTATGTGAAATATGCACCTCAATTGTCTCATATATTTTTAAAAGATTAATTAACCTAATGCAACTTTCATTAAATTCAATAAGCCTTTAAGACTCATTGAATCTAAAGCCTAGAACTTTAAAATAAGCCTTAGTAACTTATTAGTATCTAAGTTCCTTCCTCATATTACAAATTTGTTTATCAATGACAAAATCAAGATTAACTTTATCAAAAATAACTTGATGAACCACCTTTATAACTCAACTCAAGATTTGATTTAAATTATCCACCATAACAAAATTTCAGGCTTCCATACTAAGTTATTATAACCGTAAAAGTGGTAAGTAAATAAGAATATATATATTTAGAAACATATATAAATACACACATACATATAGGCATATATGCAAGACTACTTAAGTGATTTGAGTACATATTTTCCTCTAATTCATCTTCCACTATTGTTTCCTGATGAAGGCTAATCTTGCTTTTCCCCCCTCATTTCTACTATGTTGTTCTTATCATTAAGGAAACTATGGATTTGATTTTAGGAAAATCAATTAACAGTGATACTTGATCAACTACAGTAATATAAACATGAAAAATCAATATACTAAAGTCTGATCACTTTGTACTGCCTTGCAGCATTTGCACTGGTAATACTCTACTTTTCTTATTTTTCATGTAAGATATCAAAACATCAAAAAAGTAACTGAAATTACCGATAAAAGACTTCAAAACACGTCTTTCTTTATTATAGATAGTATCCAAAGAGAAAAGACAAAGCATGAAAGAATAGCAAGTTAAACCCAGAAGGCTTTTCCTCTCAAACAAAAACTAACCAAAAAAGGTTCTAAAATTTTTGAACAAAATACAAGAAAATGAAAACATAAAAAACACATGGACTTGTCATTTGCTTAGTTCTTTTTGGAAATGAATGTCTTGAAGTGACTAACAAAGAAATTCACTAGTTTTCATCTTCCAAATTCAATAAAAATTAAGGTTAAAAGAAGATTTATGAGTTATTTATTGCATAAAACACACCACATATTGTTTCTTGGGGGGTATTTTATTGTATAAAAATTAGATAAAATTAAGGAATGTATGTAGATGATTCAAATTTTTTATATTCAAACTTTTGATTAAAAATGTTGGAACCCCATTTCCGGAGCCCAACATCCGGAGTCCTAAACCTTGAGTTTATTATCCTGTAGGGTCATGATCGACAATTCCCAAAAGTGGTGTGCCCACATCAATCAACACCAAAATCTCAGCTTGACCTTATCAAATAAGTCGTAGCTCTAAGTCTTTAATTTGCAATGAAAATAAGAATCATCACAATCGGGGTTTTACATCTCAAGATATACTTAATGAGCTAAAACATGCTCATACCCCGAGCAAGCTCTCCCACACGACCCCTCACTTATTCTAATGCAACTTTCTCAAAAACACTCCAAAAGGCACAAATTTTCATGGAGAGACAATACAAGAAGTTAGGAATCTATTGCTTCAAGAATCACTTCATTTGGGGGTCGGATGAGGAAGATATACCCGAAAGAATCGAACATGCTTATACCATTAATCAAATTGTAACTATCTTGACACAAATGCCATAACTTTTGCTACAGATTTCGGATAGACTTCATTTTTGTCTTTTTTGAAAGAGGACTTCAAGATCTACAACTTTTATGAAGACCTCAAAGACCAATTCCATCGTTGAAGGGTAGAAAATGGAATAGAATGTGACAATAAATAGTAACTGAGACGGTCAAACTGAGACAGTCAAATTAAGACGGTCAAACTGAGACGATGCTGACGTCATACTAAGAAAATGATAACGTCATTTTTGAGACGGAAGCAAAACTGAGACGATAGGAAACTGAGACGGAACAATAAAAAGGGCATAACTTTCAGCTTAGATGTCCAAAATTTGCATACAATATACCGATGGAAAGATAAAAGAAATATCTACAACTTTCTAGAAGACAACTTTGCCTAAATCAGCCCAAATCAACCCAAAAATTGCCCTAAAGTTAGCACACGAATTCCCCCCTTATGAAACCTTTTGAATCAAGGTAGAAAACAAAAATCATATACCAGTAGCATCAAAAGATCATAGTGTTTACAAAGCTTTAGTGGGCATTTCAAGCCCCAACATTAACGTTTCAAAAAAACTGAGATATAAAGGATACTTGAACACTGAACTACTCAAAATGCAACTAAAACCTTAGTTTCAAAAGTAGCTTGAAATACAATAACATTTCAAAAGTGGAGTGATGCCTTTGGCCCTTGTCTACTCAATCTCTTGCTCTTCACCAGCTTCTGTGGAGGAAAGTGAGGGTGATCTTGAAGCCCATGGGTAACAATTTTATAGTTTGCAAATAAGCAAAGACGTTTTCATACATTTGCAATGCAAAAATTTATGTATATACAAAATCAAGAATGCATTACTCCTTTCAACTTAGCATGAACATATAAGCATATCAAATGGTTTGGGTAATTCCAAAACATGACGCACCACACATTTCCAATGAAATGGTCCTGTGTAGTCGTGAATTCTTGAGGGAGTCCTTGAGGGAGCTCCATGCCACTAGCGGGCAGGCGGGAGAAGCCTATACTTGGGTCAACGTGCACGTGACAGTTCTTGAGGGACTACCACAAACCCACATAACACATATAGTTCAAAATCTTGAAATCTTGTTGCCCAACATGGCACATTTTCTTGAAAACTTGCTTTTCATAAACTTGATATCCTTGCAAAACTCATTTATGAAAACATGATTTCATAAACATGTATCCTTTCAAAGAGAAATCCTTTTAAAAGTCTTTTCATCAATCATCAACACAAATCATGTAGCAAACGTATAACAATTTCACAATTCATTCAAAAAGAAAATAATGCAACATTGATGATGCAATGTAAATCATTAAATCTTTCTTGATTTGAAGAAAACAATGAGTGGCTTATTTATTGTATTATAAACGTGTACCCACCTGAAATCCTCGCTTGTTACTTGATCAAACGTGTTCTTCCTCTTGCTCCTCTTGCCCCACTTGCCTCACTTGATTTCCTTAAACCATAACCAAAATTCCATTCAATTTGGTTTAGAAATCGGGAAGTCATACTTTAACAATTTGAACTATAACTTATGCTGAAACAAAAATTCTATGCTCAACTTCGATCCAAAATTAGAGATTCTTAGGGATTGAATTTGGACTCCATTCCTTCATACAACTTGTAGCCCTATGTCTCTATTTTACAACGAATCAAAAATTACCTCATTTAGACATCTACAGCAAATTTTATACCCAAAATACCGAAGGATGTCAGTTTTGGAAAATGGGTATCTCGCCGCGACGAGAAAGCTGTTGCACGTCGCGACGTGCGAGCCCAAAAATCACCCGAAAACCTGTTTTACCAACATTCTTCATCCATATACTTCCCACCTTTCATATACAACCCATCTTAACCCTAAATCACCTCTTATACTTCATTTCTAAGCTCATGCCAACCCAAAATCAAAAATCAAAACACAACATAATCATTAACCCTAAAAGATTAAACCATTTTCATACACCATTCAATAACAATTTCACACATATATTAAGCTATATTTGAGTTTCATCTAACCAAAACAAGATGAAACAAACTCATACTTACTTGCTTTAGCCTCAAAGTCTTCAAAATCTACAAACCTAGCTTTCCTCTTTTCTCTTCTTCTTCCTTTGTCTCCCACGATACTCTCCCTCTTTCTCTTCTCACTTTCAATCTTTCTTTTTTAAATTTTCACTCCTAATGATCATCAATTGTCCATTCTGCCCTTCCATGTAATGCCTTAGTCTTTTAACCTTAAGTGATCTTCCAAATTTGCCCTTATACATTCTTACTTATTCAATTTTCATTTATACCATACTATACCCTAACTTACTCTTAATTTCTCCATTTAATACTTCTAATTCTATCAATCTAAACAATAATCCTCTAATCCTTGACATGCTAATTAAAATCCAATCAAAACAATAAATCAATCAAAACCCAAAAAATTAATTGAAATCATACTTATTCAATTAGAAAAGTACTCGGGGCCAACAAATGTAGACTCCTTTCTAATGTTAAATCATAATACTTTTATAGTCTTTTCCAATTAAGGTAACCCTAGTGTATTTCTAAGGTTTGAAATATCACTTGAAAACTCGAATTCGAAAGTGACTCTACATTTGTCTATGCGCAAGCTATCTGCTCTTTATCACAATCGTGGTAGATTCCCCACAACTATGGCCTTATGCTCAAACTTATGTCACGATCGTGGCATATTTTTCATGATCGTAGACCTGTGTTGGTGCTTTTGTCACGATCTTGGGACTGTGTTTTGGTTCGGGTCTACTCCAAAACTCTTCCAAATGCCCTAAAACACTAACAAACTTATTATGACACCCTATATATATATAATTGAAGCTCAAAAATATGTTCTCACCTAAAGAACACTTAAAACATAAATATTTATGAACTAGCACAATTCTTAACCTAAACACACGCTAAACAATCAAATTAACCATTAAACACAGATCAAATTACCTATAAAAATTCAATGCAATCTACACCTTTCAAAATTCCCACACTTAAACTTTTGCTTGTCCTCAAGTAAGGATCAAATACAACCAATAAAATTCTATCACTTCATTTTCACAAAGATTAAAGCATACGATCCCTCAAACTTTGGCCTACTCAAGTGTAAAGCTACTCCACACATCATGACTAATTTTCATTACTGCAAATAAGCAAACTCAACTGATGAAACCATCACTTAAAGATAAGTATAAACTCAAACTGGACATTCCTTACGAATTTCACTCATTTATCTCAAGTGTTTGAGGGTTAGTGTTTCGCTTAAGCTTCCTATAGGAAACCACACTATCATAGACTTGCTAATACACCAATTCTCCTCCATAATGATTACATGCTAAGATAGATCAAAAGGACTTTGTTTTAGGTTGTAATGTGGCTTAGGTTAAGGTGGGATAAACATGTTTTAGGGGTTTGTCACAAGCTTTTATAAACTACTAAGTGTACAAAGGGATGACAAAGAAAAAATTCTAAGATATACAAATGGATAAGACTACTTCTCTACACTTATTGAAGCTACTACATGATACTCCTTTTTCTTTTCTTTTCTCTTTTTTTTATTTGATTTTTTAAACACAATAAAGAAACAATGTACAGAAAACAGCAACTATATGCAATGCGCTCTTAACTTGTGATTCCATTAGTCAATGCACACTCTCCATCTTGTGATGGTCCTAGTGGAAATCTGTTCACCCTTTTAATTCTCCATCACTGTCATACCTCCCTTCTTAGGCACACATTGTTGAAAACATTGTCACCCTTCACCAGGTTATAAATTTACTATTTCCATAAACTATTGACGTAGTTCATATCATCAAACCTATCCTTGAATAGGTTGATATATAGTTTGATTTTCTGCATGAGTTCTCCGCGGAAAATCTCCTTACACTTCTCTTTATCATGGAATACAGTTTTATTTCTTTCATCTCAAATAGCTACCATAATAAATGACAAGATAACACAAAAGCACCATCTCTTAGTTTTGTTTGAACCAAATCATAGCACACCAATCTACAATTATATTCTATCTATTTGGAGCGTTGTGGATGTGACATTGATTAAAAAGTGAGCTCCAACTTGCATTGGTGAATTCATATTAAAAGAACAGATGTTGCATGTTCCCTTAAATTTTTTTACATAAAGTGCACCAATTAGGGATTTGTTGGAGATTTTGTTAACTACTGGGAGCTTATTTTTCATAGGCACCTATAAAATTGTTAATGCTTGAGGGTTGAGGTGTTTGAACCATACTACATTGGTTTAGGGGATAGAATTTGATTTGCCTCTTGGTAATCTTCTACAAGAGATGTTTATAAAATTTTCTATGTTAGAATGCTTTTAGATTATACTATCATCATCATCATCCAGGTGGGTATGTATTATTTCCCTTTTAATGAGTTTTGGAATGGGATAATTAACAAATACCTATCTACTGATGAGAGAATTAGCTACTAATTCTTCATTATATATCACTGATTTTAATTTGGATGGATGATTCTACAATGGTCTAATTGAGAACCATTTATCATACTAGAAATTGGTACTCTTTCCGTTACCATTCAAGTTGATGAATTCCATTCTAACTTTTCTTCTAACTAGTAGAATGTTCTTCATAATCTAGGAAACTTTAGAGGGTGGATTGGAGCTTAAGATGTTATTGGTTCCAAGGTAGCAACCATGTACACATTTGGACCACAAGCATTACTTATCATTGCATAATATCCAAAGCCTCTTAATGAACATGATTGTGTTTATAATTTTAGGAGAAATGATGTGAAGGACCCCTTTATCTTTTAGCTTATGAATCTTAACCTATTTGACTTTAGTCTTTGCTTTTGGAGTTATTAGTGCTAGTCCATAAGAAATTCCTAACAATCGTACCAATATGGAGTAGATTAGACCAATCAAAATAGTTAATTCTAAAAATCAGGTAAAAATAACTTTAAACTATATCCTTATAATTATGCAAAAATTGTAAACTTTTGTTATTAATAAATTATTTTATATTGAATCATATTTTGAATTAGTAGTTAATTAAATTAATGATTAATAATTAAATAACTAAATTTTTACGAAATTTCTTTATATTTAATAAAGTACAAAATTTTTAGTGTTTATAATTTGTTACAAGTTGTGAGGTGTATCACTTGATATATCAAGAGAAAACTATGATAATTGAATTTGCAATTATGAAAATGTATAATTAAGAATATTATGGTACGATAAATCACATTCAAAAAAATAGATAAAGACTAGTTTATAACAGTTTGAGAATAGATTGAGAAAGGTGTGAATTTGTGGCTTGCTTAGGATAGGTTATATTTAGTGGTCATAAATTGATGAGTTGTTGAGGTATGAGCGAGTTATGGCTAGGTAATGTCTCGGGGCATTCAAGGTCCCAAGGATGTCCTGTGTCGATAGTTAGGTACTGGAGTTGTACTAAAGTATCTTTAGTTCTAAAAATATCTTATGTTAATAGCTAGGTACTGGAGTGGTTTTAGGGTACCAAATTATATTGAGGGACCAAGGTACCTTGTGCTAGTATTTACACATCTAATTACGTTTTTACTGAGTGAGTAATTATAATGAGTAGAGATGAGTTGACAAACCATTAAATGTAAGTCTATTAAGTTAAGCAAGGTCTAGTTAATTTAGTTAATAGGGAGGTAAAATATAAATGGTAATAATTAAAATTATATTAATATTAATAATTAATAATAATAAAATTCATGATGTTTATTAAATGTTTTAAGTATTGCTCATGTATTTTATGATTATATGTATATTTTATCATTTGACTATTTTTAACATATGCAAAATTATTTGATTTTAAAAGTACGATCAAGTTATCCTTATTGAGTAGGTAGCTTACCTCTTGCTGTTACATTTTTTTAGGGGATAAAGAGATTGTCAATAAGTCCAATGCTCGTGATTGATAGTGTTAAGTCTAAGTAGAGGCAACAAATCAAATTGAGTATAATTGTTTATTGTATATACTTATAGTTTGTAGTGTTGTTAATTTGTCTTTCCCATGTCTTTTGTGTGGTATGAAGCTTGTGGTTTAGATTTCTGTTGAGGTCGCAACCACGGTCATATACTTTTTTTTCCCTAATGAATATTTCCCTCGACTATCTTCTACAAACATTAACTGGGTGTTTGGATTTACTGAGCAAGATAGATCTGGAATGTTATGTAGGACGTTGTTTAGGGTACTACTTTAGTTAATCGCATATTCGCTATCTCCATTAGCTTTTTCAAGACCCCTATCAAGTCTACTGCTGTCAAAAAAGAAGCCATCAGTATTTTCTTATTGCTTCGTTACTACCCAACTCTTTTTGTCTTACGCGACTTCCTTTATAAGAAAAGGCTTCTTTTGGTTGTAATGTGTTTTAATCAACATCCTCTAGAATTTTCTCTCTCTATAGACTCGCTCCTTACTGGGCACAAAGACCATTTCTGCTGCCACTTCAGAGATATCTCAATGAGCTCTTCAACTTTGAAGAGAACTTTGTGTGTTTCTACTTGGACCACGTATTGTATTGTGCGAGTTTCAACAGATTTTCTTACTCTAATCAGTCATGCCTTTTGTTTTCATGCTAGTATTGTTTGTGCATTACTAAGGCTCCCTTCGGTTGGCAAATTATTTATTATTTATCTTAGTTTTATTTTATTACTATTTTATTATTATTTTTAATTATTTATTAAATTTTCTTATTATTATTAGTTTTTTCATTATCATCATCATCATCATCATTATTATTATTGTTGTTGTTGTTGTTGTTGTTATTGTTGGTGTTGTTGTTGTTGTTATTATCAGCTTTTAAGGACTTCCTAGGATAGTACCTATGGGAAACGTGAAAGACATAAGGTAGGAGGGATGCCTTTAAATTGAGCGGATAGAATTAGTGCAAGCGGTTCGATGCGCGCAACTTGCAGGAATAAAAAAAAAGATGACTTAGTAAGAATAAGCTCTTGGAACATTGGGACCCTTACGGGAAAGTCCTTAGAATTAGCAGAGATTTTAGATAAGTATAGGATACAAATGGCCTACATTCAGGAGACTAAGTGGTCAAGAGCTAAAGCAAATGAAATAGGGGGTTTCAATCTATAGTTCTTAGGAGGTGCGCAGAAGCAAAATGGGATAGGTATCTTAGTGGTCAAGGAACTTATAAACTGAGTGACGCTGGATGGGTGCTTCTACAAATCTCTAATACTGAGCACATCATCCTAGGAGGTGATTTTAATGGCCATATAGGGACAGTTTCAAACGGATATACAAGAACTTATGGGGGCTTCGGATATGGCGCTAGAAATGATAGTGGGAATGCTTTATTGGACATGGCCATAGCGTATGAGTTACTAATAGCAAATTTCTTATTTAAGAAAAACCAAGCGAACTTGGTGACATTTCAGAGTAGCACGACCCAGACACAAATTAATTATCTCCTTGTCAGGAAAAGAGCCAGATCATGGTGCAACATTTGCAAAGTGATTCTGACCATACGCCTATCAACCCAACATAAATTGTTAGTTTTAGACCTAAGAATTAAGGGATGGAGGTCACAACAATTTACCAAGCAATGTCGTAAAATTAGATGGTGGAGGCTAAAAGGGGACATGGTGGAACAATTTAGGACTCAAGTTTAGTATAATACAACATGGTTTGTGAGTAGGGATGCCAATCGGATGTGGGAGGGGTAGCCCCCATAGTGAGAGAAACTGCTACAAAACTCTTAGGGGTATCTGAAGGGCAGGGGGAGGGCGGATGGAATCTTGGTGATGGTCGGACGAGGTCCAGGGGACAGTAAAGGTAAAAAGGATAGCTTTTAAAAATATTTTAGTAAGTACAACAGAGGCGGAGCGGGAAACTATTAGATTAAGGTATAGACTGGCAAAACAGAAGGCAAAGAAGACTATTTCAGTGGCTAAAGGAGAAGTATACGAGACTATGTATAGGGATTTGGATACGTTCAAGGATGCACAAAAAATTTTCAAGCTAGCACGAGATAGGGCACGTAAGACGAAGGATTTCAACCAAGTTTGCTATATATGTGATGAAACAAGACAAGTACTCACAGAGGCCCAAGCCATTAAGAGGAGATGGCAGAGATACTTTAATGACCTGTATAACGAAGACATATTGGTCAATATAGAGTTAGGTGATCCCTCCGTGTCGGGGCATTTCTGAATGGGTACTCATGGGGAAGGGTTACAAGGGGAGAAATTACAAAGGTTTTGAAGGGGATGGGGAGAGAAAGGGCCATAGGGTCAGATGAGATCCCTATAGAAGTATGGAAGCAAATAGGAGTTATCGGTATTGAGTGGTTAGTTAAGCTCTTTGATGTGATCCTCGAGTAAGCCAAAATGCCAGATGAATGGAGATTGAGTAGGTTGATCCCCTTATATAAGGCTAAAGGGGACATCTAATAATGTCACAACTATAGAGGCATCAAATTACTAAGTCACACCATAAAGTTGTGGGAGAAGGTAATTGAAAAGAGAATCCTGAGAACTACTTTTATATCAGCCAACCAATTTGGATTTATGCCTGGTAGGCCCACGACAAAAGCAATACATCTACTCCGTAGACTAATGGAATGCTACAGGGAACGAAAATGGGATTTGCATATGTTTTTATTGATTTGGAGAAGGCATATGACAGGGTTTCTAGAGAACTCTTATGGAGGTGTTTGGAGGCAAAGGGCATTCCTATGACTTATATCAGAGTAATTAGGGATATGTATGAAGGAGCATTGACTAACGTAAGGACGATAGGAGGCGACACAGAAGCCTTTTCTATTGGTGTTGGACTATACCAAGGCTCTGCCTTAAGCCTTTTTTGTTCATATTAGTGTTAGATGAACTTACCAAACATATTCAAGGAGAGGTACCTTAGTGTATATTATTTGCTGACGATATTGTCCAGGTGAATGAGACCAAGGAGGGGGTCAATTTCAAGTTGGAATGACGATATTGGAATGTTCAAGTTGGGTTAAATTGCAAAGTGCATCAGGTGTTTTTTGTGATAAAAAGGTTCCTTTAAAACTCAAAGGGAAGTTTTATAAAATGGTGATTCAGCCAACCATGTTATATGGGGCAGAGTATTGGCCTACCAAACGTAGACATACAAGACAGTTATTGGTAGCAGAAGTGTGTATGCTTTGGTGGATGTGTGACATTACCAAAATATATAAGATCCGGAATCGTGTGGTGAGAGATATAGTACAGGTGACTAGTATTGCCGACAAGTTGAGAGAGACCAGGCTTAAGTGGTTTGGGCATGTGCGCAGGAGCTCCTCTGACGCTCCAGTACGACGCTGTAAGAAAATAACCCTTAGTGACTACAAAAGGAGAAAAGGGAGGACTTACAAGAACTAGAGGGAAGTGATCAAGAAAGAAATGTCAGAGTTGGCCCTTATTGAAGCAGTGGCTAGAAATAAAATAGTCTGGCGTGATCGGATAAGGGTAAAGGATACCCTTTAAAGTTCACTAGAACAGTTGAGTAAGTTATCAGGAGATGTTTACTTTAACACTCACGCCACGTAGTTACCGCGTAGGAAGTCCAACTCAATGTCTTTTCTGCCTTTGCTAGTTGTAAGTCTTGAACAAGGCTTTCGGGCCTACAACTTAGCTTTTCAGGACAGGTGTATGAGAAAAGATCACGCAAGGCTATCTAAAACCGTAGGATTGTCATACCCTTAAGGTCTCTGCAAAGACCGTTATCTTAACTAGCAACAAGAAGAGTCAGACTTTGTAGCTTAACAGGTACTAGCAGATCTGGACACCATCAGGTATATTCTTTGGTTATATTTTATTTTTCTTGATTTTTGTATTTATTGTGATTTTATTTACATAAGGATTTAGTGTGCCAATTTTACTTATTTACTCTTTAACCTGCATCACTTTTTTATTGTCACATCTACATATGGGTCTATTGGAAATAGCCTATCTCCTATATAGGGGTAAAACTGCGTACTATCAGACCCTCCAAATCTTATTTTATTGTGGGACTTCAGACTGAGTGTGATGATGATGACTTTTGAATATTACAATTTAGGATGATTATGCTTGTATATTGTGATTATGAATATCTTTTTTTGAGATTAATGAGATTTTGGTAATTATTAATGTAATTGTAGAAAAATGACTAAATTGTGGTTTAAGAATTTTATAGTGTCATACCACAAATATATGCATTCAATATAAATACTTCTTCTCCAGGGCAAAAAAGGGACTACCTGTGAAGGTAATTTGATTTCATACGAATTGTCTCATATTCTCCAAAATCAAACTACAATATTTTGTAGGATAAATCAAACTATAACCTAATAATAGTTGGTGACAAATGATTTTTAATAATTTGTTCATAAGTCAGGGGATTATACAATGGTAGGTTTGAATTAATTGAACTTCTTACAATGTATTGTTCCACTCATCTAAAAATTGAATTTTCTTATTAACAAATACTCGTAGTGCATATTCAATTAACTAAATAAAATAATATTAGCTGCCAAATTTTTGTATTTGATGGCTTAAAGCTTGCACTATTCTCTTCTTTTCAATCAATTCATTTAATTTCTTAAAACTACTAAATATAAATATAAATTAATAAAAATATATTAATAATTGATTAATAAATTGAAAATAAATTAATTCAAGTTTATTTAAAATTTAATTAAACAAGTTTAAAAGTTTATTATAATGTTTTGAGAAATATAGTCACTATTTTGGTTTAAAATAATAATCATAATTATAATAAGATAAGACGAAATTTAATTTTAAGAAAAAGCATATTAAAAATATTATTGTTACAATTTTTAATATATTTATAAATTTTATAAATTATCATCGTACCTATGTACTTCTCGTCTTTTTCCCAAAACTATTGGTTCTGCCCTTCCTCTCGTAGCCAGAAACCCTTAGGTGTTTCATCTTATCAGTGGCCGAAGCTGAGCATTTCCAACTTTCATAAGTTGTGTTTGTCACTTCTCAGGTCTATGGACATATTCTTCTTCTCTTCAATTTCCCAAGTTGAGGAAACTATCAGCTGAAACTCAATACGACGGTTTGTGATTTTCCCCAGCCAGAACATATTGGGGTCTACATGCGAGTTTCGAACTCTATCATTCTCTGTTTCTCGGATTCCCGGTTCGTGTTCTACTTCCCAATTTGTGCTTGTGTTTTTTGTCTTTGACATGGTATTTCCCAGAACTTGTATGAGGGTTTCTAAATACTGTGGAATGATTGCGCAAGTCGATCGTTTTCTCGTTTCCTGTTCATTTTTAGATGAAAAGCACTGCACCGCAAAGAATCCATCATTCGTTTCTCGTCAAATTCGGGACTCTGTTAGACCTGGGCTTACCTACACTCCCATGATTCACCGTTCTGGGTCAACTCGGTCGTGTAGTTCCCTTATTGCTCTTCGTGTCACTCGGACTGCTAGAAATGAGGCTCAAGAAGCACTTTTTGATTACTTGCATAGCACCAGGAGTTACAGTTTTTCTGATGCAGAGCATATTAGCAAGAATTCGCCTAATTTCTTACAAATGTTGCTTTCTAAGATAGATAGCGAGAAATATGTCAAGCGTTCATTGGCTAAGTTCCTCCGTTATAATCCCATCAATGAGTTTGAGCCGTTTCTCGAGAGTTTAGGTTTGAGCCCTTCTGAGTACTCTTCACTTCTTCCGCAGCATTTGATGTTCTTGAGTGATGATCATCTCTTGCTTGAAAACTTTAACGTACTGTGCAATTATGGGATTCCTCGTGGTAGGATGGGAAAGATGTATAAGGAGGCAAGAGAGATTTTTAGCTATGAATACGGGTTATTGTCTTTGAAACTTCAGGATTATGAAAACCTGGGTCTAAATAAATCAACAGTTATTAAGCTTGCTGGTTGTTGCCCAACCCTCTTGGTTGGCGGTGTAGACAGTGCATTCGTTAAGTTTATGGAAAAATTAAGTGGTTTAGGACTGGAAAAAGAGTGGATTGGTGGGTATTTGTCTGATGATGACTCATATAATTGGAGAAGATTGCTTGACACCATGGATTTTCTCGAGAAAGTGGGCTATAGCACAGAGCAGTTAAACAACTTCCTTCAAACAAATCCTGAATTGGTGTTTGAAGGTTCTGGAAAGATGGTGTACTCGTTGTTTGGGCGGTTACACAAACTGGGTCTCAAAATGAATGAGATTCATTCATTAATTATACAAAATCCGCAAATCTTGTCAGCTAAATGTACTAAGAATCTTTTTCGGGCCGTAGGTTTCTTGTTTCACATTGGAATGGGAGCGGAAGACACTAGAGACATGGTAGCCACAAATATGGAACTCTTGTGTTCATGTTCCCTGAAGGGACCTAAAACTGTTTGCAAAGAGTTAAAAATCAGCAAAGAAAGCTTATGCGAGATCATAAGAGAAGATCCGGAGAAGTTGTTCAGCTTGGCTTCGAAATCAAGAGTCAAAAGCAGTGAAGTAGCTTCACACCTTCTAACTAAACAAGCGGAGAAAACAGCATTCTTAGTGAAACTTGGTTATGTTGAAAATTCTGAAGAAATGATGATAGCTCAGAAAAAGTTTAGGGGCAGAGGGGACCAGTTGCAGGAGAGATTTGACTGCCTTGTGCAAGCTGGTTTGGACTGCCATGTTGTTTCAAGCATTATTAAGCATGCCCCAATGGTGCTTAACCAGAGCAAAGATGTAATTGAAACAAAGATTGATTGGCTAACAAATTGCTTAGGCTACCCACTGCAGTCGGTGGTGGCATTCCCAGCATATTTATGCTATGATCTAGCAAGGATCAAAAAAAGATTTAAATTGTATGTGTGGCTAAGAGACAGAGGTGCAGCAAAACCCATGTTGTCGTTGAGCACTATCCTTGCATGTTCAGATGCAAGATTTGAAAAATATTTTGTAGACAATTATCCTGAAGGCCGAACTATGTGGGAAAATATAAGGAATGTAACTTCTGCTGACCAACACTAATTTCAAATCACAAGGTTTTAGAGAAATTAATTATTTCTGCAAAATTTTCTCTTTTGCATTTTATGTTTTTCTAATGAAAGCTTTTGTAGACTCTCCTTGCCATATTCTCTGCTGTTAGATCAAAAATTGTCTGCTATTGTTTGTTAACTTGCAGCTTATTGTGCCAATAGGAGCAAACGTTTGCATATACAAGGGTCTTGCGGGATTAAATGTATCCACTAGGATACAAAAGTGTGTACATGTACTTGCTTGTGGATGGGTGGTGGGTTTGAGATTGCTTGCTGTTTAAATTGGTTCTTTTGTTCTTAATTCCCTATACCATATTTTGGTTCATAGAGCACGTTTCCTTGAAGGTTACTGGAGAGTTATTTCCTCACTTCCTCCTCTATTTCATCCTCTTCATTTGCTTTGTTATTGATCAATAGCTAATTACGTTTTCTTGGCATGGGATAACACATAAGTATGGGTTAAACTATGTTCTTAAAATTGTGATTAAAAAAATGATTAAAAATAGCCTTCAATCTTTTAAAGACCATTTTGTTCATTTACCTATAAATTAGTATTAAAATCAAGCAAATTATTTAATAAAACATAAGCATTTTTATGCACATTTATTAGTTAGTTGTTACAGCTTAGAGGATAAGTTTATAAATCTCTCTTTAAGTTGAAAGAAAGTGGTGATTGAGACATTTTCTTTTACTTATTTAATTACTTTTTAATAAATTATTTATATTCATCATACTTAAAATAAAACATCTTATTTTGAAGTTGATAAGGGACATTTATACAATTTATTTTTTTATCATAAAGAGTTCAAGTCTGCATACTTATTAAATTTTATTGCATGTCTCATAAGAGAATTCTTTTTTTTAATTAAATAAATTGATAAGGAAATAATGTTGAGTACAGTACAACACTATCCTTTACCAAGGATACAAAAGGCAATCAAAATGTCGACATAGCCAATAACAAAACCAATTTAAACGATATCGTAGTCAAGAGACTAAAACTCCACAAGAAGCAAACTGTTGAAGGAGTAACTCATTCAAGATTTCCCCAAATTGCAATCTAAAAGTTACCCTAAATGTACCCCCCAAAAGCGTCTTCAACAATTTCAGAATTCGGTTCAAACCTTCTCTAGCTGATTATGGAGGTAAATAATTTATAAGAGAATTCATCTTAATTGTAGTGAAAGCTAGTTTTCATTGGACAATTATAACTAAACTCGAACTTGAATGATTCATTCCTTACTTAAACGAAGCTTGGGTGAGTCTGTACTAATAACGAGTTTTATTTAGTCTACTTTTATCTTTGTGTTCATCTTATAGTAACTAATTTTGAATTTTTTATGACAATATATTACTCTTATAATTTAAGATAAATATTATTATGCAACTCATTTGTGGAATTTTATGTTTTATTTTATTACTTAAAATGATGCAAGACATACTACTTAAAGATTTCCTAGAACGAAACCTCTCTCTCTCTCTCTCTCTATATATATATATATATATGATGCATGAGAGTTCTGATGCTCTAAGTTCACGTTCTCTCCTAAGTTCTACTATCAGTTCAGTGAGATTCAATCCAATATGATAGACCTCATTTTATATAAACACACACAAGAGGTCAGCCTTAGAGCAACTGGTAAAGTTGCTTCTTTGTAATTATAATGTCACAGATTCAAGTTACAAAAATAACATCTTTGTAAAAATACAAAGAGAAGCTCTAGCTTAGAGCAACATATCTTTGTGATTGTACATCTGTGTACAATATAACCCTCCCTAGCTCCCGCAAAATAGGAAGCCTTGTGCATTAGATATGTTGATTATTTATGTTAGATACTTAAATTAAAGGATAAGATCAAAAATTGCACCATTAATCTCTTTACTATAAATTACTTACAAATTTTATTTTTCTTTTAACAATTTAAAATACCTGTAGAATCCCTTTGTCTCTTTTTCTTTGGTTCAAATTCTTATATCATTATGAAAATCATGATATGCATAAGTGCATCAATCATTATCTCAATCTCATTATATAAATGAGTTAAGAGAAGCTCTAGCTTCTTTATAGGTTTTGTCCATGTTCTAGAAGGAGAGCTCTTGATCACTCGGCTTGACTCTCCCCTTCTAGCTACCGGTTCTTACTTCCTTCCATTTGCTTATCCAGACTTCTTCTAGATCCACTATATGCCTTCTTTTTTGAAGATTCCTAAATCTTTTGGCCCTCATTCCTTGGTCTTTCTACTAAATTCTCTCAACCTTCCACATGCACTCCTCCTTTTTACTTTTTCTACTTATTTGGCCTTCTTCCTCCTCACCGTCTTTTAGTTACCCGTGGAAAGTCCCTTAGGGAGCTCCAATCCTTTCTCACATTCTTTTTGCTCTTTTGGTTTCTCCTTTAACATTTTGAGTTTGACTTGTTTCCTTTTACTTGTTTCCTTTATAAGCTAAATGTCAAAACCCTTGGTGAACACTTTGAACCACCTTGTGGAGGACAATTGCAAACTAATTCCATCTTCTAATAACCATCCAATCCTAATATTAAAACACCATTTTCACTTCAAATCAACATCAACTCTAATTGCCTATTTTTCTCCTCAAAACTCCTCAGATGTTGTCCACCTACCAAAGAAGTCCTGGAAGTAGGTTTTGGGAACTATTTTTCAAAATTTCTGCTGGCCTACAATCCCTGACACCTCCTAAATAGAACTCACTTCTTTTCCTACCTCAAATTTAGAAACCAATAATCTAGTGGACCATTTAACCTTTTTCTCATCCCTGCAATTCGTCTAGCTTCCAATAAACCATTTCTTACGTCTTGTGAAATATAACACTCCCCAAAGGCCTCTATTATGGAAAGAAAAGATTGGTTGAAAGTTATAAGAGATGAATCTTATAACCTTAGACTATCCTATTTACATCATTGATAAGCATCTAACAATGTTTGCCCCTTTGGAAGTTCTGAAACAAAGTGCAAACAGATGGAGAAACTCTCTAGTGGGATACTTTGTTGATAAAAGCCCTTCTTCCCTGTGGTGAAAAAATGGACAAAAACTAAGTGGATAAACTATGACCTAGATAAGGTTCTCATAAGCTAGCAAGACTTTTTCATCTTTACTTTCACCTCGAAGCAACTCGTTAGTAAATTATTGGAGCTTGGTCTATGGCACTATTTAAGTAAAACATTCATGCTCTAAACCTAGAAGCCTAGTATGGAGCTTAATATGAGAAAGATTAGGCATGTCTTAGTGAGGGCAAACTTTCATAACATACTTTGGAGTAATATAGTACAACTGACTACCCTACCTGACAACTTCAATTAGAAAACCTATCTATCTTGAAAAGAATATAATAGAGATAGGAAGAATAAATATGCAAAGGTCAGCGTAGAAGCTGATATTTAACACAAGGGAGTCTATCCTTTAAATACCTAAGGGTACCAATTTCTCAAAGAAGAATTGGTGTTGTGGACAGCAAACCTTTGTTGGACTTAATTCATGGAAGAATCAACCAATGGAGTAATTGGATCCTTAGCTATGGAGACAGTCTACAATTAATTTAGACAATATTGAGCAATCTTATCACTAATTGGATCAATCATTTATCCATCCCAAAAAGCATCCTCAAGGAAATAGATAGGAGGCTGAGAGAATTCTTGTGGAATGGCTCAAACCAAGGTAGAAGCAAAGCGAAGATTAGTTGGGATAAAATTTGCATTTTGCAAGGATGATACATAGGGTGAGCAAGGAGCAGAATTTGTAGTGGTTATGCTATAAAAAAGAGGACTTATGAGTGAAATAGATACACAATGTATTCATAAAGCATAAGAGTATTTTAATCTTAAAGCTAAGGCAAGACATGTCAGGTACCCTAAAGGAAATTCTAGAGATAAGACAACGGATGCAAAATCAAGTGTGTCATAAGATTGAGAATATTTTAGAGCACTTTTTTTTGGTATGATAATTGGCACTGTAAAGGTCCCCTATATAAGGTGGAGATTGTATAACCATTGGAATTGGTGGTGTATCTAAAAACTAAAGTAAGTATATTAATTAGTAATAACCAGTGGATCTGACCCTTCCATAATAATAGAAGTGCCAATCTTATAATGGAAGAGTTTCCTAGATGCTAGAAAGGGGAGAAAAACAAAATTCAATAGTGTTCTAGAGATTGTTATAGATAAATGTAAACTCTATCTTTATGTTATCCTATTAGATTCTATCTTATCAGTTAGAGTCCTATTTGGATGAGGGTGTCGTCCAATTGGTTTAAGAGATCTTATCTGATAGAGATAGACGTGATCTTAGATAGTTCAGACTTAGTGGGAATCTGTGATTCTAAGCTAGGATGCCTATATATAGCTTATTTGAGCTTTGCTCTGCTCATTCATTTAGAGAGAGAATTTTTTGTATTCTTTTGAGGGAAAGTATATAAAGTTGGTCTTTTGACTGTATCTCTGTGTTTTTCCTTGTTGCTTACATTTTTGTTGCTTTCGCATTGTTTCTTCGAGTGTGTGCAAGGTAAACACTTCGAGGGTTGGGAAAGACTGAGTCTTACTTTAACGGATCTAAGTGAGATAGTTGTGCAAAGGGTGCGAGCGAGAAACTTTGGGTGAAAGTTCAAGTCTCCAAGGTGACCTTTGTATCAACTAGTATCAAAGCCAAAGTTCAAAATGGTTGTAGGCAACTTGACAAAACGGGTGCCTAGGTTGGAGGCACTCATGGGACCTATTCCTTAAAGGGGAGGAAGAAATCGCATCACACAATACTCATTTCGAGATGTTAGAGGCGCGGATCCAACAGTTGCAACAACAGATAATGGATGTGTTGAAGGCATAGGAGGAGGCCCAGTTTGAGATTACTATGCTGAGGCATGCCGTTGCAACGATAGATGTTGAGTGAGGAGAAGGCTCAACACCAAAACTTTCTTCTACGAAGGTACGTGAACCAAGGGTGTTCAAAGGCGTGTGGGACGCTAAGGTGTTGGAGAACTTTTTGTGGGATATGGAGCAGTACTTTGTAGCTACTAGGGTATCCGATGCTGAAAAGGTCAATGTAACAACCATGTACTCGGATGGGGATGCCAAGCTCTAGTAGAGGACAAGGACCTCTATGGAGATTAGCGGGTAGAACTCCCGTAAATACATGGGAGCTCATGAAGAAGGAGTTAAAGGATCAATTTCTTCCTATGAATACTTCATGGCTTTCGAGGGAGGCCTTGAAGAACCTGAAGCAGGACGGATCGGTAAGGGATTATGTAAAATCTTTTAGTTCTCTCTTACTTTATATTGAAAACATGTCAGACAAGGACAAGCTCTTTAACTTTTTGTCCGGGTTACAACCGTGGGTGCAAATGGAGTTGTAGAGGCAAAATATGAAGGATGTGGTTGGTGCAATCGCGGTCACTGATGCCTTGGTGGACTTTCAAACGATGAAAGAAACTAAGGTAAACTCCTCTAATTCTACGAAGGGAAAATGTAGGACCTCGGTCTCTCAGGCCTCGCGCCCACCCGCTTGCAGATATTGTCCACTTTGGGCCTCGGCCTCTAGGGCCTCGCACCCGCACGGTTTTGCTTTTCCCCTTCTAACCCGTAAGGAAGGGATGAAAAGTTTCCATAGGACTTCCTAGGAGGTCACCCATCCTAGTACTGCTCTGGCCCTAGCACGTTTAACTTCAGAGTTCTGATGGGATCCGGTACGTTAGGGCATGGAAAACGCGTCTGTAAGGGAGAGGTTTCCATATCCTTATAAGACATGCTTCGTTCTCCTCTCCAGTCGATATGGGATGTCTATGGCGCATCCTCCCCCCCTCAAGAGGGCCCGACATCCTCGCTGGCACATCGCTCGGGTACTGGCTCTGATACCAATTGTAGGACCTCTGCCTCTCGGGCCTCGCATCCACAGGGTCTTGGCCTCTCGGGCCTCGCGCCCACCCGCTTACAGATATTATCCGCTTTAGGCCTCGGCCTTTAGGGCCTCACACCCGCACGATTTTGCTTTTCCCCTTCTGACCCGTAGGGAAGGGATGAAAAGTTTCCACATTACCTCTCAGGAGGTCACCCATCCTGGTACTACTCTGGCCTTAGC
>JANVCL010000002.1:26818353-26834842 GCA_026546855.1 Erythroxylum incrassatum | reverse complement strand
TGAATGATTTGAAAAGTTTGAAAATGAGTTTTTGGATAAATTCCAAAAGTGAAAGGTTTATAAATTGCAAACTGCTTGATAAATGATTTTTGCTTATTTTTCAAATATAAATATGTTATCTACGAGCTGTCAAGCTCACCCCCTTTCATCCTCATCTCCAGGTATTCGAACAGGAGATCGGATGAAAGAATGTCAAGACGCTTTGTTCGTTTTTGCCTAGCTTGTATTTTTGTGTCAAGTTGGATTTTTAGTATTGGATTTGTAGATGGCTTAGAAAGCCATTAAAGTTTGTAGTGTATTCTTTTCAGAATGTAAATAAATGCTGAATTTATGTATGGAATTGAGTTTGTGTACGATTATGAAATTGGATTTATGTAAGTAAATTATGGTTAGTATATATGAATGTGAATGTGATTAAGATATGAATGTAATTTTTAATATGGGTTCTGGACGGAAAGTCCAAGGATACTGATTTGTGATTGAGATTAATGAAGTGTATTAGGTATATGATTGTGTTTGTGTATGATGAGATTCCAGACAGGAGGTCCGAGGAATTGTGTGTTTTAATTTGAATATATAGAAGTGTGTTTTATTTGATTTGCAGATTTTTGGGTTTTAGAAAATGCAGCCGTTATGCTGCCGAAAATTTTTATGGCAAAGAATTAGAATAAGTTTTGTAAAAGATGAGGTAAGATTTTGGTTAATGGATGAAATTTTGGGACATGTATGAATGTATAAGAAGATTTTTTATGAATTGAGTTTTGTTTGAGGATGAAATTTCCAGTGTGGAAATTATATTGTATGGATTTGTTTGTTTGAATGAGATTGAATAAAGATGAAAAGGAATAAGTTTTATGAGAAAAAAAAATTTATACCGGTTTCGGATTGGTTTAGTCTTAGGGTTTCTAACGTGACGCTTTTCTAAATTTTTCGTTACCGGATGTCGAACTTTGTTTTGGTTCGATAGAACCGTTTGTTTGCTTCGTTTTCGATTTGCTTCCGATTAGTTTTGCTTCGAAATCCATTCCTTCGATTTTCGCTTTCGCGTTTGCTTGCGCATTTTTGTTCGATTCTTCGATTTCGCTAATGATTTTGGTATCCACTTTATGATTTTCGATTCGTTCGTTTGGCTCGCTTCGCTTTTCGTTTTCCATTTTCCATTTTTTGTTTCTCCGGTTGGGGTCCGTTTTCTAGATCGGGTCCCAACAACTAGATACTATAATCAAAACTCACAAGCTACAAAATTCGATACAACTTATAGACAAAGATTGGGATTTTGGATCTAATCATAAGCATCACTATAATGGCATAATTGTTTATGCATTTAATAAGGAGAAAGCAAAAGTTGTAGTTTAAAGTAGCTCATATCAATATGTTCATTTTAACTACAAGTTGGAAAATTTAACTTTTAACATTTTCATTATTTATGGTTCCAATTTTGAATTTCAAAGAATTGAACTATGGGAAGATCTTACTAGCATTAGAAGTTCATTGTCAAGGCCTTAGATTCTAGCAAGTGATTTCAATTGTGTTTTACAGCCTTCAGAAGCTCAAGGAGAAAGATTGAACCCTTTCAACTTGGGCAATAAGTTAGAAAAAGTAGTTAACAAGTTAGATGTTACTGATTTAAAGTTTGCTGGAAATCTTTCCAAATGGGGTAATAAGCAAATGGGCTGATCCTTAGTATGGAATAAACATCACATAATATTAAAAAAATCAGAGCTAGCTGAGGAAGTTACCTAATTCATTTGTTATTATTGGCCCTCCTTTATGATATGAACACTATCATATGGAAATTCAGAATTTATCATCCTTTAAAAACATCAATGCTCCTTTAAAATTTTTCAACTTCCTTACTAACAAGAAGGGATTCATGGAGTTAGTTAATGAAGTTTGGGATAACAAGATTATAGGTTGTAAGTCCTTTCAGCTTATAAGGAAACTCTAGCTTCTAAGAAACAGGTTAAAGCATTTCATTAAATCAGGAGGTCCTCCTACTGCACTCATATTGCAAATTGCCAAGGATAGGCTAAGAAAAGCCCAAGAAGCTAATTTCCTTTTTTTTCTCCCAACAATCAAACACTAAAAACTACTAAGATAAAAAAATCTAGAGCTTTATATCAAGGCTCTTCTTAAGTATAATTCCTTGCCAAGAAAAAGGCAAGAATCATTTGGTTAAAAGAAGGAGA
This sequence comes from Erythroxylum incrassatum, assembly GCA_026546855.1. Classification (NCBI taxonomy): domain Eukaryota; kingdom Viridiplantae; phylum Streptophyta; class Magnoliopsida; order Malpighiales; family Erythroxylaceae; genus Erythroxylum; species Erythroxylum incrassatum. Next base: position 26,832,653 of record JANVCL010000002.1, on the reverse strand, counting down.
TTTAAATAACAAGTTTTTTCACAACCCTATCTTGAAATTAAATAACAAGTTTTTTCACAACTCTATCCTGAAAAGAATAAACTATAACAAAATCTATTACCTGCTTGATAGAAATTATCAAATAGTTATTGATAGATCCTTTATTAAAGAAATGGTGCTCAAATTCTATGTTGATTTGTTTGCTTCTAGCCCTTTAGGTATGTTCAACTTGCAGGACCTAGTACGACTGATTGACCCTCCTATCACTTAGGAGAATTTGGAAATCCTACAGCAGCCAACAACTAATCAGGAAATCAAGGGAGTTCTGTTTAGCCTCAACCTAAGGAAGGCTCTAAGCCCTAATGGGTATAATGCTCATTTCTTTCAAAGCACCTAGAATATCACTTCTAAGCTGCTAGTTGAGGTTATCTAAGAATTCATTTACTTAGGAAAATGGATGAAGAAGATTAATGCAACTCATATATGCATGATTCCCAAGGTTCTTAACACGAACTACCTAAATGACTTTAGACCTGTTTCTTTTTATGACACTTTGTACAAAGTGATTTCTATTATGCTAGCTAACAGATTAAAGGATCCTTTAAAGAAAATGATTTATTTCTCCTAAGGAGCTTTCATCTTAGTCAGAACTATCTTAGACAACATTCTAATAGTGTAGAAGTTGATGAGGGATTATAATAACAATAAGTCTATTAAAAGTTATGCTATTAAATTCCCAAAGCATTTGACAATCTTCAATGGAATTTCATTTTTTGTGGTCTTGAATGGCATGGATTTCATATCAATTTCATCAATTGGATCAAAGAGTGCCTCTTAACCACCTCTTATAGTGTGCTTATTAATGGATCCCTAAGCAAGTTTTTTAAAGGTTCTAATTGGATAAGCAAGGTGACGATCTTTCTCCCTACTTGTTTTATATTTCCATTAAAATTCTTAACAAAATAATCAAATTGAACACATCTAGACCTTTTAGTTTCAAATTTCATTACAAACGCAAAGAGATTCAACTTACTCATCTTAATTTTGCAAATGATCTAATGAGTTTCTATGCAACTGATCAAAACTCCATCTCATTTTTGCATAAATCTCTCCATAAGTTCTGTAGGATCATTGGACTTTGCATTAACTTATTAAAGACTAAGGTGTACTTTTCTAATTTTTTTAATATGATAGTCTAAAGAACATCTTTAGGTTAAATGTCCACTGCTTACCTTTCAAATACCTTGGAGTTATAATCTTTTCTAAGAAGCTAAAGTTTCAAGATTGCATTATGCTAATGGAGAAATTCAAGAAGAAAATAAATGCTTGGCAAAATAGAGCTCTATCTGAAGCTGGAAGGGTTTAGATTATTATTTTAATGTTGAATAATCTCCACAATCATTAGAGCTCTCACCTAATTCGACCCAAGAAGGTCAATAAGGAGATGGAAAAATGCATTAGGAACTTCCTTTGGTTTGGAAAGGTTGAGAATCCTAAAGAAGCCAAAATCAAATAAGGAACAACTTTGTTGGAAAAAGCAAGAGGGTGGATTAAGATTTGTCTTAATATAGATGATTTAGACAAAGCTAGTGGCTAAGAAAATATGGAAGCTTTTTAATGATAAAGATGCACTTTGGAATAAATGGGCCAATGAAACAACTTGTTGTTTTATTTAGAAAAATTTTGTATTCAAAGTGCGAAACAAGAGAGCAAATACTACTATAACGAAAAGCTCACAATATCTTTCTATTGAGAAAAAGAAATGGCTAGAGCTTGGTGAGATTAAGATAACGGAAAGAATACTTTGTGAAAGAGACCTGAAGAGGCTCTCGAAGGGAAGAAAGAATACTTGTAAAGTTGAAGAGTATAATGAAATCTCATACGAACTCCGAGGATTGGACGTAGCCCAAGGTTTGGAGTGAACCAGTATAAAATTACGGCATCTATTTTCTAACCTTACACTTTATTTTTCTTCTTGTTAGACGAGTAGATAAAAATTACTTGCGATTCAAATACGTATCAACTTTAGTAAAGTATCTTTGGTATTCATTTGATAGTTGAATTTTTTATTCAAGAAATATCAAAAGATTTGTAGTCTAGAAAAGATTACACAATTCAACTCCTCCTCCTTATGTATTTTGTATACTTTACGTGATTCCTATATTAACAAATAATTTACTTCACCCATTTCTTCCTTGGGAGGGGAATAATGAGTGTTGAGTCTTCATCTACAACAATCACTTGTTTTCAACTTTTCTTAAGCTCAGAGGAGGAGGAGGAGGAGGAGGAGCCCTTCTCAACTAGCTTGGGGTCAAGACCAGAGTTATGTAAGGGTAGCGTGGGAAAATCAATTGGTGAATCTGCACTAAATGCTGGAGTAATGTTCAGAACTCGAAATGGGAAATGTTCAAAGCTGTGAAGAAGTTTACAAAAAGTTGTTACCAAAAAAGATAACCAATCAAAGGCGAGACTGTAGAGGAAAAAAGAGGGGCATTTAGTAGCAGGTCATTGTAGAGGTTTCTGGTTTGAAGAAGAGGAGAATGAAAGAAGAACTAGCACAACAATAAAATGCAGTTGAATGAGGTGCAAGTGAAGATTAAGATGTTGAGTGAGATGGCGGGATGAAAATGGAGCAACTTAAGAGGTAGGATTGCCATCTTTGGGGTATGAAGCTGTAGAGAGAGGATGGAGAGAAAAAGCCATTAGAGTATCTTTGTTAGCACAACCATGTAATATTACTTTATTGCTGCCTTTAGGAGGTAATCAATAAATTTTTTCAACTTAAAAACAATGACATGGAATGAGCATGCTTCCACTAAAATAATCAAATAAAACAAAGCAAAAAGATAATTAAGAATTGCAAAAATTAGGGATTAAGAATTGCAACAAATGAGAAAAGGTGACGAATAACGACGAGAACGATATTGTGTGGGTTACAAAATAGAATACAACATTTGAGAAACTGGGGATTCATAAATCCTTAAATTTCTATACATTACCATTCGAGAAGGATGTTAACCTCTCTTTCCAGCTTAAATGCACAAATGGGGAAAGAGCCTACAAACAAGTATTAAAAAACGTCAAAGTAAAATTTTAACAGACCTTTGACGGAATTATTAAATTAAATATTTTGAAAATATTAAAATTCATTTTGAAAATTTAAAAATGTTTAAATTTAAACTAAATTTTAATAAATACACTAAAGTTCATATTGATCATTTTACTAAATGCATCACAAATTAAGGACAAAAATTATAATTCACACTACTTATAATCTTAAAAAGTCTTTCTAAAGTCACATCCTGGTTAATCTTGATTTAGAAAATTTAACCTTAAACTATTTATTGATTTGCTAGTAATCAATAAAAACCAACAAAAGCTTCATGAGTGAATCCTACATTTCTAATCAATTGGGTGATTACGCCGATATCAGACCCAGGTACCCAGCTAGTAAAGCCAATATGCTGGAAACAACATATGCACCACCAACAATGACTGGCTCCTTCAACCCCCATTGGACTACTAGTCCTTGTTGAAATGGAGCAATTCTCAACAGTCGTCGCGTTGCCTTGGCAGTTAACATCTAAAACACAAATAATCAACCAGTATCAGATTCATTATGTAAAATACATATGAAGTGAATTTTTAAGGAATTTCTCAAAAGCACTACATGTAACCATAACAACGACTGAAGCCAAAAATTCCTTTCTAAACCATTGCTATGACAATCAACAAACTAATAAGAAAGCAGCAGCAGCTTACTGTACCTGAAAAATATATGATGAAGCTTCCAAGAAAAAGATTCCAGAGGAAATAAATAATGGAAAGAACATGCCGGTAGAAGCAGCCATGGCAGCTAATGCTCCACCCAGAGCCAATGACCCTGTCTCTCCCATAATAATAGATGCTTTGTACCGGTTGTGCAACAAAAAACCAACACAGGCCCCTGCCATAGATGCTCCAAATATAGAAAGTTCTGGTTGGACATTAAAAAAAAAGGAATAGTTAGTAAACACGACAAAAATCTCGATCTCTTTCTTACTGACAAATAGTAGACAAAGTTAATCTAGTATTTCAAAACTAAACATTTACATCAAGTGACAGCCTCCAGCAATCAATGAAACCATTCAGTGTCTTGTGAGGCAGTGTCCATCATTGTCAAAACATATCGCAAGGGAAGTTTAAGCACATACGAAGTTGTCTATTCAGGATGAAAGGCATAGTTTTGCAATTTCCTGTTCCAATAAAATTTTCAGAAATCTGTTCTCTAAGAAATTGAGAAATCCATTTGGAAATTTCCTGAAGGATGTCAACAGAACAGTAGGACATTTATGATTCCAACTCAACTTTGATGTCAAGAACCGAATTAACCTATTGTCCAGTGCCACCAACTGTTATGATACATAATATCATTACAACAATATCCCACATACCAATGCAACAAAAAACATGCAGAACATGATTTTACATTGTTCATTTAATCATTAAGTACCACAGCATGTCATGAATTCACAGTACTAACCAGAACATATTGGCAGCACTGCGATTGACATTCCTATCAAGGCCAAAGCACCTGTCCCACTGATTAGGCCATCAAGACCATCTGTTAAACTAATGGCATCTCCCATTGAAACAAAGCAAAATGATGATAACCATGAATAGCAACAGTTCCCCAAGCACACAAGGCCCACAGGAGCAGGAAGAGGAACCAATGTTCTCCTGCATTATGAACATGAACTGGCTGAGGATAGGATACTATTGATCTAAACTTGCTGCAGCAAAAAGGTGTCATAGCCCTTTCCTAGATTCAACTATTGAAGATAAGGTTAAAAAGTGCATGGTGTGTAAACCACGAAGAAATGACCAAGACATTTCAAAACTTTAAAGTACATTGGAAAATAGTATATCAAGATAGCATCTATGTAGGAGAAGCCTAAATTATCTGTGCAGAAAAAATTAATCAATGGCAATGTCTGGTGAATCTTTTATTGGAAGAATAGATATGTGAGTTACCATCAGATAAATGTTGATCAGATTAGTTACAAGAATGTATACATGCTGTAGGGTGATGAAATGCATGTGGTTTCCAACCAAAAAGAAAACGAAGTCCCAACAGCTACCTGGAAAGCGTAAGATTCATAATCAACAAGCTGGTTAGTAATTAAAAGAAAAGGGAATAAAAATACTGTTAAAGCAAGCAATTGACGAAATTTACCTCCAAAATGTTTTTTATCCAAGTTGATAATCCACTTTTGCAATTTTTGGTAAGGGTTAAAATGTCACCAAGGAAACCAATTAGAGCAAAGGCTAGTGTAGCAAATGCTACTCCAGAAACTTCAACAGAAGAGAACCCAGCTATGTATTTCGCAACACCAACACCTACTGGCACAAAAAATAAACCGCCCATTGTGGGAGTTGCTCTTTTTCTGGAGTATCTGATGGAATCCTCTTTCCTAATTTCTTGATGAATCTTCAAATCATTGAGTATTGGGACACAAAAATAGCCAGCAAAGGAGACTAAAACTACTGATATAAGGAAAGGTCGGGACAAGTAAAATGGTGTCAAAGGTAGTCTGACAATACGCCACGCACACCAATCAACAAATATAAGCAGCAGAGTTAGGAATGCTACAAGTGCCAAAGTATTTAGCATCCCAAGTTTGTTCCTGCAATCATACTGCAATATCACTAGGCAAAATCAAATAGAAACGACAAGAAATCACCAAAATAAAGCCTTTCAAGTCGATCATAGTATACAAGTTACAGAATGAAATATATATTATTTTCAAGAATGAAAATGATAACTACAGTTGACTTCATGAAATCAGCACCTATTGCTTTAAGCCTCAAATCTTCTTAAGTTGATACAAATTTATACCAAACTACATTCAAAAGATTCTAACAACCATTTCTAAGGATTTCCAGTTTCTTACTACTTCATCCTAAGGACACATTTTAAAAGTCAATATCGCACGGAAAAAGAGAAGAATAAAAAAGAAGTATGGGAGGGCACTTGCCTATACTTTTTGCGGCCCTTGCCAATCATAGCAAGCCTGTGAGCTGTAATTGTAATAGCATCATTGCTTGATATAGAAGCAGCAGGCAAATCAACATCACTTAGCGGATTTAGCACATATTCTGCATCACTGTCTTCCCCGTCACTTGATGATAGCACGTATCCACTGGCTGCCTCATCATCACCCCAGTCATCAAGAAACGATGCGCCAGAGTCCTAAAATCCGGAAACAAACATTTAACAATTAAGGCTTGTAAAGTAAAAAGTTACGATTTAGAGAAGAAAAGAGAAGCTGAGATTTTATGAGAACTACATCACCAAAGGCCTTGACGTGGACGTTTGGGCACCGCCATCGACATATAAATTCTCCAACATATGATCTCCTTGCCTACAAACAAACAAACAAACAAATTTTCTGAGAAGGCAAACAGATACAATCCCACCAACCAGAAGCCGATCTTCATTCATTCACCAAACCTCACGACAGAGAAACGGAGGCCGACTGGAGTAGTGAATGGGGAAGGAAGAGAGAGAGAAGCGGTTGCGAGACGAGAAGAGACGAAGAGCGTAGGGATTCAGAGATCGCATGATGAATAATAAAAAATAGAAGGCTTAGGGAATTAAGAGAAGAAGAAGAAGAAGGCTGGTTAGCTGGTTGTTCTACTTCCGGTTGGCTTCTCCCTCAATAAGATAATCTTATGTAATTACTGTCAACTACAAGCACAGTTTCTGTTTGCTTTGGAATTTCCGGAAGGCACAAGAATTTTTGGTAGATGGCTGAAAAGCCGTATGTTAGAGTTTTGAAGGTAATTAGCTGTTTGTTTGGTTAACAGACCCCAACCAGCCTACTGTTTTGAGTAGATCACCAGACGTTTGAAAACCACCTTACTATATTTTGTGAATTGGGTCTCTATCATATGGAGTGAGTAGGCTCTGAAAATACGACAATACCATAGTAATCACGCTCAATTAGTGCATGCAACTATATCCCAGAAACTAGTCACATACAACAAGAAAAAAAATACAAAATTTCCATTTTTATTTCTATTTCCTTGAATTTTTCCTTTTTCAATAGGCTTTAAAAGAAATTAGCTGTTTTGATAATTGGATGGATATCAGCAATTCGCTTGCGCATTTTCACGTTGATCGGAACTAGTGGCTGTGATGGAACTCGAACACGATACGTGGGGATGCACCAGGCTGATACCTGAAGCTCTGATACCACTTCAACTAAAAGTTATAGCTTGTAGTCAGGGTACTTCGAACCCTCTATAACTTAATTGTATGGACTTTGTCTACAAATTTTTCTAATTGGTCTACTAATTGTATGAATATCCTAAACTCATGTGAACAATGATGGTATAATTCAGCAAAGCACATAACATAAATATGCTTAAATATATTGTCCATATGCCTTAAATTCACATTTATAAGCTAATATTGATTTCCAAAGCTCATCAATACAAATTATTCATGTTGTCATGTTGTGTCTCTTATTTATAGTTGTTTAATTTCCTTTCTGTGTTAAGTTTGCACATTCCTATGGGTGTGAATAACGGGAGCTGTGGATATTCAAAGATATCAAATGGTGGATACTCAAAGGCATCAAACTATAGATACCCAAAGGTATCGAATTTTGGATACTTGGAGGTATTGAACTGTGGATACCCAATGGTATACCTGGAGGTATCAAACTATAAATACCTGAAGGTATTGAGTTGTAGAGACACTACAATTTCCAAAAACCATTGGTGTCAAACTGTAGCAAATGCACTATAACCCTATAGACATACCTATCTATCCATCACCAAGACCATGAAGCAGACATTGTATATTTCCTTTAATCACTTGCCAATTTCATAATTAATATATTGACAAATCTCATGATATTCAACTGAAAACATAAAGTCCGTTTTTAAGTTCATATATGCAAGTCATAACTTATCACTATTAGGATAGTATTCAAATCATAAGCACTCATATGATTTATTTTGTATATGTTTTGTTCAGTTGTGTTTCTCAAGGTACATTCACTTAATTACAGTATATAAATTCCTATTCCTCATTTAAATTTAAAACATGTTAAATTGTACTTAATTATCTTCACAAAATTAGTATGTGAACTTGTATAGTCATACTACACATATATAAGCAATAAATATGCATACCAATCATCTATGTACATGTAAATTTCCTTTAGCATGTGTTATGCTCACTCTTAAATTCCAATGTTTAATCACCTAATTCATATATGGTAAGTCATATTTCATTTATTTCTAGGTGTATGAAAATTTCATAAACATTTAAAAACATTCGGATATTTCATTTGGGCTAAACCCATGTGGGTTTAAAAATAGGCAAACAAATCAGTCCAGAAACAAATTACACAATGCTCTCCACTTGTTCCATAATTTTCACATAGCAAACATTCAATTTAGGCTTTGAGATCTTTTAAAATTTATCTCCCTATATCTCTATTTTCCATAGCACTAAAAATCAAACCATTTGGACTTCTAAACCATGAGATATGCACCAAATATCACAAGTTGCTCCAATACATGGGCAACATCAAGTCACCATTTTCGATCTTAATTTCCAATGTCATAAAGCCAGAGTTAAGTCCGAGTATCTTCTAGAGATTTTTAGTTCTATATCTTAAGTTTCATCTTCAATTAAAATCACCCAATTTAAAGGGTTGTAGGATGAGATATGGCTAAAACAATGGAACTGATTCAAATAAACCCTAGACAAAATTCAACTAAACGTTACCCCCTTGTCATATTCAACCAATTCCATGCAAAGTAACACCAAAAAATCATTCCAACAACTATTCCATGTCCAAATCAATCTTTTTACACATTCAAATGTGCACACATATAGAAATTAACTAAGTGTATTCCCAAACCTTTAAATTTGTCAATTAGCTCTTCTTTTAATGCTCTTCCTTCTCTTCCCATTTATCTTTGTTTAATTCACCAACTAGAACACCATAAATATATATCTCAATCCCATATCCAACCTTATAATTCCAGCTCTTCATAAACAAAGAAAGAAAGATGAAAATGAGAAGGAAGAAAAAAAATTTACCTTAATTTTCACCTAGGATTAGCTTGATTCCTTATGCAAAATGATGTGATTAAGGAGATGGAATGGAGAGGAGATGAAAAGAGAAAATTCTAGAGTTAAAAACCTACATACACATCCCTCTACCCTCTCTTATAGTCCTCTTTTCATGAAGTTTCTAGTCTTAGACACATGTTTCAATCCCATTAGACCATATGCTGATTTTTGGCAAAATTGCACATTTGGTCCTTCTTCCTTTATCTCCCACATTGGCATACAAAGTCATCAATTGATTTCATTCTAGTCCATATTTCGCACATAATTATTCATGTCTATGCAGAAATGAAGAAATAACCAATTCACATTTATATTTTAAATTAATTGCCATTATATCCCTTACTATGCTTAGATGTACTTAATTCTTTATGTTCACTTCTTAATACACCATACTATAATGCTTCTAGGGTATTTATTGGGGCCTTATGTTTCACTCTCCCTTAAAAAGAATTTCCTCCTCAAAATTCTTACCTGTATTGAATAGTTGCAGGTACTAAGTCTCATCATCGATTCGGATTCCTAAGTTGTCTTTTCAACACCATGATGTTGCCACAACACCTTTAGAAGAGGAATTTACTTATTCCTTAATTCTCAGTTTTTTAGCTAGGATTTCCTTTGACTCTTTATCATATGAGAAGTTTGGTTGGATCTTTATTTCTTGTACCAGTAACATAAGTGAATCATCCGATCGGTATCTCCCTAACATTGAGACATGGAATACATTGTGTAACTTGGATAGTTCCATAACAAGAGCCATCTTATATGCCATTAGTCCAATTCTCTCAAGGATTCATACAGACCTATAAACCTTGGACTAGGTTTTCCCTTTTGTCGATTCTTAACACTTTTCTCTAGGGTGATACTTTTAAGAAAACTTTGTCACCTACCACTTATTCATTATCTTTCCTTTTCAAGTCAACATATGATTTTTTTCTATCACTTGCGGCCTTCAATCTTTGTTGAATAACCTTCACTTTCTCTTATGTTTCTTTGACTATGTCATCCCCAATCATTTTGTTCTCAGCTAATTCTATCCAATAAATTGGGGTTTTAATTTTTCTGCCAGATAATGGTTCGTATAGTGCCATACCTATACTGGACTGATAACTATTATTATAGGCAAATTACATCAAAGGAATGTACCTATCCCAACTGCCTGGAAATTCTATAACACATGCTCTAAGCATATCTTCCAGCACCTGTATAACTCTCTCAAATTTCCCTTTCGTTTGGGGGTGAAAGGCTATGCTTAAACTTAACCGAGTACCTAAAGGTGCTTGTAGGCTTTTCCAAAATTTTAATGTAAATATTAGATCTCGATTAGAAACAATTGACAATGGCACTCCATGTAGTTGACCAATATCATTCACATACAAATCATCTAACTAATCCATAGAATAGTAACGTTGGAGAGGTATAAAGTGAGTTGATTTGGTGAGCCTGTCTACTAGAACCCATACTACATCATGCTTGTTGTGTGTGAGGGGTAGGCTTGTAACAAAGTCCATAGTAATATTATCCCATTTCCACTTTAGAATTGGAATGGGATTTAATAAGTTAGACGAGACTTGATGTTTAGCTTTCACCTATTGACAAATCAAACACTTGGACACATAATCCATTACATCACACTTCATTCCTGGCCATCAGTAATGTTATTTAAAGTCCTGGTACATCTTGTTACCCCCAGGATGCACGGTGAACACAGTATTATGGGTTTCATTTAAGAACTTCTTCTTCAAGTTCTTTACTGCTGGTAAATTTATTCTACTTTTAAAGTATATACTTCTATCATCTTTCATAACAAAATTAGTTTGTTTCCCTTTTTTTATCGCTTGGACAATTTGTTGCAACTTGGCATCATCTTTTTATGGAGATACTATCATCTGTCTCAAGTTAGGGCTCGCTTTTAAAGGGGTTATCAAAGCTCCATCTTATAGAAATCCCTATCTACTATACTGTAATGACAAAGCTGAAATAAAATTCCTACGCAAAGCATCTGCTACCACATTAGATTTCCCTGGATGGTAGTCAATTATGCAATCATAGTCTTTAAACAATTTTAGTCAATGCTGTTGCCTCAAATTTAGTTCCTTCTATGTGAGCAAGTACTTGAGACTCTTGTGATCTATGTATACCCTACATCTTTCCCCATATAAGTAATGCTGTCAGATTTTCAAAGCAAACACCACTGCTACTAATTCTAAATCATGTGTAGGGTAGTTATATTCATATGACTTTAATTGCCTTAAGGCATAAACCACCACTTTCCCATCTTACATCAGTTCACACCCAAACCATTCCTAGAAGCATCACTGTACATGACATACTCTTTGCCTAGAGTTGGTTATGTCAGCACTGGAGCTTTGGTGAGCATCTTCTTTAACTACTCAAAACTACCTTGGCATCTATAATTCCATTCAAACTTTGTACCTTTCCAAAGTAACTTTGTGATTGGAGAAGCAATTACTAAGAAGCCTTTGACAAAGTGCCGATAATAATAAGCTAAGCTAAGAAAACTTCTTACTTTTGTCACATTCTGAGGTGGCCTCCAATTGGAAATCGCCTCAATTTTACTTGGATACCTTCTAAAGAGATGATATGCATGAGGAAAGAAACTTCCTTTAACCAAAAATGACATTTTCTTAATTTGGCAAATAACTTATTCTCTCTCAAATTCTTTAGCACAATTCTCAAATACTGAGAACACTTCTGCACCTTTCAATTGATCAAACAAATCTTCTATTTTAGGTAATGGATACTTATTCTTTACAGTTACTATGTTCATCTATCTAAAGTCTATACACATTCGTAGGGTGCCATCTTTCTTCTTAACGAAAAGACTAGTGCTACCCATGGTGACACATTGGGCCAGAAAAAACCCTTGTGCAAAAGTTGTTGTAAATGAGTCTTCAACTCTTTTAACATTGTAGGAGCCATTTTACAAGCTAATAAATCTTTATAACCTATTTTACAAGCTAATAAATCTTTATAACTTAGAAGACTATGTTTAAAGCTAAACTAATTCCGTTAAGTCCTAGCCATTAACACATTCACATGAGTCGCATCATGAAAACCTAAACAAGACTTTATATAGTATGCAAAATTCATACTCAAAATAAAAACATACAATGCACACATTCCCCCCTCCCCACATTTGGACAACATATTGTCCTCAATGTGAGAAGAACAAATATCACAAAAGTTAGGAATAAAAAAAATGGAAAGAAAATATAAAAACAAAATAAAAATAAAAATACAAGGGTTAGAACATAAAAACCCTTCATGGAGATTGAGGTGGTGATGGTGTCGAAGGTGGAATCTCCACGCTGTGATTAATGAAGTATTTGTGAATGCTTTGGTTGTCTCGAAGTTGACGTCTCTACTTCTTCGCTATCTCCTTTTTTAAGTACCTTCTCCTATCCAACTGTCTCTTCCTCTCTAGTGTCTTTACTAGTTGATTGCTTCTCTTGTTGCAGTGGTGTTACACTTGAACTAGCCTATCCAACCCATAAAGAGTGTTCAGTTAGCTTTTGTTATAAAAAGAATTGATTTTTAGTTTATGGGGGTTTTGGTTTGGTTTCAAATAAGAAAATACAATGAAACTAAACTAATGTAAACAAACTAAAGAAAACATTCTAAAAGTGATGAAGGTGATGAATTCATTAGGGATCCATTCATTGGTTCAATATTGACCTGCATACAATTAAGCATATTTCATTGACTGTTGTTCTCTTACCTCTCTTAGCAACTATTAATCGTAGGATAACGATAAGCTCTATTAACTTTAGTTTTTCCTTAGGTCGTGTTTAACTAAGAGATGCTCGTTAATTAAACCTAGCCATCGAACAACCTAGGATAAACTCTATATTTAATTGGACAACCGCATTATGAGTTAGGCAAACAAATTAGTTAAGGTAACAATGACACACGCTTAGGTCATTTAACCTAGGTTATATTATTCCTAATGATTTGACACCAATAAAAAGCACAACTATTACAGACTGTATCCCAAATGATTCAAAACCATTATTTACGACAAACAAGTCTCAACATAGCAATTACGGATTATATTGAAGATTCTAGCAATGGGTTCATAATAAAACAATTAAATGAATACATTAAGGTCATCTTAACACAATACCAAAACAATAAACATAGGATAACATAATCAATTCCTAAGAGAGAAATAACAATAAAAACAATGAAAGATATGCTTAACTAGGTTCTTCGGTGTCGATTCACCTCCAAATTGGCATCGAGATGTCCAACCCTCCATGGGTCTCTCCAATGATGAGAACTTCCATTTTCCTCTTCTCTTCTTCAAAACCTAAGACTCTATTCTTCAGAGAAATTTCCCCAAATGAAACATGTCATTTTTGTTGTCAAAATGATTTATTTATACTAAAAAGTAGGGTTCGAGTAAGCTAGCCATTTCTTACGGGCATATATGATGGTGTCATACCTGTGAGCCACCTTGTATGAACCATGTCACACCTATGAAAATCACGACCATGACTAATTTATCATAGCCATGACAACTTTCTTATTTAATTCTTTGGCATTTTCTTGTCTCTTCTTGCTCTAATCCTTCTTCTTCTTATTTCATGAAAACAAGTGAGTGTGAATCTCAAGAATATGACTCAAATATTATCTGTTCGACTCACTTTAGCTCTTTCACTTCCAAATTGTACCTAAAACGAATACATGTATAATCAATTAAGCATATATCAGGTGACTAGTCAATCCTTGTGGGAATGATATCTTTTATAAAATGAGTTATGTTATATATAATTGTAATATAAAAGTTTTTTTATATAAAACTATCAACACCTATTTAATGGGCAAATACTCTACCACATAAAGCTTGGAGTTATGTGAATATAGTGCCCTGGAAAGCAAGTGTATTTACATGTAACTTAATTTTCTTTCAGTTTTGTAATGAAAATATTTATTATTAATGAAACAAAAGAGTTTGGTTTTATTTATGTGAGCATTATATGTTAATAGTATGCCCTAGACCAATGGATATATGTGATTCATGTATTAACATTATGATTTTTAATCATATATTATGAGGTATTCCTTTTATATATGCATGTATGTCATTTATGTAATGTGATTTACGTTCCATGAATGGTATTAGGCTTATGTCATCAAGTATGTGACTTGATAGTAAAACCAT
>JANVCL010000002.1:26803969-26818253 GCA_026546855.1 Erythroxylum incrassatum | reverse complement strand
TAGATCAAGTTGGTTGAGAATACAACAACAAGGAGAGGATAGATTGACAAAGGAAAGGATTCAAAAGCAAAAGCTTTAGATACAAGAAGAAGGAGACGATAGCGCAACGAGGAATTAAAGCTGTAGCGAAGGAGCCGGTAATATCACTATCTTGTTCATGTTTATTATTATCCTTATACCATATTATGTATGGATTGGCATGATGATTTGGATATATTTCTTTCGCTACAAATATGATTTCTAAAAAGTTTTGAAATATACCGATTCTCCAAATATAACATGCTTTCTTTTTCCGATCCAACAACCTATAGAATTTACCTTTTAGCTTTATTGATATCTTTTTATCACATAAAACTCCTAAGGTGCTCTACCATTTTAGCCAACCCTAATTTGAATTCATAAACTATGTCATCATCTATCTCGCCACTTATTTGGATTATAGATCTAAAGTACTTAAAATAATTTTTCTTTGGTAAAACTTCAGTACCAATTTAATCTCCACATCAGATGCAACCACGTGACCTAATAATTCATCCTCTAAGTACTCAGTCTTAGTCTTGCTCAATGTAAAGCCTTTTGACCCTAGTTTTACCCTCCAAAGTTCTAACTTGTCATTAACACCATCTTTTATTTCATCCATTCAAATAATGTCATCAAGAAACAACATACTCTAAGGCACATTCCCTCAAATGTTCTTGATAAACTCATTCATATCTACTGAAGAAAAGAATGGACTTAGGTGTTAACACATTCATATATATCCCTAATAACATGTAGATAGGCAATAAGAACATTTTTAGCTCCTAAACACTTCCACATGACTTCTTTAAGTATTTTATCATAAGCATTAACTAAATTAGTGAAAACTATATGTAGTTCCCTTTATTTGTCCTATAATATTCCATTAATCATCTAAGGAGTTGTATGGCTTCTATCGTGGACCTACCTAGCATGAAACCAAATTGGTTCTCTGATATAGGTTTGCCTTCTCTCAGTTTCTTCTCAATCACCCTCTCCCATAACTTCATGGTGTGAATAAATAGTTTGATGGCTCTAAAGTTTTTATATCTTTAGGTGTCCCTTTTGTTTTTATATAGAGGAATTAGTATGTTAAAGCTTTACTCATTTGGCATTTTATTAGACTTGAGTATCACATTAAAAAGTTTGAATAACCAAGTAAATCCCTCTTCTTTTAGGCTCTTTCAAACCACTATAGGTGTCTTATTGGATCCTACTTCCCTCTTACTCTTCGTCTCCCTCAAAGCTCCTTTAATTTGTTCTCTCATAATATGACAGTAAAAAGTGAAGTTACGATATTGCTCAGAAGTGTTAAGATCACCCAAGAAAATGTTGTTATCTCTACCTTCATTTAAAATCCTATAGAAATAGCTCTACCATCTTCACTTTATGTCATTATAATCTTTGATCACCAATCCTACTTCATCATTTACACAACAAACTTGATCCAAGTTTCTCTCTTTTTTTCCTAGCTCTTGCCAACTTAGAAATATATTTTTCTACATCCTTAATTTCTAATTATCTATATAAGTTCTTATAGGGCCTACTTTTGGATTTTGAGACTATTCTCTTTGCCAACTTATGACTCCCTATATTAGCTACCCTTTCTTTATTTGATTGTTATCTAATAGAGCTTTATAGGCAACATTCTTGCTCTTCACCTTGTCTTGAATGTCTTCATTCCATATCCATGACTCTATCTTACTACCCCTAAACCCTTTAAAAATCCCAAAATTTCCTTAGTTGTATTCCTTAAAAGAGTTGCTACTCCCTTCTACATCTACTTAGCTTCTCCTTTTATTTCAATGCTTCTCCAGGCATTACTCTATCCTTAAGAACTTTTCTTTCTCCAACCCTTAACTATAAAATCCGTGACCAATAGTCTATACTGAGTTGACAAGCATATGTAAGGCATCAACTTGTAATCCTTATAATTGGGTCGATCCCTTTGCCTTATGAGGAAGTAGTCGATCCAAGTCTTTATAGTTCTGCCACAAAAAGTTATCAAGTTCTCCACTGTTTTTTTAAAATAGAGTTGACTACCACCAAATTAAATGTTATTAAAAATTCCAAGAAAGCACCCCCACTATCATTCCTATCTTTGTACCCAAAACCCCTATAGGAATAAGAATACCCATTTAAGGTCACCCTTATATGGCCATTAAAGTCTCCTCCTAGAATAAGTTTCTCATTATAGGAAATATATTAAGTTGCCTGATCTTGTTTTTCCCAGAATTGAAACTTAGATGTTCTTGCAAACACAAACCATATTGAAAACATCTCTCACCATAACTTTTAAAGGCAAAATCCTATTTTTCCTTTTTACCCCCATAATCTGATGTAAGGGTTCCTTAACAACCAAGATACCTACATCGTTCCTTTGCCTCAAGCTTCTTGAATAACAAAGGTTGAACCTATTGATCTCTTTTGCTTTAACACCCAACCACTTTGTCTCTTGTCTGCAAGCTATATCTATATTTATCTAAAATCTCCATTAATTCCCATGACTTCCTTGTAAGTGTTCCAATTTTCTTGGAACTTACTTATAATCTATTAATATTTTCTCCTTCTGGCCCTAAAACTCATTGATGGATTAGCCCTAATGCCACTGTAAGTAGTTATAACAACCACTCCTAGCTTAATACCCAACATAAACTATACAAGATAAGCATAACATGGCCCTAAACAATGCTAAGGCTACTTAAGAAAAGTAACAATGAATGGAAAATTGGATAGATTAGCAGTAAGCCGTATCGAAAGGGAACTCTAGAGTAGTTTAAAATATGAATCCAATAAACTATTTTACATAACCACATTAGGAAATAAATAGCAACAGTAAAAAGGAAGAAAGAAAATAATCAAAAGAAAAAAATAAAGAAAATTGATAGTCATTCTAAGAACAAAATAATTAAAGAGGTAGTTGTACAAATTGGGAAGAAGTAGAAAGTAATAGTAGTAACTGTAGTAGTAGTAATAATAATTATCATCATCATCAAACTATAACATAAACAATTCAAATATCGATGCAAAATGATGTAAAACTAACTAAATAAGTTTAAACTTCATTCACAACAAAATTAATTATGCAATTAAGCATCCAGAAATTAAAAAAAATCAAATGTAAAAGGTAAAAAAGACTAGTAAGTAATTACATAAAATCAACAACACATTAAATCTAGAGGAACAAAGGAAAAATTAGGGTTTCCAATAATGGGGAAAAATAAAGAAAAATAAATTTGGATGTTTTTATCAACTATACAAATCTCAAATCCCAAAATAGCTTGATCTATTTTTTTATAATAAAAGGAGGCAAATGTAATGGTGAATCAAGAGTAAAGCTCTAATTGCATATGTCCTTAGATTAAAAATAGGAGCATGAAACGAACAAAATTAAGCACTAGAAACCAATCCCTTATGCCTTCCAATGTAAATGAAAAGAAAACCAAAATTAAAGTAAAAAGACTTACAAGATTTGAAAGACCTAAATGTAAAGAAAATAATGTTTTTCAAGGGACGACAATAAAAACAACTAAAAGAATCAAATATAGTATGAAAATAAGAGCAACCTAGATTTATATAGATAGAAATATAGAGAAGGATAAAGGCAAGGATAAGTGTAAAAGAGAGTGAGCAGGAACAACAGGCAAAATAAAGACAAAACAATTAACTAACCACACACAATAATAATTACAGACCAAGTCCAAAATAAAGTTGTTAACCCTAGATTTGTCCTTCCAAAGACCTTTTCAAGTAACATCAAGTCGGAAAGCCAAGTAGGATGTAGTGCCAAAGATGATATGACACTCAAATGGGCTTGATGAAGAGAAAGAGATTTGCTACTAATGGGAGACGCTAAAGTGGTGAGTATATGACTTTACTTTGTATATGTCAAAAAGGGACTTTGTTTTTGTTTATTATTTCCATTAAGGCAGTGAAAATATGTTATTATCTAAGAGGATGTGAAAATTATCCGTCTACTTTAAGATCTTATGGGTTAATGGATGCACACTCAATTTTTGAAAAGGGAAAGCTTTTAGAGGGAACAACCTAGATAAACCATAATATAGACTCTCCATTAGATTCTCAAAATGAGAGATTATACGAATAATGTTTTGAAAAATAAGATTACTAATAGTGAGGTAACTTAGTTTTGGTTTGACGATTATAACAAAAAATGCCCCTTATATAAGCTTTCAAGTTTTTAATTTCTAAAGGTCATTATGTTCGCACATGCAAGGGTCAAGGACATCATTTAAAGTAGTTATGAGAATTGCAACCTCAAAGAATTCTCAATTCTCATGAATGATTTACCTGGATATAACCTAAACTCTAAAGTTCATAATACTACATTATTGCTGAAATAGAAATCAAGAATCTTTCTGACAAATCTCTCTATAATGTTCTCCAAACAAACCACTAAAAGGTTTTGATCAAAGATACCTTGCTTCAGATATGGCCACCTTAAAACTTCATTTACTTTGGTTATCCATCTATAAGAAGATGAGAACAATAGATAAATATTAGTAAAGACTGAAAAAATTGCATCCAAGGAGATAAATCCCTTAGCTAGTTGTTATTTAAATGTTCATATTCCAAATAAGATTAGATACAAATTCAAAATATATGCAATAATTAAATGTTCACTACCATTGTATAGAGGACCTTGCCATATTCAAGTATGCTTTTAGTTACTCCATATACGTAATATGGAAAAATAGAAACACAAGGACATTTATAAATAACAAAATAAACTGTAACCATTTTAGGGCTTTAGCTTTTCTTTAAACTTCTAACCAATATGAACTTTGTTTTTTCTTCTATTAAAAACCCATTCTTCCTCTTAATATTTTCCTTCTTCTTAGTGTTTGGCATTTAACCTTTTGGTTATTTTTCTTCTTCTTTTTTCTTTTCTAAGCTATGGGTCATATCTCTTCAGTCATTAGACAGGCCAACCTAGAACCCCTTCTGCATTTGCCCTTACTTCCTTCCTCATCCTCAAGTACCTCTTCAACGAGCTATACCCTTAATCTCCTAACCATTCCAGTCCTTGGCTTATCCTTTTGGAAATCCTGAGACTACTACCCTTAATCTTAAATGGATTTGTATTTTAGGTGAATCTTCATATTCTTTTCTTTAGTTATTTCCTCTAGCTACTAATGAGGGGACCTACATTGTCTCCCTTTTCCTAGACTTGCTAAAGTAAGGAGCTTGCTCGAGTTTCTTCCATAGATCTCCTTTGTCTATAAGAAATAGGAATAAGATTGTTTTATTGAGGAATGAAGATGGGTAGGCGCTTAATAAACAATCTAAGCTTTTAATCTATGCTAAGGAATAATTCCAAATAACTTTAGGTTCTTTAGCTAATTCCACTTCTACCAACTTAGATATCTCTTCAATAATTTCAAGCTTGATAACTAGTCACCAATGTAAACTTTTAATAAGATATGTTTCCACTGACAAAATTAAGAAAGTGGCCTTTATCCTTAATCTTAATAAAGCTCCAATCTTAGATGGGTTTAATGCCTTTCTCTATAAAAATCTTGGGGTTTTTTTTAAAACATATAGTGTTTTTTTTCTAACTCTAAGATGCTAAATGTTTTAAATAAAACCTACCTCTATCTGATCATTAAGAAAACTAATCCTGCTACTTTGAAGGTGTATCATCCAATCTTACATTACAAAACCTCTTATAATATATTATCTAAGATTTTCTCCTATAGACTTAATAATAGTTTACACTTTATTATGGATGATATTAAACCAACTTTTATAGAGGGAAGGAGTATTAGTGATAATGTCTTGATTTCCCAAGACTTGTTTAAAAACTATCATATTCAATGTTTAGTGAGGAATTGTATTATGAAAAATGATATTCACAAAGTTTTTAATATTGTTAATTGAACATTAATTAACCATTCTCTGAGGTTTCCTAGATTTCTTGAACCTTTTATAATATGTGTCGAACATCCCAAAAAATAAAAATAGTTTACAAAACTAAGTCTATAGTAGTGGTAAGAAAGGATTGTATCTACAAAGACTGTGTATCTAGATTTTGTAATGAATAAATCAATGTTTGGGATTGGGGGGGTTATTGAATTCAATTAAGAAAATAAAGCAAAACTAAACTATTGGAGATAAATCAAATGAAATAGTACACAATTGCTAGGATTAATCAATATGTTTTAAATCTAGTTTGTGGTTCAATCTCAACCTTCACACAAATATGCACAATGAATCATAATGTTGTTTTTGTAACTCTCTTTGAAACTATTAATTGTAAATTAACAATAAGCACTGTTAATCTCAGTTTTCCCTCAGGTTGTAACTAATTAAAACAAGCTTTTTAATTAGGTCTAGCTATTAGATAATCTAGGATAAGCTCTTTAGATTTAGTGGCATAATTACATTACATAATAGGAAAATAGGCTAATTTAAGCAATAACCAAGTAAGCTTAGGTCATTTAACCTATGCTATGTTATCCCTAATGATGCTCGACCATTAGTTTACTACAAATAAATCAAATGTACAACAATTACATATTACAATCTATATTATAGAAATGAGTTTATATATGAATAATATATTTAGGAATATCTAAATCATTCATACATATATCCCAAAACATTAATCACTAGATTGATTAATGCTTAAACATGTTCATTGACTTTGATATCCTTATTGAACTTGAAATATTAAGTTGAACTCCCAATAACTCTCCAAAAGGGAAGAAATCTGCCTCCTTTTGAGTCACTCGTGTCTTTATACCCTTTTATACTTAAAATTAGGTGGTTAGCTACACATGTATGTAAGTGTCTGCGTATGATAATTTCGCTAGAAATCATGAATATACACGTTCACAATATCTTGGCTATGTAGCTCTTGTAGGTCCCCATATGACCATTTAGATTGTAAGGCCGCTTGAAACTTTATTTTCATGCTCCTACACGTATCCAACAACCCAAAATTTTTTATACAAGATCGTATATGTCATATACACAAGCATTTAATTTGTAGTAACTCCATTTTTTGAATTCCTTATCTTGTTTTCACCCTAAACATCTCCTTTTTTCTTCCATTAAGGCAAATAAGATCAAGCATTGATAAAACAAACCCAAGGATATGTTTTTAGTTGATTTTGGTTCTTATTCCTCCAACTTGTACCTAAAACAAAATATGAACCAAAATAAGTATCTTAAGCACAACATAATATTAATCACTAAGAATTATAAAGTAAATATATAGTCAATCAAGTAGTTATCATCAATTATTTTATCTCCACCACTTCTTTTAGTGTGCTTATTAGTGGTGAAGCCACTAGTATATTCAAGGGCGTTAGGGGATAAAGGTAGGGGGATCCCATTTCCCCTATCTTTTTAGAATATGCATTTAGGTTCTCTCAATAATTATCCAACATAACACATGCATTGAGAGAATGTTTCGGTTTTATAATAAACATGAGAGGTTAGGGATTATTCACTTAACAATTGATGATGGTCTACTTCTTTTCTATATAACTAATAGTAGGTCAACCTCTTGTCTTATAAAATACCTATAGGAATTTAGTAGCCTTTTGAGGACAATGATAATTAGAGAGAAGTGGCTCATCATGTTCTCTTATGATGCTACTAATTTTCCTACATAATTGAGAAACATCTTAGGCTCACGTTCTCAGTCTCCTTCATTTATTTTCTTGGGTATTCCTATTACATTTAGAAGAATATTCTTTATACACTATCAAATCCTCTTTAACTTGATCAAAAGGATAATAGGAAATTAAGCTAACAAGTATTAATCTTGTAGGTCGTTTGCAGCTCATTATTTTCATCTATAATAATCATTATGTTTATCGGTTCTCTTATCTCACTATAAGAAAAATGAAGCTTAATGATGGAAATTACCTACGGAACATCTACACATTCTGACAGAAAACTAAGTTAGTGATGGAATTTACCAACGGATCAAGGCGTTGAAGAAACGGTTGTAGGTAATAATTTGTAACTAATCACATATTGTACGTCAAAAATTTACCAGCAAAAATTTTGTGTAACCATCAGTGAATATATCGACAGTTATTCTATGTTGTTTTCGATCGGTAAAGATACCAACAGATAAGATATATCCATTGGCAAACTTACTGATGGAATTGGTTATTTTGTCGGTAAGTTAATGTTGTCATTACTGACAGTTATTAGTTATTCGTTGGTAAATCGAATGTATTTTACCATCAACTTTATTTTTTGTCGGAAAATTTGCTAAAACCTATTTTTTGAATTTCCCTGCATTAAATTTTATTTGATGATGTTATGGTTGATGCATAATTTAAACAATTATGAGTTATCTGCTGATAATATTTTGATTTGTTTTAATATTTAATTTGTTAAAGCAAAAAGTTGATTGATGATATAAAGTAAAAATTATCTTAATTGATAATAAAAATTATTTTGTACATAATATGTATTTATAATTCTTACAAAATGACTACAAGTATGCTATTCATTTGGAGATCACGAACGCTTTGGTTGCTGCAATGAGGTGCTATGCCTCCCCTTCAACTCATCGACGTAATTACAGAACTGAGTTATATACTTCATCGATTATTGCAACTGAGTTTCCAATGTCTATACTGTGCTTCGATGCTTATGGACTTCTCTGGGTGCAGACTGCCTACTAGATGTTACTGTATTGGATGTGGAGGATTGCGATTAACATGTGTTAGCAAATGAACCTAGGCCAAATATCCTTCCACGACGATTCCTACCACCCATTGCATGAAGATATGTTTGAGTCTCAACAACATCTTCAAACTACTGAGACTGTCATTGATTGCTTTCTTATATTTGGTCCTATCATAAGGCAATGTTTATATTAGTAAGTGATAATTATTAAGCATTAATATTAAAGCATAAATGTCATATACATTTAGGTCTCTACATCGGGTGTTAACAAAGGTCACACCATCACACTTTTTAGTATGAGTGTGCAAAAAGAGTTGACAGGGTGTAGGCTTAGTGGCCATGGACTTTTCCTACATCAGAATAAAATGTTATAAGTGAACTACAATTTATAAAAATTTTGGTAAAATTTCCTCTATTTTTATGATATTTACCTCCTGTTGAACAAAAAAAATAACTTAACAACACAACCATATATGACACTAGACATTTATAACATTATCATTCTTCATAATATACGTATTTTCATTCCAAAATTCACATATCAAATTAAATTGAAATACACCAAAGTAAAAAAATCAAAATATAAATGTAAAATGAAGATACTTACAAGTCTCTTTACATGCTCGTGGTGGGTAATAGATCCTTTAGTATGTACAAAAAGACTTTCTTCCCCAATCCTTTACGTCTATTGGTAGAATTACGCTCTAAAATAGACATTGCCTCAGGTGATGTCCAATACTGCTGCCAACGACTCCATATTTGTTCAAAAATATAAGGCGGTCGTACACCACTCTTGTGTATCGCACCAACAAAGTCTCGATAATGTGTTTGTGCTCGTCTCTCTCATACTTTATAAATGACTGCGTCAAATTCAGAATCCTAAAAAAATTCTTTCTAAAATAAAAGGAAAACTCTACGATAAGTATTTATAATATAATAATATTTATCTAATAAATGTATAAAAATAATTAAAAAATAAACATAATTTTTTGTACCTCAAACTCCTGATAGTAAAATTCCTTTGTCACCTGGGATATATTCTTCTATATATATCCCTTAACATCAATCTTCTCCTTGAATTTGGATGTCATGTTTCTTGAGCATGGTCCAGATGTAATCAACCTAATATTAAAACAATTAATTTTATACCATTTTTAAAATTTAAACCTATAACTTAATTATAAACATATGGTGTTTTATGTATTTTCATTTATAGATTGTTGACAATTGTGTTGTAAGTTCTTTCATCAACTCCCTTAGCTTCAAGCTGGAGGTTGTCTCTTTCATCCGCATTGTTTACCACTGATATCTCTGTTGATATAGGGGCGGTGGATGGTGTAGTAGCAGGTACGAAAGATGATGCCTCATCTATAAGTGTATATTATCTGATTCGGTTGCAACTACAGAATGTGATGCTTCACCTAGACAGTAACTGGCTCCAAATCATGGTTTGAACCTTGGTCGTATTATATCCTGTTTTATATTTAGTGACATATTTTAACCTGAAATTCTATCCCATCCTTTGAATTAATATTTTCCATTTTCATCATTACCATTATCCTCATTTCGATTACATACTTCTTGATTGAAATTAATATCCTCAATAACTATTAGAAAACTATATCCTATATCTAGTTACATATCCCTTAAATCATTATCCTACCTAACACTTCCAAGTTAAGTTATATCATATTTCAAGTAATTGGTCTTAGATTCTTATGATTAAACTTGATTTCAGTTCTAAAAGGACCATACAATAGATAACCTTTTTCTAAACCTTACCAACTCTTCTGTAGAAATCTTTCTTTAATAATAATATGTCTAGATCATTGATTATAGTGTCAAATGTGGACAAATTGTTAAACTCAATACACTCCAATTGCTCAGTAGCTTCTCTTGGTGAAGCGCTATAAGGCCTCTTCTTCTTACTTCAAAGTAGCTCCATGAGTGTATAGTATGTGAATCAAGTCCTTATTAAAGACAATATCTATATCTTTCTCTTCAAAACTCAAAGTATCTATCCTCATCATTAGTATAACATCTTTGTTTTCCACCACATTGATCATCATTTTCATTAAGAAGCCCCCAGGTAACCTCAATCCGATTAAAATTATCAATAATCTCCTTTTAGTGAACAATGGAATTCATCAAATCCTCTTATTTTCCAAATTTTCTATTTCTTATTCCTATTTTAGGTCAAATCTTGCTAGATAAGCATATGGTTACAAATTCAATGAGTTGGTTGTGATAGAACTAGTCACACATGTTGGACACCGCTTGAATCCAAAGTCCAACCCTTGACAAAATACCATAAATGTTGGATCCGCTTGCTTCCGGAATCCAACTCTTGGTCTGATACCATACATGTTGGGTCCCGCTTGATTCCAGAGCCCAACGCTTGCGGAAACATGATACCTGATCTTCTTCATTACTCCTTAG
The DNA here is from genome assembly GCA_026546855.1 of Erythroxylum incrassatum. Taxonomy (NCBI): domain Eukaryota; kingdom Viridiplantae; phylum Streptophyta; class Magnoliopsida; order Malpighiales; family Erythroxylaceae; genus Erythroxylum; species Erythroxylum incrassatum. Next base: position 26,807,120 of record JANVCL010000002.1, on the reverse strand, counting down.
TATTTTTTTTCACACTCTTCGAAAATCATGCAACATGTGCGTCTTTCCCTGTAGGGTTAATTCATTTAGCCCTTACAAAGCACGAGCTTACTCCTTAAATAGGGCCCAACAATCGATCCAAAATCGAATTCATTTAACCCTCATAAAGCCTGAGCAGGTTTCCCTGTTAGGGTTACTTCAAAGTACCCTCACAAGCCATCATCGGTTCCACATCGTTCTCATAACATCTCAAGCCACAAAGGGAATTTACTTGACCATCATCTATTCATCTTTTTGATCATAATAGCCCAAAAATTTGCTCACAACTTGCTCAAGGGTGTGCCGAATCAAAACAATCACCATGCTTGAACTCAATTTTTCTGCTTGTGACCAGAATTTGGAAATTTTCAAATCTGAATTTCAATTTGACTTCTTCATAGAGATCATAGCTCTATGTCTCTAGTTTACTTTAAAGAAAGAATCATCTCAATCGGAGCTCTATAGCTCAAGATATGCTTAAAAAGCTCAAATCTGTTCAAACCCTGATCGTGCTCTCCTAACCGACCTCTTACTTGTTCTAAAAGAAACTTTCTCAAATCAACTCCAAATGATACAAATTTTTATTTATAGAAAGATAAATGTCTTAGGAATCCATTGCTTTAATAATCACTTCATTTGGAGGTCGAATGAGTTAGTTATGCCTAAAAGAATACACCATGCTTAAACCCCAAATTGATTTGAACCTCTCTTGGCGCGATCGCTATAACTTTTAATATAGAAGTCGGATTGCTTTCGTTTTGAACCATTGGAAAGTAGACTTCAAGAGCTAAAACTTTCATGAAGACCATAAAACCTGATTCAGCCTCCAAAAGTGTCAAATAATGCAATCTTTCTCGTGCATGTCTGTTAAACGAACATGCATGTCCGTTTAATGGACATGGATTAGGTAAACTTCACCATTTCACCTGAGAAAGTCCGTTTAACGGACATGGGCGATGAAAGGGGTCCTTATTGACCCGAGAAGGTTCGTTAAACGGAATCTAAGTCCGTTAAACGAACATGGGGCTTTCCAAAACCCCTCTAAACCTTCTTTCATGCTTCCTACATCTTTTCGAAAAACATATACACTTATAAACTTCATAATTTTCACTTCTTATCATGCAAAATCACTTCCTAACCATTCAAACATCAAATTTATCTCATCAATCTCTCAAATCTTGTCTCAATTGATTCATCAAAGCCACAAATTCTAATCATGCATCAAAGCTATCATGTTCATACACTCTATGCAACGTCATAACTTGTATTAATCATATCTCTTAGCTCCGACATCCAAAAATTACAAACTTTATAGCGTCGGAAAGATAAGAAGATCCTCTACAACTTCAAAGAAGACCATTTTGGCTAATTCTATCTAAATCAATCCAGATTTTCCATGGAAATCAAACATAAATCTTGTCCTTGTTAAACTTACAATTGTCCCAAATCCACTTCCTTAACTAATGCAATCTTATTCTTAACCACTCATCAATCCTATTTTCTTTTCCACAATGTTCCACTTGTATACACATGTATATCACAACAATTCAAGTCCAAATCATTAACTCAAGTTGGATTACTTCTTTAAGCGAGCTTAATTCCAACTTAACCTCATTTTATAACCATTTGAATTCCAACTTATCTTTATCCATTCTTAAATCTTAACTCATTTGACTTGTCCTATTTAGCTACATCTCATCCTTCAAAACCATTCATAATTTCCTTCTTTCATTTCCATAGCAACTCATTTATATGTATATATATACATATACCAACCAACCATTCAAGCTCAACATTCATCATAGTCATCCATATCCAAATTTACATTCCATTATCATAATACACAATTTCATATTTCATTAACATCATAAATAGGAGTTTACAAGCTTCAATGGCATTTCCAAGCCACAATATAATATCAATACCAAAACCTAATATACAAAACATGCAAAACCTATGAAATCTCAAAATACATCTTAAGCCTTGTTTTACAACAATTATCCCAACGCAACAAATCATGTAAATTCGGATCGATGTCTTGACTCTTTCACTTGATTTCTTGCTCAATACCTAGAGATGGGGGAAAGAGAGGGGGTGAGCTTGAAAGCTCTGTGGGTAACATGCTTATAACAAAATAACAAGCAAAAACCTTTCAAAAGCTCTTTATTACAAAAATGCTTATTGAATCATAAATCTCACTTTTCTCAAAAACTCTTGTCAAGAAATCAAAATCGCAACACAAAACTCATGCATTTTTCATTTTGTTCATAAATCATGAATGCATCAAAACTTGTCACATGTCGTGAACACATAACACATCAGAATGGTTTGGGTCGGTCCAGAAACAGAACTTACTACACATTCCCGCATAGCAGTCCTGTGTAACTGTGAACAGAACGTACTACACCTTCCCGCATAGCGGTCCGGTGTAGCCTTGAACTTATGGGAGTCCTTAAAAGGAACTCCAATGCCACTAGCGGGCAGGACAAGTGCACTTGAACATCTTAGGGGACCTAACCAAACTCACATAACATGCATTTCAAAACTTGAAAATGGATTGCCCAAAATGGCACCTTTCAAAAAAATTGAATTTCCTTGACATTTTGCCATCAAGGCATATTTCAGAAACACAATTATTCATGAACATGAAATATCTCACATTTCATTAACCAAATTTACATACCAAACACATGACAATTTCTCAATCAAAAGCAATGGATGCAAAAATTTTGGAGTAATTTGAAATCATTTCATTTTCTTGCTTAAACATAATTATAGCTTATTAATTCTATCATAAACATGAAACCCACTTCGAAATCCTTGCTTGAAACTTGACTCAAATTTCCTCCGCTTGTTCTTGATTCCTCTTGCATCTCTCTTGATTTCCTTCATCAAAGGCAAAATCCCCAAATCAATAGTGATTTCAAATTGGACAACCCATAATACATAATCACTTAAATTGATCTTAGCAAACTTAAACCCATACATTTCTTAAGATATCTAACCCGAAAAGCTTTCAAAAATCCAACCAAACAAACACACTCTTACCTTAAATATTCACCAAACAATGAATTTCTTGGCTTGGATGGAAGCTTTCATCACCCTCCACGTTTTTCTCTTCTTGAGCACCATG
>JANVCL010000002.1:26788632-26800851 GCA_026546855.1 Erythroxylum incrassatum | reverse complement strand
CCAAATTCTCATACAACCCATCTTGTATCTAAACCATCTTTTCCATTTCTTTTCAATTTCATAAATTCTTCTTTTCTTTACATATGAATAATCTCCAACAATTTCTCATTTATTAATACTAACTTTCAAGAAAGGTTCGGGGTCCAACAACACATGTCATTAATAAATAGCTTAGTTTATTATTGACATACTCTTTAACTTCTTATGAATTAGTGCCTTATAAGTGCTTCGTAACAGCGTCATTATTCATCAATGCAAAGAAGGAGGCATAGTAGGAAACCAAAGAGGACTAGGATGGTAGCATCCCTGCATATTGTAGGATAATGGCTATCATTATTGGTATGTAGTTCTTAGAGTCTTGAAAATAAGAATAAACAATAATTACTCTTTTGGTCTCCTTTGTTCGGAGAACAAAATATCAAAATTTTCTATGGTATAACTACTACTAAAACCTCCTTGCCATATGAGACTTACTTATATGAGGCGATTCTTGGGAGGCAGACGAACTATAACAAGAAATTGATATATCAAGACCAATTATTAAGTAGATGATACATCTAACCATATGATATTGACATGTTAAGAAGAACTATTAAACATATTTTTTTTGGAGTTTTCATTATGGTGATCTTTATAGTTATTATGGCTCATATCAACTAAACTATTTGTACATACTAACAAATCATTTATAATACATATAAATAATGTAGTTAATATGAATTGCCATATCTATATAGCAATTTCAAGTGCTATATATATTGAATCAAATTTCAAGTGCTCAATTAAACCAACTGAAAAAACAATTAAACACTAAAATAAATCGGTAAGTAAATTTGTTTTTTAATGATTTATCTTATATTGAACAAAACCAAACCTTTAAAATCCTTCTTCCTCTTTTTTGGTTCAATTTATTTACTAAATAGGATCTAAAAGAAAAAAAAGAAAACTTGTTGAGTTAATAAGCCAGTGCATATAAATATAACTTGAACTCACCATCCAATTATTGCTAATTACATAACGAAACGACAATGATTCTAAATAGTAAAAGAACTCATATGTGCCTCGATACAATTGAACAAAAGTTAATAACATAAAAACCATTAGCATTAAAGCATACTTCGAATAATATCCCATTGCCGCAACTATATAAAAATATTGTATAGAACAACTTATGCACGTATTACACCCATCCCATAGATTATTGTCATTTTCATTATTGTTTAAACTCATATAATTGATTTCTCAACTGCAATCCCTATAAAGCAGGTCATGAAATCTGGTTTATGAGAAGAAGCAATATCCTTAATAGCCATGGACATTTAAAACAAGGAGAAAATCATTAAAGAACCGCTCAGAACTTTCACCAAACACTTTAAAGGCATAACAGATTCATCCCAATTAACTTAAGCAAATCATGTCTTTTTCCTTCCTCAACATTTTCCAGAACATTGCCAACATAAATACGCCATAGACAATCCAAAACAAACGTAAAAACACCTAAAAAACTCCTAAGATTGAACATATGTGCCAACACGGGTTATACAAAAAATAACAGAGAACAAAGGCTGAATGACTTACCTTCGCCGAAGGACACAATGACAGTGGCCGGAGAAGATAAATAACACACACGTTGACGAGCAGAAGACTAATCGACGACAAAAAAATGAAAACAAAAATGCAAGGGAGAGGGAGGGGGTCTTCGGCTAGGTTAAATGCATAGGAAAATGACGTCGTTTAGTACTAACGTCGTTTCGTTATATTAAAAGCGTTGAAGCCGAAAGAAATGATGACGTTTACTCTAAAATTTACCAATGGAAACATTTCTGTCGATAAACCCAAAACTTTTTCATTCCGCCAAGCATTCCTGCCTCCTTTACCGATGTGAATCTTCTACTGTCGCTATATTCCATCAAAAAATTTACCAGGATAATTTCCCTCCATTTTTACCGACGGATACTTTTACTGTTGCAAAATGTAATCTTTCCTGACAATGTTACCTACGAAAAATCTTTTTTCATTGGTAATTTGCTACAGTTTATCTTCTGTTGGTAATTACTAATTTTCTTATAGTGTCTCTTACTACCTAACAGGATATATATGGACTTCAAAAGGCTCTTTAGAAACTTCTTGTGGATAAGGGATAGCAATATAAGGCCTAATGATATGAGTTGGAAGGGAATCTATTTAGTTAAGGATGGGGGTAGTTTGGGGATTCATTCGATACATACAATTTAACCAAATGCTATCAGTGAAGAGGCTATGGAGAATAATTAATGACAAAGACTCCTTATTGATCAAATGGATACACTGTTAATACTTTAGGAACCAAAACATCTAGATCTCCAAACATAGACATAATTCATCTTAGATTATGTTAATAATAGGCTATGGAATGATAACAGGGGAGCTTAGGGAACTATTTATTTCCTCCCTACAGCTTCTAGTCCAAGACCCTTTTACCCTGTTAGTGCTAAAGTAAGCTCTTTAATTATGGAAGTAGCTGGTCATGTAACAATAGGTTTTATGGCATTTTACAAAGTATCTTCCCAATACACTTTCCAAACACCAATAAGGAGAGTGAAGTCATTTGGTTAAGGCATCCATCAAAATTTCTCACAAATAGATCATGTTTGGATATGTTTTGAAGTTCAGCCTATAAGGTTGTATGGTACAAGCTTGTATGGTATAAATACTTAGCTCTTAAGGTATCCTTTATACTTTAGATGACAGTGAATGAAAGATTGTCAATTCTAAATTGTATTAGAGGTGATTATAAACCATTTTGAATCTCAACTTCATATTGGGTTTGACTTTTCATGAGTCCATAAACCACTTGTATTTTAAATATCCCTACTCGAGCTTGCTATGGAAGGATATCTTGGTCAGGTATGGAGCCACTTGTCTGGCTCAAATTTCAATGAAATTATTCTTTGGGCCTCAAACTTAGGATAGGTAAAAAGGTGCGTGCTATTCTTCTTCAGATTGCTTTTGGTTGCTTAGTGTATAGTTTATGGTAGGAAAGCAACCAAAGGTTATTCTGCAATAAGCTCTTGGATATTAACATGGTGATCCATAGGACTACTTCTTGGCCTTAATTAAGGGTGTTGACTTGGTGCTTTCGAGTTGGCTGAAAGAACGCTAGAAGCTCTAACATGTTGCCTTTTAAGCTTTTTCAATGGAGGATCAATTCTAAACTAGTGTCTTCCTCTTACTTCTTTGATTTGTGGTATGTTAACCACTTCATATGTTGGTATATCGGCTTTTGTAATGTTGTAATGCTGTAATGCTAGCTTTTGGTCCACTTCTTCTGGGATAAAAGCCTTTATAAATTTTGGCTTTTACATATTAATACCATTCTTTTTAATTTTCAAGAGAAGAACTGCAACCATTTGATCTCAACACTCTCTATTGGATAAGACAAACTACTCTATCTTAAGGCATCTCTAATATTCTACACATTGGACATGGATTATAGATGAAATATTAGCTGACTTCTTCTCCAGGTCACTTCTATCTTTTTCTTAGTGTAACCATTAGCTTAATATATTCCATTGTTATTATAGCCTAGATACATTTTGTCATTTTATAATAGCTTCACTTAGGATTCACAATTTATTGGTGCATTTTATAATATAGTTTTTCACCTTAAACAAAATCTTTAGACACAACTAAAATTATATATAGTTAAATTAGAAATTTAGTATAATTAGAAATTAAAATTTTTACAGTAGTGCTATAGAAAGTTTATAGTAAATTGAATATAATTGAATTGTTTAAAATTATAATTCTTTACTCTTATTTCAGAATTTGAAAACCTACCAAGATAAAAATATTTAGTTATTTAAAATTAGGCCTTTTGAGACGTCCAAAACGGAAAAATTGGACAAAGTTAACCAAACTGATTTTACTGTTACACATTTTAAATAGTAGAAAACCTTAACTGGAAAACTAAAGAGATCAATGGTCTGTATCGTACAAACAAGATTGATAAGTAGAAAGGCTAAATATTTAATATTCCCCTCCAAAGAAGTGGTTTAAACGTCTTAGGGTTGACCTCGTTTCACTCCACTTCCTACAAAGGAAAACAATATCTTGGCCAGAATGAACAGTTACGAAGTTACAGGTATCGAAGGCAAATTTGGAAGAAGGCATACGGTGACAATCAAGCGTAAAATGCCAACACATACTTTATTACTTCGTGATCTTGCCATGTATTTTCAGGATGTCATTTTTCAGCACCTTGACAATGTCCTTAAACTCGTCGAAATCGGTAATCACTTTGCCGTCATATGAATCTTCTGGAAATTGGAAGTGCGCTTTGATTTGCCTGAACTCTTTCCAATATTCAGATGCTTTGTTCTCCGACTCCTCTCGCATGATATAAATCACAGCCTGCAATACTTTGATTATTGATATATGCAAACTAATGATGCTAAATTGCATGAAGATTGAGATGATAGAAGTAGAGTTAAGTCTTGCCTTGTATAAAGGACGTCTTGCATCAGTAATTTCTTCATGGGATAGGCATTCGCATTCCAGGGCCTTCTTGGTATCTCCCTACAGAAATTTCAATTAAAATTCTTCATATATTCAATTCTATTCCCTGTGTATAGTGAACGTAGTAGAGTGGATAAGAGTCAATAGAAGCACCATGTAAATGTACATTTCGACGAGCAACATCCCAAATTCATAAGCTTCATGTGGTTGCCCTTCATTTAGGGCTCTTTTCAGTTCACTTAAAAGCAAATCTACGGCAACTGATTCATTCCCACCCATTTCCAGCTTGGTGACAATGCTCTTGCGTGAAAAATGTAAAGGACTTTAGCATCATTTAGCAAGTACTATTCAAAATGCAGCCTCTGTATTCTCAAGTAAATTCAGTAGGAGAGATGGCTTATGCTAAAGTTTTACTTGTTAAATAAAGGAATGAGCCTGACCTGAAGTTTGCTGAAATCAATATGTTCCTCTCTTAGTTGATCCCTTAACTGAGCTTCTAGATCTGCACTGTTTATTGAGGCTGCATCTGCACGAGCATGATGATAATCGATTAGCCTCTCCAAGGCCTTTCTGCCTCCATGGAGTACTCCTATAGACATAGACCTTGTGAACGTCTTATGACCTCCATGTTTTGCTCGCCAAGCACGTTCTATATATGCTGACGCTATGTAAACTCCTGCAAGAACGAAAATGGTGGTTCCTGTGGCTGCTATTGCTCCGTATTTAGTATTAAAGGTAAAAATATCGCACAGACTTTCCAAATGTAGATCGCAATTCTTCATGAAGGCAAATATGAAGGAAGACATTTCAGATTTTGGTTATACTACTGCCTCTAAACCAGTAAATATTTACTTCGTACGTGCTAATGGAATGTTCTTCGAGCTTTTGAACTATTAGGACTAATGGTTAAAATGATGGAACTAGTTTTTATTGGTGTCCGTTGAGAGCTGTAATAAAAGCTTGTTGGATGGGGTTGAATTATTCTGATCCGAGTCTTGTTGGATGGATAAAGGAACTTCGCATTAGAATCATTAGAGACCAGGGATAAATATATACCTTATGTTAGATGCGAAGGAATACGCTTTGCAAAATATTCTTCAGACTTCTATACTATCTTATTTTGCTTAATGAAAAGCTGTTAAGCAACAGGAGAAAAGAAGGGAAGAACAAGAATTTTATCAACAACGATAGAAGAAATTTTAAAGTGCTATACAAGGATCTCTGTAAAAAGAAACTTAGACTGCTTCGAGGTGAAAGGAAAGATTTATAACGGGCATGCGTTAAATCGATAGCCTTCTCTAGTTGGAAATCTTTTACTTGTCGTGCAGGAAGCAAAAAGTGGATTCCTTTCTCTGCAAAAATTGAAAGACTCGTTTACGTCCATTTATAGCCATTTTAATTTTTGACCAAAACGTAAACTTTCTCGTTTGTAACATAAGATCAGAATCCATGCAATGCTCCTGTTATTATGAATCGTACAACCATTGCTGGTCGAATAGAAGTACACCAGAAATCACATGTCACTGTAACAAAGTAAACAACTGGCTCCGGAAAAAAAAAACGTAGCTAATTGTTTCCAAAAATTGACCTATAGTTATTTGTGACCATTTTGTTTTGTTGCACAAACTGTCGCCAGTTTATTATAGCTAAAAATTATAAGCAATGTTTCCAGAAATCCTAAACAGAAAGTATTAGCTACAAAAAATTTTCTTTGCTAAAACATTACAAAAATGTAGCTAAAATTGAATGTTGGTTGGAAAAATGCCAAATAATTGGTAACGAAAACAAAACAAGCCAATAGCTTTTTACTATGTTTTCCTGTTCCTAGGTATATAGTATTAGCTACATTTATAATAATGTAGCCAAATTTTATTTGCTAAATTTTCCATCAAGTAGTCAAATGTTATTTGTTGAATTTTCTATAATTTAGCCAAATTTTATTTGCTACATTTTTCATAACCTAGTCAAATATTATTTGCTATGTTTTTTATAACCTAGCTAAATGTTAGTTGCTATGTTTTTAATGATGTCGCAAAATGTTATTTGAGACGTTTTTAGCCCATAATTTTGAGCAATATGTTTTGTATATCATATATCAACATGTTTTTATTGTGAATTATTTGTTAATTATTATAAAATTAAAAAGTAAAAAATATTATTAATTCAAAATGTCAACCATTGAATATATAAAGTAAAATTATATAAATATTATTAAATTATACCAGAAAAATATCATTAAAGGATGATCATTTGTTTTTGTACAATATATTGATGACAACTTGAATAATTCTTATAGATAAAAGAATAAATAAAGAGTTCACTTGACAAATTAGAACATGTTTGACATACTAAAACAAATTCTCATATTAAAAAATTTTATAACATAACCTAAACGACTACCTAGTGTTGTCTATGTCCATGAACATGTAAGCATCCAGAAAGGTTAGTTAAAATCAACTATAAATATTGTGATAGTATTGATATGGTAAGTATTTGGTTTTGATTAAAGCAAACACTACATAACTTTACCATTCATACAATAATTAGTCAACAATTGTATCTTCATCCATTTTGTAATCCAAGAAAAGAAGTATTAAAATTAAATTATAGTACTTACAGGAAGTGATAGGAAAAGTAGAGGAGAAAATTAATACCCTTAACTTTCCTCTTCATTTCTATCATAATTTGGGCCAAGTAATTTTGTGAATAACATAGCATATTTTACTTATTTTGCATGAGTTTCTTGTCCCATGTTTACTTCAGGTTATAATGTAGCCTTGAGCTTGCTATTTTCCTCTACAAGGTGTTCATTGATTATTTTATATGTTGATATTGAAACATTTGACTTAGGACCATAACCAAGGCATTTCACATAGCTGGAACAAGTATCAACTATTGTATCAAAAATGTCTTCTGCATTGAACTCATTCTCCTTAGACAAAGACTTCTCTAATAACTCTTAGCATCTTATACTAAAATAAATAAAAATATCCAATCCATATATTACTACTTCTACATTGATAAATGAAAAATATTGAACAGAATTTTATACTTAGTTTTTTTCTGCTTCTTCTGAAACTCATCTTTTACCTTCCTTATAGTGAGTGACTTTGTATAGAGTGATCCTATCACACTCTTGTCTGTGTAGGTACTCCTCGCTCTATTTTATGAAACAAAAAAAAGGAACAATAAATAATGTAGTGCTTATTGATTTAAGTATAACTTGCAAACATATGTCGTTAATATTCATTTTACATAACTACAAATGACTTTAGCCCTTGATTATGAAGTGTTTTCATTTTTAATCTATTGGCCCTTTCCTTCTCACATTTTTTCCTAAATTAAGAAAAAAAAACATAACTTAGGTGTCAAATCATTTAACAATGTTAATGTAATCAAATGTGAAGGCAAAGAAAACAAACTTGAACTATAAAGTTAGCCTAATAATCACACAAACTATTCCCATTTTCTTCAAACATTCATTCGAGAATATGGCTTCGTGCGTCTACTTCAGAAGAAAAAGATTTATAATACTTATGTAACTCGAAACAACAATCCCTGGTCCTTTGTTTCAATAATGAAGTAACATATTTAAAAATATTTGGTTCTTAATATCCATAATATTCAATTTGAATTATGAACAATAAGTAAAAATGTCATCAATATCAAAATCATTTAAAATTATTGTATAAAGTTAAATATTTTGCATAATTATAGCAACTTTTTAAAAGCATTTTTTAAGATAGTTATCTTCAAGTCCTTAACATTTTTCAAACAAGGTATTTCCATTCTCGTAATAATTCCCAACTCACTTCACAATTTTGCGGATTGGACCTTATTTACAGGACAACCTTGTTGAGCATCAATTTATATTGATAACTTACATTTCATTATAACATTCATTCATTGCAATTCACAAATGAACAATAATAAGAAAATATTAGAATATATAAATATATATTTGAGAATAAGTCTAGTTCAAGTTATTAAAGATTAACAAACCTACACTAGTAGCTTTGTTGTTTTTGAGGAAAAATAAAGTTGTTGTGTATGACTTAAAGATACAATATAATTGTTGCTTAGTTTTGTAAATTTAATAGAAGAAACTTTATTTCCTATGGCTTAATATATATATATATTCATTTGAAGGTATTGAAACTTTAATCCTACATGAGTAATTTCGTTATTGTTTAAGGTAGAATGTTGTTATTAACTAGGAATTGAATTTTTTGTGCTAACTGATTGATCTGATTGAAGTTGCACATCCCTCCATTCTATAATTCATATAGCTCCCACCTTCTTCCCTTTATTTCTACTAGTTTCCATTATGTGGTATATCTATAAGAAAAAGTACATAAATGTTACTAACAATAAGACCATAGAAATAACACTTTTATGATATATTCAATCATCATAATGGAGATACATTTAATCCTCATTATTAATAGCATTAGTAAGATACATATTGCTAACATTACAATAACCAATAGAAAAAGCACTTTCATGGTACATTAATTGCATTAACAACATAAATATTACTAACATTAAAATAAGAAAATAAAAAGAGCACTTTTATAATACCTTCAATCATTATAATCAATGTCATTAAAATCATCATCATTAATTGCATGATCATTTGACTCTTCATTGCTATTATATTCGACTAGAGTATCAACATTTTCATATAGTTCATCCTCAATATATTCTGTATTCCTTTTTATGACAAGATTGCCTTGTACTTTGGTTGCTTCTAGTATATTGGGATTGACTTATCTCCTATAGGATGATGATATACCCTCGTCTTCAATTTTGAGAGCTACACTATTTAATTGCGATTCAATCTTTTGATATACTTCATCACCATCTTCACCCATTGTGTTGGAAACCAACAATGATCGAACCACTAACATAATAGAAAAATTAAAATTTTATAGTTTCTTATCCGATCCTGATAGTTGAATAACTTGAATATTACAAAATGAATCATAAAAAAGTACCTGATTCGATTTTCTTGTTGAAATCCTTTAAAAGCATTTTGAAGTGTCAACTACAAGTTATTCACTTATCCAGTCTCTAACGGTATCCATAAAGGCTCTTCTCAACATTTGAGAGGAATTAAGCAAGAGTGCTGGTTCCCTGATGCTTATTTCTATTCACAAAAAAGCATTAGGGTTTTTAAAATTTCTATTAAATTAAATACCTTAATTATAATTAAAACCAAACTTTAATTATAATTAATTTAATTTTAATAAAAATAAAATATCTCATATTTGATCCCTAAAGTTTCTCAAATTTTATAATTAAGTCCAACTTAATTAAAATTAAATTTTCCTTCACAAACTATTTTTTAATGCGTAACCTATTAGGTTCCTAATATATTGACAAAGATTATAAATTATAATTCTAATTCATAATTAGAATAAGATAAATTAAAATTTCTTTTAATTTATCTTCAATTCTCCAATTAAATAATTTATAATCATAAATTAAGATTGACATTTAGCAACATGTCATGACTAGTCAAATATCAAGAATGTCAAAGTGATTTGACTTAATCTATCCATGTATAGTTATGATATATAATTTAATCATTTTGTCATCCAATATTCCAATTAGACAGAGTATAGATGTAATGTCTACTCTTTTGTATCAAATCTTGTTCATTCTTGCTAATTAATAATTGATATTTGAAAATGCCTTTTCAAATGTCATTTCACTCTAGCCAGAGAATTTCATAAATCACTACTAATCAAGAAAAGAAGAACATTCTCTCTAATTACCTTAGAGTGACAAATCCTTTATTGACTTATTCAACTATCTCCATATGGTTCATACTGCATCTAAGTACTACCGATTGAATTATCCTAGGACAGTTCATAAGTAGCATTAAAACACAATAATTCCTTCCCAAGACACCTTGGTAATCTCAAGTCTAAGGATCAATTATATAACTATCATTATGAGGAAATCCAAAAATACATAAGTAATATTCCATTTAAGATTCTCATAGTTGGGTCAGTTCAGTGACTTATTATTTAATAAGCACCCACACATTAATTTAAATATTTCCATACTTTAATTTATGAGATCGATTACTATTGAGTAAGTTTTGATCTTATAAAACCCTCAATATTATGCAAGTGCACAAATCATAGTGTAGTATATGATGTGTCGATCCCACGTGGAGTTAGTGAACTAATCAAATCCTAATTTATCCGAGGCCTAAAAAAGTAATTAAAATGAAAATAAAAACTGAACAGAAAAGTAAACAATTGAATATGGAGTGATTGAAATGAGAATTCAAAATTAATGCAAGAAATCAAATTTGAGGATGATAGCATGTTGTAACGCTAATCAAAATAAAATAACTAGACTACTACTATAACAATGATGAGTCTAGGTCGATCCCACAGAGAGTGTCTGAAAAGTTGTTGAAATGAAATTAATTAGTGTTTAGGAAAAACGGGGATTTGGATTTTTTGAATAAGAAAATAAAATAAAACTAACCTAATGAAAAAAATTTAAAGAAAACATGCAAAAAATGATAAAAGTGGGAGTTTGGTTGGGACTCGGTTCTTTGGTTTAATCTCGGCCTATACCCTAATTAAACATATTTCAGGGATTTGTTGTTTTCTAACCTAAAATCACATATGAGTCAATGTGAGTATCTTAAGAAATTTCACATCAATAATCACTAAGTGTTATGGAATAATTTCATAATCAACTAAGCATTATCAAATTTTCCCACACTTAGCTTTTGGCCATCCTTGGGCAAAACATTAAAATTAAGCTCAAAGACTAAAAAATATTGACTCATTGCCTATACATTCCAAGAATATATAATCACAAGCAAAGATAAGTGACTTTCAAAAATCATAGCAAGATGTCAACATTCTAAGCTTTTACTCATGATCAATCAACATTCATCATCTTCAAAAACTAGTCAACTTAATGGTAGACTCAAAAAATGTGTTTAAATAAATATATCCACGGGTATACTCAACACTATTCATGATCATAACAATCTACAACCTTGCATATCATTTCATTTCTCCACCACTAAAATTCACATGGAAAATCATGAATCAAAGGAATTTTCAAGGTTGTAATATGGGTAAAGATAAGGTGAGATGGATTTAGTTCAAATAACTTGAAAGCCATCACGCTAGTGAAACAAAACAACACTTAATGTGGCATCAAGTGTAACATCCATCATCGATGGGAAGGGTAAAATAGTAAATTGGGACTGGTGATGAGTGTGTAAACTAATCTGGGCATGATCAGGCATAGTTTGGCCTTTATATCTTTGTGAATGGGAATTTTTGCACAAGAAAAATGATTGTACATGCATTCATGACATTTCCCGATATCTGTGTATAAATGTGTTTATTGTGAAAAGAATATGATTTTGTGCGTGAAAATGTAAATTGGAGTGGATTTTTATGTGTTTTACATTTGTAGGAAATTTTCTGGAAAATTTCGGAGAAAATTTCCAGATCGAAAAAATTGCCAAGTGGCGGACTGATTGGTTTCTGGTACTGGAAATTACTGTCCAATGGCACTGAAAAATTAGATACATGATTTTGAACATTTTTAATTTGAACCATTGGAAATTTGGGGGAGAAATTGGAGTAGAAATTGGATGTAGTTAGAAAGAGGATCAAAATGTGACATGTGGCAAGTGACACATGTCACTTGCCTCACATGCCACCTTGATGCATA
>JANVCL010000002.1:26760443-26775315 GCA_026546855.1 Erythroxylum incrassatum | reverse complement strand
CAGTCAACTTGGGGATCAAGAAACTATGATTAATCAAAGGTTGACATGTACCATGCCTTGTGAGTAATCTTGATATCATGTTATAAAGGGACTGAGCTTATAACCATGGTTACAGGTTAAATCAGATTACCGATCCTCATAATGTCTTGCTAGAGGTCGCTTATGACTTATGGGCCTTGAAGTGTGATCAAGCTCATTGCCAACATCAAATGAGCCTATAGAGACGCACACAAAGAGTGATGTGATTTGGACTTATTCTCTTGGGCCTAATTTATTAGGCATTGAATAAATATATGTGGATATATTTAATGGGCTAGATTGAATTAAGTTGTCGGGCTTTTATTATATGAGATATAATATGGGCCGAAACTTATTAGGCTTCAATAATTCCTAATAAGAATAGGGATTAGGTTTTCTCTATAATTAGAGAAACTTATGTCTCATGAGATGGGAGACGAAAACCCTAACCACCTAGACCTAGTTGTTCGTTCTTCTTCCGAGAGAAATTGTATGGCATTCAAAAAGTTTTTAGAGTGTGCTAACACACACTAGCCGCTGCCTGGATCATTCATCCTCGTATGGATATCGGTAGAGGACATTCGCGCATTGCAGTGTCTACAAATCTGAAAAGAAAACAAATACCAATTCGCGTCAAGAGGTAATTTAGTACATGTTATAATTTTCGATTATACTTCTTGTTGTGTAGTATGGTCCATTCTGCTGTGTATTATGAATACCCGGGCTATAGGCGATCCAACAAATACCTCCTTCACAACTTTCATCATTTGCCTTGTAGATTTTGCATCATCCTCTAACAAAATGTGGTGCATGCATATGGAAGGGCTTATCTTTAGGATATTTGCGACAGTCCATCAAATGGCCTTCTTATGCTCCCTTATCATTCGAACCAGCCTCTCCTCTTGATTTGAAGTCAACTTCATCGAGATGATAACTTGGAGAGTCTGTTTATCTTCCAAATAAGCATACTTTAGATGTGTATGGAGTGGCTTCAATTCCAATTATGGTGACTACACATTAGAAGGTAGCAACTTCTAGTGAGCTTCAGGTAGTTGTATAGAAGCCAGATTATACCTTGGAGCGATTTCCAATAAGTCCAAGGCGACTGTCATTTCCATAAACTCTTCCCCCATCTCAACATTAGTGTTGGCTTCTACTTACATTTCCTCGGTTAAAACCATTTCCAAATGATCTCTGCAACTTAATTTAAACATTTCTTGCACCAAAGGATCAATCACATCAATAGAAAAAAAACACAATAATCATTAAGAGGATGTTTCATGGCATCAAAAATATTGAAATGAATCACTTCCCCATCAAATTCCATTGTGAGGGTGTCCTTACGAACATCTATCTTAGTTTGAGTCGTATTAAGAAATGGTCTACCCAACAAGATAGGTATCGGGTTACATAAGGTGTCATCATCCAAATCCACAACATAAAAATCTATAGGAAAGACTAACTCGTTTACCTGCACCAAAATATCCTCAACCACACCATTAGGATAAGCATTAGTGCAGTCCACTAGTTGTATGACTACACTCGTTTTTTTTCAAAGGGCTCAAATTCAAAGAAGCATAAATCGAATGAGGCATCACATTAATAAAAGCACTCAAATCCAACATAGCTCTGTTGATCACAGTATTACCAATTTTACAAGGAATGGTGAACATACCTGGATCCCGGCATTTTGGAGGCATCTTCTTTTTAAATACTGCCGACACATTTTCACCCATCATCACTTTCTCAACAACCCTTAGTTTCCTCTTATGCGTATATAGTTCTTTGAGGAATTTGGCATACCTTGGTACTTGCTTGATTGCCTCGAGCAAAGTCATATTGACTTCTACCTTTTGAAAAGTCTCCAATATCTCTTTGTCCTTGTCCTCCTTGTTCGGTCTTGTTAATCTGCTCGGAAAAGGTGGAGGGTTAGTTTTAGTAATATTGGGACTTTTGACATTTACCTTCATACTCGAAGAAAAATTTTCTTCCTTTTCCAATTCCTTCTCAATCTCTTCCTTAGTAGCAATCTTTAATGGGGTTCTTTTGGGACCTTCAATCTCCTTTCCGCTTCTCAGGGTTATGGCACTGACATTCTTCGAGTTCACCTCGAGTTGTGATGGCAATTTTCCTCTATCTTGCGATTCTAAGCTATTGAGCCTTACTGCCATTTGACCCATTTAGTATTCCATGCTCTGTTGGCTTGCTTTTGTTTCCTGTTGAAATTGTTACAACTGCTACTGCATATCCTATTGAAATTGCAAACTATTAGCAGTAAGTTTGTTAACAATTTCTTCTAAAGATGCACCTAAACTCGAAGAAGAAGCTCCCTGTGCTACTTGTTACCTTGGTTGAAATCCTTATGCCCCTTGTGGCCAATTTTGGAAGTAATTTTTTTGTCGATTCCCTCCATAACTCAAGTTGAGGAGTATGGGTTGTATTGGTTTGGGAAGTTCCCTCTTGCAGCATTCCCGTACTCCATACTCCCCTCTTGCAAAGCTAGGCACTCGTCAGTTGGATGACTCATATTTGAACATATCTCTCACACTTTCACTTGTGCCGGTCCAACTGCAATCTGTCTTACAAAAGATGTTAGTTCATCTAACCTATATTCAACAGATGAAGTGTTTACCTCATTTACTCATCAAACATCATTGCGAGTGCCGAATTGTTGGGCATTAGTGGCCATCCACTCAAGTAATATCCTGGCTTCAATGAGAGTCTTCTCGCAAAGTGCCCCACCGCTCGCCACATCCACCAAACTCGTCTCCATTGGACAACTTTCACTTGTGCCTGTCCAACTGCAATCTGTCTTACAAAAGATGTTAGTTCATCTAACCTATGTTCAACAGATGAAGTGTTTAACTCATTTACTCATCAAGCGTCATTGCGAGTGCCGAATTGTTGGGCATTAGTGTCCATCCACTCAAGTAATATCCTGGCTTCAATGGGAGTCTTCTCGCAAAGTGCCCCACCGCTCGCCACATCCACCAAACTCCTCTCCATTGGCAACAATCTTTCATAAAAATATTGGATGAGAAGTTGCTCTGGTATATTGTGATGTGGGCAACTGGCACATAACTTCTTAAATCGCTCCCAGTATTCGTAAAGAGACTCTCCATTGTACTTCTTAATACCGCATATCTCCTTTTGAATACTTGTTGTCTTTGAGGCTGGAAAATATTTTTCCAAAAATAATCTCTTCGTCTCCAACCAAGTATTCATGCTTCTAGCCGGTAAATCAAATAACCAATCTTTTGCTGCATCTTTGAGCAAGAACGGGAAGGCCCTTAAAATGATCTACTCATTCGTCACCCCGTGAAGCTTCATACTCAAACACACCACATCAAATTCCTTAAGATGCTTATGTGCATCCTCATCTGCAAGGCCATGAAAGTTAGGCAATAAATGAATTAATTTAGGTTTTAACTCAAAGGTAACATGTTTAGCGAATGAGTTAAATTGGGTGCAGCCAACTCCCTTAAAGTTGTCGGATTTGCCATTGTGTCTTCAGATTCTACTTCCGATTCGTTTACCAATGTTGACCTTGCTTTCCTAGGCAATCTCCACAATGTTCTCTCGATCTCTGGATCAAGTTGCTCAATTTCTCTACGAGGAGATCTGGTCACTACCATGCACCAACACTAATGGACAATTAAAAATTAACAAGTAACAAAAAGAATGATTATAAACAATTATATTCACAAAACACCAACTAAAATCAAATTCAAAAATTAAGTTACCACACTCCCCAGCAACGACACCAAAATTTGACAGTGTGTGTCGAGTGCATTGCAAAATTTACCTGACTTTACACACTAAAATTTGTAGTTATGGTAAGTCGAGATCAAATCTATAGGAAATGTTCAGTTAATTTTTGTAACGAAATTAATTGATACAAGGAAAGTATATGGGGGTGGTTTTCAAACAATTTAGAAATTAAAGTAAAAATAAACTATTGAAAAAAATTAAAACAAATAACCAAAAATGAGAAAAGTGTTGAGTATAAGTAAGGTCCGGTTCTAAACGTCAGTCTTAGCCTAAACACAATCAAACATATTCTTTCATTCTAAAGTCTTTACAATTCTTTTCGGACTATTGATCTGAGACTAATAAAATGCTCTACAAATCTCAGTTTTCCCTTAGGTTGTATTTAATCAAGATACGATCATTAATTAAATCTAACTACCGAATAACCTAGGATACGATCTCTAGATTCAATTTGATAGTCGCATTATGAATTGAAAAACGATCAATATAGGCAGTAACCTCACATGTTCGGGTTATCTAACTTAAGTTATGTTGTCCCTAACTATTAACGATCATTAGATGCCACTCACAAACATCAAAAGTAATGATTATAGATTGCAATCAATGTTTTAGCAATAGGTTCGAAATAAAACAATCAAAATAACATATTAAGATCATTCATCCCAAAACCATCCAAATCAATACCAACAACACAACAATCCGAAAAGAAATTACAACTTTAAAATGATAGAAATAGCTTAACCGTGACTTGGCGTTGATATTCTCGGTGAACCAGCGTTGAGAAACTAGCCTTCTATCTTCATTTTCATGCTCCAAACACAAGTCATATTTCCCATTTTCTTCGGAACTCTCGAGCTACTCTCTTCTCTTTACCGTTCATTATTCCTGATGGGACAATTTAAGTGCGAGTTTTTTGTTGTTCATTCACTTCCCTTCTCCATATCAGCCATGACTCTCCTCCAGCCAAGTCATGCCTCTTCACTAAGCCACAGCCTCTCCTACAACAGTTGTCCCCATGTTTTGCTTTTGTGCTTTTCATTAATGTCTACGCTACCACTATAGCTTGACAAGGCAAATAAACTTTGCTGCCTTTTTAAAACCTTCTGGGACGCTACTTAAACG
Organism: Erythroxylum incrassatum; assembly: GCA_026546855.1. NCBI lineage: Eukaryota > Viridiplantae > Streptophyta > Magnoliopsida > Malpighiales > Erythroxylaceae > Erythroxylum > Erythroxylum incrassatum. Next base: position 26,770,404 of record JANVCL010000002.1, on the reverse strand, counting down.
CAACATATGCTACATGGATGCTACGTAAACGCAGTGTTAACACATGCATTCAATGTTGCATTACTGCGTGAAACACTGCGTAGCCAACAAATTATGTTTTAAAACAAATGTGCTCTAAATTGCTTTAAACATCTTTTCCTTTTGGTCTCAAATATATCATAATATCCAACCTAGTAGTCAACATAAATTGAACACAAATTAAGTATTTTATCTTGAGAATAGGATTAAAATCACATGGAAATACATAAGAAAATATAAGATAATTCAATCCTATCACAGAGTGATCAATGGATCAGAGCTACCTATGAATGCAAAAGTGTCTGATGTTATCATAAATAATGTGTGGTGATGGCAAGAGGCCACAATTGGGACAATACGTACTCTAGAACCTCTACTGTATCAACCAGATTGTTCCCGACTTGATAAACTGGAATGGCTAGCCAGCTCCTCAAAAGAATATACAAATGCTTCGGCCTACAATTCTATGAGACCTCCTAATCAGTGTGTTCCTTGACATAAATTAGTATGGCATAAAAGAAATAACCTAAGGTATTCCTTCATCATGTGGTTAGCCTTTCTTAATAAGTTGCAAATGAGGGATAAACTCCTTTACTCTTACGTCCCAAATCACTGCTCCTTACGTGCCTTGCATAATGAGTCTATTGATCACTTGTTCTTTGAATGTACATACTAAAAAACAGTGTGGTTACACTGTCTTAACCACTTTTAAATCTACCTACCTAACTTGAAAAATGTTCAATCCATTCTAAACTGGTTCAACCAACCTCCAAATTTCAGAAACTTTGATCTTAACATTTTTATCATTCTCCTATTTGTTATTATGTACAACTTTTGGACTAAAAGAAACCATCGAACCTTCAAAGATAAAGTCTTGGAATTTAGGAGTATTAACACTAGAGTGATATTTCAAGTTATGGAACAACTCAGCTTAAACACCGAGAGAAGGTAAATTGTTTATGTTTTTTATCTTTTCTAATGTAATGTTTGTAGGATTGATTTTAGGTTAGGGAAATTGGAGGGGAAAAGGATATCACAATCTCCTATCCCTCTTTGGTATATTATAGCAATAGAGACACCAAATTCAGGGTATGCATTAGTCTCTAAAAAGCCTTAAAGCAGAAAGTGATCCACTCTTGGAAACATGGTGTTGTAACAGATTAAGTACAAGCAACAGAGTGAAAAAGTTTCTCCTTCGGCAATGAACCCTCCCTTTCAGCAGAAAAGATGATTTTAGTGAAGGAACTTCAGTCTATGAAATTTTATCATGTTATATTGGTGTTGCTTAGTTGATGAGATGATCTATGAGTTTAGTTTGGATCTATGAAAGGATCGGGTAAAGTTTTGGCCTCCCAAGCTTTTACAAGTAATCTAGGAAGGAAGATAGAAATAAGATGTATATTGTAATCAAATTCTTGTATAGTTGATTTTCTTGTGTTTTTCCTTTATCTTTTAGAAAAAGTTTAGAGTCTTCTTAGTATGTTATGGTTAAGTATGTCTTCTGGTATGGTTTTGGTATGAGATTTTCCACTTAGGCAATCTCTAGTTCTGTACATAATCCTTTATTTCTTGATTTATAAAATTACTGAATTATCAAAAAAAATCAAGGTAAGTTTAGATAGTATCGTAGCAAAATGCTAAGAAAACATATACAAGCTACACATACCTTAGGCCTCTGAATTCCCCTAATATCCAAAAGAGAATATTATATCACCCACATCATTTATCAAGAACTAAAATGCATATAAATCATATTTTTATAAGTCTTTCTCATTTGACACTAACACTTTCAATTCCTATCATATGAGATCTTGTTTTTATATTGATTATGCACATGTACATTGAACTTGCTTTTTGAAATAATGTTTATTAAGTAAACCCAAAAAGATATGAGTTGAAAAGGGATTAAGCAGTGACCCCCAAGGATCCAAGATTGTGTGGATTTATAGAACATGTTAATTTGTTTGCTTTGTAGGTTCATATCATGTCAAATTAAATGAATACTAATAATTAGTATCACATCCATTAATATTAAATATGAAAAAATGATTATATCTCCAACAACTAATTTAAAAAATTGCAAGAGCCTTACATGAGAAAAGTAATACAATTGATATCAAAAGATCAACAGTTGAATTGAGTGAAGAAGAAGAAAAGTATCTGTTGGTGGTACATAAAAGGAGGTATACACTTGATCTTGTAATGATAAAATGTGAGCATTTGACTTGGTATACATATTTATGGAGAGAAATAATTATTGAATGTACATAAAAAGAAGAAAGATATATTCTTCTTTAAAGTAGCATATAATATTTTTGAAAATTGTTAATTTACTTGACAAGCACTTTATATATACTCTTGACCATATGATAAAGTTTTGAAAAGGGAAACACAAAAATTATTTATTTTTCTTATTTATGCTTATAAGCGTGCGCCCGCAAGCTCAATCCTTCTTGTAATCTTACCTTATTTATTTTAGTGAATTAGGGGCTCAACTATTCAATGACTATTTACATATAGGACATAATGTATAAATTCTTTCATAATTAAAAGTAAATTTTGTTTAATATTTAAAGAAAACATCTTGATCATAAAAAAAATTAATAACTTTACATCTTGATCATCAAAAAACTTTTAGTAACTTTATAAAGGCTTTTAATTAAGTTTCTATCAAAGAGGTGTGTTTTAATCTAGGAAAGAAACTTTTGAAGGTTGAAAAAATATTTTTGGATGATTTAGTGAGTAAATAAGTATGGTTTGGCCCCTTTATATAGGCTAGACTATTCATTGTCTGAATACTATTCATCAATTGCAAAATTCGCCATAGCCATAAAGTTATGACTGCCTAGCCCATGATTCGTTGAAAATGTTATTGAGAGAAGAGTTTTTGTCTATTTAAGGATCCAAATAGCCCATACCCTATTAGGTAGTTATCCAACTAGCCTAAAGATATAACAGGCTACTCGAATATATTTAAAAAATTAATCATTATAACATCTATTTCATATGATTTGGAACACCTTGTTTCTGATAGGGCGTTCAATCCTGTGCTATTTAATTTTGTTCACATATTTATACAAAGTATCTTATTTTTGATAGGGTGTTTAATCCTGTGTTACTTAATTTTATCTACATATTTATATAGATCGTATATAAATATGCGAAGAAAATTTAATAAAATAATATAAGAACTGATTAACTAGAACTGAGGATGTACTCCCAGTATATATGTATATGGACCATTTGGGTTGATAAGCTCTTGCATTCAATTTAATGGTCGATAAAATAAAAAATAAATATGATTAGTAGTAAAAATTAAACAAGGAATTTTTATATATTTAAAATATGAATTATAATACAACAAAATTATCATTTAATTTATTTATAAATTTCATAAAAATAATAAGTATATACTAATTATTAATAAAATATAATAATTAAAATTCGTTAGTTAGTAATAAATAGAATAGAATAAAATATTTAATTTTCTATCATGTTAAACTAATTAATATATTATTAAGAATTTTATGACATACTAAATATATTTTTATACTTTTTGATATAAGTAGTGAGACACAAATATGATAAATTAATAAAATAATATGAAGTACAATTATTTATTAACAAAAATTAATCAAATTAATTATTAAATATTTATAAGTTATACTAAAAATTAATCAAATTGACAAATTTAAAAACAAAATTAAACAATAATAACCCAGTGAAAATCTCATTGATCGTGAAATCTTGGAAAACTCATAAATATACAACCTTACGCTTAATTGATAGGAAGACTAAATCGATAAATTAACACACATCATTTTTGTGGAAGAAGTGACTATTTATATAGAATGTCACGTATTAACAAATTGTCATGCTAACATTAGTTAATAATACAACTTAATAGAAAATTTAATAATACAACTTAATAGAAAATTTAATTTCAGATTTTTAACAAAACGTAAAAACTATTAAAAATTTTAAAGATAAAATTATTAAAAATACCAAATTTTTTATTTTTTTTAATATTTTTCGAAAACATATCTAGGAATGCCTCACTAACTAATAAGACTTAAAACGCGAATGTTAACAAGGGAAAGAGAAAAAGAGTGGCTAGCATTTAGTGAAAGTAGTAAAGCTACTTCAATAAAAATGAAACCAAACAATAGACAGAAGTTACAACCATAGTTGAACAAGCTAAAAATCATCGAGTGTATGATAGCTCTCTTTAACTTACTTGGATGAAGTACAGCAGGCAGCAGTATCATTGATAGAAGTCTCAATCGCGGGGGCCAAATTGACAAATGCGTGGCGAGAAGAGTTACGCCGTTGAAAAGCCAACCTGGCTGGAATAGCCATGCTGGTAAAGAAACAGAAAGGGCCAATAAAAGATTCACATGTCACCACCGACCACAGATCCGTTCATATCATAGATGACAGTCTCACTCGCGGGGCCCAAACTGACAAATGCGTGGCGAGAAGAGTTACGCTACGCCGTTGAAAAGCCAACCTGGCTGGAATAGCCATGCTGGTAAAAGATACAGAAAGGGCCAATAAAAGATTCACATGTCACCACCGACCACAGGTCCGTTCTTACTTCTGACGCACCTATCCATCCAGGCTTCTACTGGAGGAAAGTTGAATGATTACTAAAAGCAAGAGATGCCGCGTGTTCACTGTCCCACACCCATCTCCACCTCCAAATTCAGCTTAATTGGGCCTGTTAGTAGCTGTTAATTGGGCCTTTTGGTCCTCTTTAACAAATTTTAGGGTGAGTGTGTAAATACGTGTTTAATTTAGATTTATTCGCTTTAGCTCCAAAATATGGATGTACAAATTTTTGATTGTCGGTATTAATGAATTTACACTCAATCGGAATCGAGATTGTACAGAAAATATATAACAAACTTCCATTTTCACGCTCATGGTTCCTTACACTTCTAAATTGCAAGCTTCGGTCTTAGTTTAGCTGTTGTGGGGCAACAATAACTAATAATATTAAGGAATTTTAAATTATTTATAAAATATAAATGTTTTCACTTTTTTCATTTATTTAATTTAAAATAAAAGTTTTTAAAATATTTATTTATGAAAAAAAAACATTTGCCGAAGTTCTCACCTCCCTAAGCTCCACACTCCCTTAGCAGTTGTCAATAAAATTCAATTATTGATTGCCCAAGATTCCATCGTATCATTTCCAATGCTAAATTCTTTTGTCGTAAAACATATGGAATAAATGAAATGGCATGTATTAAGTCGGTTGAGGCTTTTAGTTGATGTGTATAAGTTAGATCTAACGCCAGTTTACTGCCATTGCCATTAAAAATGAAGGTTCATTGCAAGGTCAGCGTAGAGATTGCATTAAAAGAAAGGAGTATTCCTTTATTAGATAATTTAGCAATTTTAAGTAACATGTTTTAAATTAGTATTAAAATCTCGGAATCTGTTTCGATTATAATATTTTATTATTATTATTTTTAATTTGACGTGGAAGTCTCGGTGGTAATTATGTGCTAGAGATGTCTACTTCAGTGCCGGTCATTCTTACACCAACAGTTTGAATTGACCACAGAAAACGTGTTTCGTTGCCGTGTCTCCTCTTCCTGTCTTTCCAAATTAAACTAGCCAACAATGGAATGCAATGATTTCCAAAATTCAGAGGTATCGCCATTATATGATGCTCGTTAATAATAGAGACTATATGATCAGCTAATATCGCGTCCCTACATACACACTGAATTTACAGTTACACTGAATTGACATAGCTGTAAATTCAGATGTGTTCACATGATTTAAGAGGGCGTCAATGAACATACCTATCCAATTAGGTATCATTCGACACTGATTCTGTGGCAATACATCTTACTCCGATGGACACCAGATTTTTTGTGCTAAAATAGTGTTTTAATCCTATTTCAGATTATTTTAGCTACGTTTTGACAAATTAAATAGAATAAACTTAAATAGTGTTTGTGCTAAAAATAGTGTTTTCACTTAAATAGAATAAACTTTAATTTCATACTTTATATTTAATAAGAATATTATATGAAGCAAGAATTGAATTATATGGAAAAAAATTCATGTACAAAAACGTTAGTTGAAAAATATTTAAGTGATCATGATGTGTTACTAAAAACAATTCTTAATCTATAATTATGAATTGTCTAATTAGATAATTAAATATAAAATTAAAGATCTTTAATATAATTTAGGGTTTAAATTATATCCACTGTCAACATATTTAAGAATCTAAATACATCACATACAAAGAATGAGTTGAAGAGAGAAAAATTATTTAATCAAGACGAACTTGATCATAAAGTTTGAAAAAAATAGGATTAAATATAGGATATTTAATAAATAAGGACCAATAAGATATATTTGATCTTATTTAGTTCCAATTGATATTCAATTCTAATTCTATTTAAAATTTATTTTAATTAAATAACTAAAAGATCCAAAATCTATTATAAATAAACTTAGACTCTAAGGGAGTTAGTACTTTTTGGTTAACTATCCCTGTACCAGTTATAAAGTTTTCTCAATTTTGTAGATATTGTTACAAGCTACATACCTGTGTTGTTATAATAGTTGTGATGAATCTGTTTCAAAGATAGTTTGAAAGAGATGACAAAAAAATGATCATGTAATTCATGTTATATTATGTTTTTTTGTGTTAATTATGTTATAAAATTTTAGTGATTTTGACTTTCTAAAAATCAAATAAAAAGGTTTCATATTATTCTACTATGCGTAAGATCAAATCTTGTTAAAATTTCTTAGTAGTTAAAATTCATCCAAGTAAAAATTTGGATTAGAACTCAAATTTAAAATTTATTAAAAATATTACTTTACATTAGAAGTGTTAAAAAATATTGTTAATTAAAAAAACTTAAACTTTATTCAATTTTGCAATTATAGCCCGAACATAAAAAAGTAGCAATTAAATGTTAAAACTTCCAATTTTTCAATTATACACCGTTAAACTAACTAATTAAATTTCATTGAGTTGTTTAACTAAACTATCTAGTTTTGGAATTGAAAACCCTTAAATCAAACTTTGTCATTTTGGAATCGAAGAAAAGGTGTGAAATGCTTATCGCAACAAACACAACTATTGTGTTGGTCTAAGAAGAATCTATCATACGAAGTAATTCATAACATCACTCTATCATGCTAGTGCAAGCCGACATTAATTTTTTCTTATGCTGGTGCGAGATGATAACGACATAATTGTTAACAATATGAATGAAATCTTAATTTACCACCCTAGGCCCTCTTTCTGTGCAAAAATGAATTTATTTAGGGTTTTCAATTACAGTGATTTAGGCAGGATGTTTCACTAAAAATTTTCAATTCTAAAATAACGTAGTTTATTTAAACAACTTGTCCGTGACTGGTAAAACCGTAAAAGGTTCCCACGTAGAAGTCACCCAATTGGTTTTTCCAGAGGGGCAAGTAAATTGATTAACCATCAGGTGTCTTCCCAAAGAATAAGGAGCAGAAAAATGATCATGATATATATTGATATAGATATTAGTTGCCTTCGTCTAGTTGGAAATGGATTCCTCTAATTGCAGTGCTCCTTTCTTGTATACTATGCAGGATTTTAGAAACCCAGTAAATTGCACGCTGATCCTTGGGGATCTTTTTGTCTCTTGAGTCCAAGAAGATTGATGTTTTCTTTTTTGATACACCACGACAGTGAAAGAGCAAAACACCATCATTCTTCCAAGATATTCATGGAACTGAAAGTGATTCACGAACCATATCTAATGATAATCCCACTAAATAATGCTCCAATTCATAATAACGGCATATATTGCATACATATATCGACTGCAAGACAGAACGTTGAATTAAGTTAGGCAACTTCGAGGAATTATGAATAATTATTTTTGTTATTTATTTTTAACATCATGCAAAAACATATAACTGAAATATAGCTTCTTCAACATTGGCCATTGCATTTTAAAATTGTTAAAGTAAAATTTTTTTTCTTGTTAAAATTTGACTGGAGAAGTATATAATCTTCGTAAGGTACCAACTTAACTTGTTTCAGGTAAGAAAAAAAACTATAGCATATACTATATTTACGAAAATCAAACAAGCCGACTAAGAACAGGGCAGCAATGTTTCCTAATTAATCAGGCGTCGTACTTCTTATGAAACATCGGACCAAATTTTTTGGAAATGAATAAGCAAATATTTATTTATAGAATATTTGGTTCATCAGCTGGAATAGATAAGAAATAAAATGACAAATTTTTAGTAATAAAATATATGAGGAATGAAATAAAATACATTTTAAATTTTTAAAGTTTAAAAATTGATTAATTCACTAAAATTAATCAATTATTATTATTATTATTATTATTATTATTATTATTATTATTATATGTTCTATTTCTTTTATTATATTTATATATTTAATTTTTTTATAAAATTAAATATCTAAAATTTAAAATCTTATAAAATATTAAAATATAATTCTCATTTTTTTATAATTTTTAAAATCATACTATTATAAATTGTTTTATACATAAATAGATAATATTAAATAATTAATTTTATTAAATATCTTTAAATATTATTTACTAGATAAATCAATTTATATAATAAGCTATTGAGTAATTGCTGATAAAATCAAACATCGAATAACGTAATCACATGCCAAAGAGCACCTTTTTATCTCCTTGCATTATGCACTTCTGATTTGATGCCTTTAAAATGGTGAAAATTACTGGGATCTTTGGACATATGTCCATAAGTTATAATGATGATTTGTGTACTTTCATGTTCGTAGAAACTATAGCTAGGCGCTATCATTCTTAGTCTTCCAAAAGCAAACCGGATTGTCCAAGATATGGACAAGTTTCTCGTAGAAATATCAGTACTAATTTATTTTTATGGCGTTACATCTAATTTACCAGGAAATAACATTTAAGGACGATACAAGAATCCCAGTACAGGTTTCATCTATTTTGGAGCAAACTTTTCCAAAAGCGTTATTTTCATTGTAAAATATCTATTCTGTTGAATGCTCAAATACTACTGTGAAGCGTTTTACGTGTGAGATATAATTTAGAAGGCATTTAGTAAACTCATTCTAAATGAAAAATAACTTTATCAGGTGCTAGCTTCAGTTTCTGGTTAATCTTCATTAATAGCTTTATCAGGTGAACCACTGGAATAAGTTGTAGGACATTTTTGTCCTTATTTATAAATTGGACAACTATTAATTGTATTTTCAAGTTTTTAATAACTTATCGGTTAAGTTATGTAATTCGATCATAACAAAGATAATAAAGTGACCCAATAAATGATTTGAATTAATTGGTCAAAGTTCAGGAAAAAAATGAATCTCAATTAGTGTGGACCGAATTTATATCGGGCTTGTAATGAGTAAACTCGATATAGAAGCTATATATAAAGGTTAAGGTCTCTTTCAATTATTTATATAATTCGTAAACATACGGATCCTCTGACCCGTTGGAAGTGCTTACGTCTTAAAGAAATTGAAGAAAGGCGTTAACCAAGCATCGGTAATCAACTTTCGCAAAAATTAAGGGGAGATTGGAGCTCGTTTTGGCATCAAAAATTGCTTTGGAACATCGAATGGAACCGAAATCAGGTATTCCGCATTTTCTTCTTTTTCCACCATTTCATGAATGACCTGAGACACATAATAAGGTCTTATCTTACGTGTTACACATAGTATCAGAGCGGTGCTTGGGTTGTCGGAACCTAAGGTTTTTCGGTTTCCATTCGTTATGGTTTTCTTTAGTTTTTGATTCGTTTTTCGGTTTTTAACGTATATAATTACGCAAAAGTGGTATACATAAAGCTAGCTATGAAAAATGAGTCGAAAAAAGGACCAAAAAGAGTGAAAAAATGGCATCCCAGGATGTTAGAAATTGCCCTCCCCATTGGAGGAGATCGG
>JANVCL010000002.1:26734970-26751377 GCA_026546855.1 Erythroxylum incrassatum | reverse complement strand
GGACTTTCCTTTTATGCCCTTATTTTGTCTTTTTGTGTCTCTACACTCTTCCACCCACTTAAGCTACATTAAATACTGACTAACTACCCATCTTTTCAACCAATTTCATTCTTTATTCAAGGCTACTAAATTAATGACCCAATTCTAACAATAAATAATAAAAAATTTAAACCAATAAACAAGCATAAACAACCAATTAAACAATTATGAGAAATAAAAAATAATAAAATAAAATAAAATAAAATAAACAAGATCCAACAATTATAAATTGTTTAATTGGAGAATTAAAGATAAATTAAAATAAGCTTTAATTTATCTAATTCTATTTATAAATTAGGATTAGAATTTTTAATCATTATAAACATATTTGGAAATTTAATAAGTCTCACATAAAGAATGAGCTGTAGAATGCAAAGTTATTTAATCAAGTTGGACTTAAATGTAAAATTTCATAAATTTTATGATTAGAAATAAAATATTTAATAAATAAGGATCAATAGGAGATATTAGATCTTTTTTGGCCATAATTGGTATTTAATTAGAATTATTTGTAACTCTAATTAAAGTTTAATTAAAATTAGAATTTAATTTTAATTAAATTACTAAAACCTCCAAAACCTACTATAAAGAAGCTTAAATTCTATGGAACTAGTATTGGTCGCTTAACTCTCTCTGTAAGAGTTATAGAATTTTCTTAATCTATTCTATAGATATCGTTAGAAGCCGAATATTTGTGCGATTACAATGATTGAGATGAATTCATTTTGAAAACGGTTCGAAAGATACGACAACACAAAGATGAAGTTTTAGAATAAGATACAAATTTCGATTCATGTTTTATATAATTATGTGTTAATCATTTTACAAAATTAAAAATATCTTAATTTTTGAAAAATAAAAAATTACAAAAATATTTTGTAATTATTTGGCTGCGCCAAGACTGACTGTTCTTGGGTTAATCATGCCCGTAGCTATCAAGCAAAAGCTTCATAGCGTTGGTCATGATATGTATTATGATGCCTTATATACAGAAGGATGAGAGTAAAAAAATGGAGTGGTTTATGAAAATTTTAGAAGGAAAAACGTGGATCTGATTCGCTGGAATTTGTCTTGACGGATTTATAATGTCTACAAAATTCAACATCATAATGGTTTCGGATTCCAACTTTACCAAACGTATACGAGTTCTATCTTACAATGCGAAACGCTAATAATGGAAACCGATATACCTATAGTCCACATAAGAAATCAAATTCTTATAGTGAAATCTTTCTTATTAGTAATGATTATTTTTTAGCTTGTACGGGGAATTCCTTCAAACTATACTATAGTCCTTCAACTTTTTGTTTTCCATTTTGATACACCCGAAATAAAGTATCAGTTAACAAGAATTTAGTAATGTGGTTGGCTGCGTCCACAATGAGATCCAGAAAAGTAAAAAAAGAAAAGAAGCCTAAGTGGTGGCAATTCCTTCTCGAATCGGGCAAATTTGTCATAGTAATAACCTCGGTCTGTTTACAAACTAAAAGAAATCCATTATTAAGCTTCATAGACCCAGTACTTACTCCAGGAAGCAACTACAACTGAGTCAACCTAACACAAGGATAACAAAAATGGATCAACCTGAAATTAATAGATTTTAAATTAAATTTGAGCATTTTTATTTAAATTTTAGATCAATTCGAGTTTGATTTCACAATTTAACCCGTTTTGATTTTGAAACCTGAATTATCTATTATATTTTATTTTGGTTCTGTCTTTTGACCAAGAAAAGAGTTCATAAAGCTATCACTCTTAATTCTAATCTTGTATCCAATGAAGTCTTAACTTGCACTTAAAAGCTTCTTTTCCATTTCAATCTTGTTTTCTCATTCCAAAATCTCTGCTAGTTTCTTCTTGGATTTTTGTTGCACTTTTAGATATGATTTCATTCTTTTAAACGTGTTGTTTTGTGATGGTTTCAACTTGATTTCCTCTCAGTTGATTCTCAATTTCTTGGATTTGATCCATTATCCTTTGCGCATTTGCAGATGTCATGTTTTGGATTTTATTTTTGTGTTAATTTGAAAATCATTCTTATTAATGAAATCTTTCTTGTGTTGGACCTATTGAAGAGTTGTTATTCACCTATTAATGCTTCTTGCAACTTTTGTGATAGTAGCACTAGCGAGGAATTTATGGAGCTCAGGAGTTGGACAATGGCCATGTGGCTTCTTCCAAAGCATCCAATTTCATATAAGAACGTAATTAATAACTACTTTTACAATTTGACCTTAAAACAATATGTTAAAATTTTTTGGAGCAAATAATTAAGAAACTACATTTATATAAGAATGGCTTGGACTCAGGTCAGGTCCCAACTGAATTTGACAAAAAAATTGATCTAAGCTCGAGTTGTTGTCAACTGTAAAATAGCATGATAATTAATAATTTTTATATTAAACTCCAATTTATTCCCATTTGATATGCATTTTTAGAACATAACCCCAAAACAGAGAAGTTATTAGGGATCTTATTTTGAAAAAAAAAACTTGTTATTTTAGGACTTTTAAAGACTAAGATTAAAGCCCCTAAGCTCTAAGATCATATGAGGTTTTTAAAGACTAACTGGAATTTGGATTCAATTATAAACATCATCATGATGGCAGAATAGTCTATGCATAAAGGAATGTATCCAAACCACAGTTTTAATCAGTTATGATTAGTTCATCCATATGACATGTAAGATGGAAGGCATTGGAATTCTCTTTGATATCTCCATCATATAAGCTTCCAAATTTAAATTCCAAAGAGCCAAGCTTTGAGAGGATCTATCTACCATACATAACTTTATGTCCAAGCCTTGGATGTTAGCTAGTGACTTTAATTGTGTCCTCTAATCTAATTAAGCTTAAGGTGAGAGGGTCAAATGCATAGGTATAGGCAAGGAGCAGGAAAATGCTATTAAAAGGCTAGGAATACTTGATTTGAAGTTTGTAGGTAACCTGTTTACCTGGAGTGAAAAGCAACATGAGAGATTCTTTAGTGGGAAAAAATTGACAAAATATTGGTTAACCATTTATGGTTGAGGAATTTCCCCAATTATATGCTCTTTTTGATGCCCTACTATGTTTAAACCATTCCTTAATGGAGTTACAGAACTACAACACTTTAGCTTCTCACAATGCCCTTTCAGTTTTTCATTTTTTTCAGTTAAAAAAGAAGGATTTATTAAAATAGCGAGAGAAGCTTGGGAAACTAGGATTTTAGGACACAAATCATTTCAACTTATAAGGAAACTCAGGCTAGTAAGAGCCAAGTTAAAAGTATTTCATAAGTTAGGAGGTCCCTTAACTGCTTGGAGAATGTAGGAAGCTAAAGTTGCTTAAAGGAGAGCTCAAGATGATTATTACCAAGACCCAATAACTAGGAGATAAAATTATTAAAAATTAGGAGTTAGAGGAGTACAATAATGAACTATAGGATCAGAACTCCCTATTAATCCAAAAGGCTAAAACAATATGGTTAAGACAAGGGGACTCAAACACAAGGTATTTCCACCAATCTATCCTAGCTAGAAGAAACTTCGGCAAGATTAAATGATTGCTTGATGAAGATGATCATGCTCACTAATAAAAACATAATAGAAGAGATGGTAATTAACTGTTACAGAAACATACTAGGCTCAAGCTCTTCTGGTCTAATAAGTATGCAAGAACTAGTAAGTTCAATTGGACATTCTAATGCTATCTCTTAGGAAGTAATAAAAAACCTAATGAAACTAGCTTCCCCCTATGAAATCAAAGAGATAGTTTTTAGCTTATTTAAGAAAATCTCCACGTTTGGATTGCTTTATTGCACTCTTCTTCGAAGCATCTTGGTTTACTTATTGAGGTTTTACAAGAATTCTTAGCCCCTATCAAAATGTTGAAAGAGCTAATCTCCACCCACTTATGCTTGATTCCCCAAAATCCTAATGTTAATTGACTGAAGGATTTTCATCAAATCTCTTCCTCCAATATTGTGTATAAAATCATCTTTGAACTTATAACTCACATACTAAAGGAGACATAAAATCATATCATTCATTATTCCTAAGGAGCTTTCATAACTAGAAAATCCATTACAGATAACATCTTCATGGTTCAGGAGTTAATGAGAGATTATAAGACTAATAGACCCATTAAAAGCTGTGCAATTAAAGTGGAATTCTCTAAGGCTTTTCACATATTGTAGTGAAATTTCATTCCCACCTATCTTAAATGGTTTAGTTTCCTTAGCAAGTTCATTGGATGGATCAATGTATGCCTATCAACCACCACCTAAAGTGTTTTAATCAATGGAATCCCAGCAAGCAATTCGAATTGCTCAAAAGGATAAGGTAAGGGACCCACTCTCCCCTACCTATTCACCTATCAATGGAAATTTTGACTAGATTGATCAAGGAGAACACTCATTATAGGCTCAACTTCAAATTTCATTACAAATGCAAGGAAATAGAGCTCCCTCACCGTACATTTGTGGATAATCTAATGATGTTATATGGATTTGACTTTACCACACTATCCATAATGCATAACTATCTTATTTCATTTTATAGGCTTTCAAGTATAAATGTTAATCATCAGAACAATAAAATTTACTTCTCCTATGATGTGAATGATTCCAATAGATAAAGCAACATCACTGGCTTAAACTCCCATAACTAGCCATTCAAGTACCTAGGAGTCCCCATTTCATTTAAGAAGCTAAGATACTAAGATTACATTGACCTTCTCAAGATATTAAAGAAAAGAATTGATTCCTGGTATAATAGAGCCTCATCAAATGCTGGCAGATTACAACTCATTGCACCAGTACTAAGGAATCTATACATTCATTGGAGCACACATCTTCTCCTACCTAGGAATGAGAAGCTTGAAAGATGCATTATAAACTTTCTATGGTCTGGGAAAGCTGACGACTCCGAAGGAGAATATATTAAATGGGAAAAACTATGTTGGAGGAATTAAGTAGGTAGTCTAGGCCTGATTTAATTACATAGGACTCAATTGGTTTTTTTTTTGTAAAAAGGATTTGGAGATTGATTAGTAATAAATAGGCATTATGATCAAAGTGGACTAACGAGTTCTACCCTAAAGAGTCCAATTTCTAGCATAATAGAGACTAAAAAAGAACACTCATGGAAATTTATACAGATGCTAAAGAAAAGGCAATCAATTTACCCCTACATTAAAATAATGGTGGGAAATGGACAAGACTTATGATTCTAGTTTGATAACTAGGCAGGCAAAGCCTTCTCATCCTAAGGAAGGAACTATCTTCACTTACCACAAGAATTCCACTCAATGCTCCGGTCATACAACTCATTCAGCAAAATATATGGATTAATAACTTTAGAGGCTTAGGAAGAGTAATTGCATACATTCCTGACTATGTCGAATCCCATTAGGGAAGACAAACCCATCTGGTTACCTAACACTAATGGAGATTTTACAAACTCCTTTTACCACAAGGTTTTGAGGACCCAAAAGTTAATCATCCAGTGATATAATGTAATATGGAATGGTTCCCTGATGTCTAAAGCCTTATTTTTCATATGGTTTGTAGCTAGAAAGAGGATAAAAACCAAAGATAGAATAAAAGGATCCATAGACCATTTACGGATACTATTCTGCCAAGCACTAGAAACATTTGCACACGTATTTTTTTAATACAGATACACTAGCACCATCTAGACCAGAATGCAACACAATATGAACTTGCTATTTCCAACCATTGACTAGGAGAGCATACTAATATGGTGAAAGGATCAATATAGGAATATGGTGAAAGAATAAGTCTACCTAAGCTTATGTCTAAACTGTTTTATGTACTCCATCAGGTATGAAAGGAATCACATAATTTTCAGAGGTGGCAAAACAAAGAAGTATACACTGGCTCGCAAAATGTGCTGCTATATTTGAGACATATTAGTACCAAAAAGTGTAAGTGATGAAATAAATGCCTTATTAAAAAGAAGATGGAACCTAGAGTGATCAATCTTAGCACTTCTAATATTCTAACATGATCATGGGGTGTAATGTTTCAAATAAAACCCTGTATTTATCCATTATCTTGATGCCATTGAAGAAGTTGTTTAATGAAATTTATTTAATCTTTCAAAAAAACATGGTAATTGTTAGAACGTAATAAATCAATGTATAACCTTTTCTTGTATTGTAAAAGATAAAAACTAAATTATAATTTAGTTATGAGTCGAGGATAAGGTTTTAACATCATATACTAATAAAACATATGTAAACCATATACTCATTAGAAATTGACATATAACTATAAGAGTAGATATATTATCGAAATCGAGGCCATGATTCCTTTACCTATTTGGTATGTTTATAATATTATATTTTGTTGTATATAATCATACTTTAAAGGGTTATAATTTCTAATCTTAAAAAAAATATTTTTGTAAATCGAATAATAATAAACCACATATGTGAAGCATTATGGTTCCTTCTGACCGTAATTATGTGAAAATTTTGACGAATAAGATATAACCCTGATTGTTGTATTTGTGCTTTTTCTTATATTTTATCAAATGTAAGGTACTTAACCTCTCAACAATATAATATTTATAGATTGTTTTGTACCATCTAAAATTTTGAAATTTAGTTTATTAATGGATACAAAAAATTTTATTTAAAGTTTTCTAAAACTTTCTTATTTCTATTTTAATATTTAATCATCTAATATTTTCCTTATTTCTATCTGCCCTTTTCAATTTTTATATATGCTCTTTTCTCTTTACCTGTTACACGTATTTCTACGTCCATTCCTCTTCTTTATGTTAGTTGTTATATTTTTATATTTCACCTGATTGATTTTATTATTATTTTAATTATTTAATAATATTTATTTATATCTTTTGCACCTTTATTATGTTTAATTTTTCCTATAAAGTTTAAAGACCTTGAAGATAGTATAGAATTAAAACATGCACATAACGTGTATCCTATTATATGTTGAATGGTTAATATAATAAGAGTAGTGGATTTAATTAAACAATTAAATGGAAATCTAATATTAAAATATGTAATTTCAAACAAAATATTTTAGATTAAATAGTCTGATTTAAAAGTTATCAAATGTAAAATAATGTTTTAAGTTCAATCAAAATTTATTCCTGAATAACTGGTTAGTGTGGACTAATCAATATTTAGACTTGATATATATTAATATTAATACATAGATAGCCAATTTGAAATTAACGAACTTTCTAAACTTCTATTTATTAAAGAGGAAAACGTCTCACATGAACTAAAATACCTCTCAATACTAAAATTACCTTTGACCTCTCACAATTAAAATTACTTACCTACCCCCAACTACTTTCCAGTTTTGGAAAGTTTCTGGCGGAACTTGGTGATGCCTCAGGCTTCTCCAGATGCAGGAATCATGCTTGGGCATAATGTGAATGAGGAAGGTAACCTTGATAAATTAGGGAACTCAATTGGAATGAGTGTTGTTGGAATGGAGCTAACTAGGGTAGATTTTTCAGATTTGCAAAGTTCTAGGAAGTATATGTCCAAAGGTGTTGGGAGCATGACAAAGAGTACAAAAGGTGATCCAACCTCTCCTAAGAACTCATGGAAGTCCAACGTTACTGCTGCAACTGTGAATAATAAGCTAACACATTGTAAGGATGTAACGGTAGATGGATCTTAATCCCTCCAAGGGAAATGTTGAATGCTAGAGCTGCCATCTAATCTTCTGCTCTAGAGGGATACTTCTAGAGTAAAAGACCCTCTTACCCGTAAGTACAAGCATAAGCTTTGGATAAATAGGGAAAGAAAGTACTTGAAAGAACTATGCTCATTGAGGAGGATACGTTCACATTCAAATTTTCCCGTGAATGCAATGTAAATGAAATACTAAACTAGGGCCGTGGCATATTGGAGGGCAGCCTATGTTCTTGCAAAAATGGAGACCAAGGATGAGCTTAGATATAAGTAGCATTAACTCAATTCCTATATAGGTTATATTCCACAATGTTCCAATGGAAATTTGGACATTGGAAGGGCTAAGATTCTTAGCTAGTTTAGTGGGTGAACCCTTAACCATAGACACTCAAACTACTAGAATGGAAAGAATTTGTTATGCCAAGATATGTGTGGAGATTGAAAAGGATAATGAGCTTCCTAACACCAAAGATGAAGTTGGGCGAGGATGGAGAGCTAAATGAATTAAAGACTTAATCATTATATGATCATTTTAAATTAGGGTATATTACATATAAAGAGAAAATTAAGAAGGTTTTAAAGAAAACCCTCTTAAAAATCAAAATAATTTTAAGGAATTTTGAAATAATTTTAGATAAAGTTTTTTTAAGGAATGCTTTATTTTTGAAAGAACTTAAATTTTTTTGAAAAACTTGTTTCGGAAGTTTGGTTGGTTGGGCAATATGATGTTTTAGGTAACCAGTGTTAGGATTTTATATAGATTGTTGACTAGTATCTTTTAAATATGCATATATAGAGTTTGTGAATATATTGGTTCACCAATGTACTAGGTGATTGAATAATGTAACTGCTACTAGCTATTGTATGACTAGTTTTTGTTTTTAACTATTATTTTGAGTTTTTTGAATATAAATATACTATATATGAGTTATAACAAGCACTTTTGACATAATAAAGAGTTGTTAAGAGATTTGAGAGGCTAGAGAGTACATTTGAGTACATATGTACAATATATAAACTAAATTGATACTTAGCTTATTAGTGCTAGCAAGAAAAAAAGTTTATGAATTATATATGGTTATGTTAGTGTAACAATTAGAGGTTTACTCTTCACCTTTGATAAAAATATAATATATGGAGGGTTTCTTTTCATCCATTGAAAGAAGAACATAGTAAATTCTTAAATAAAATTTAGAAAGTTAATGAAGGACAAGGATTGTTTGACTAAACTACTATAAATCAATTGTTTCCTCTTTTTGTATCTTTTGCCATTATTGTTCTAATTTTATAATTATTTTCTATCTATTTGTTATAATCATTTATTTGAGTAATCAATCACGGAAGAGGAATAAGGATTTCAACAAGATTCATTAAGACTTCAATGTTTAAGGTTCATGATAATGATTAATTTATCTTTTGTACTTTCATATTCTTATGTTGTTCTTTCTTGTCTATATGCATAAAGTGAATTCTTTAAATTTGTAGAAAAAAGAAATAATTGTACTAAGAATTACTTAATTGGTCAAAATAGTCTTTAGAATATTATGTTACTATGTTAATACATAAATGTTTTCAAAATAAATAGTGGTAAAATATTTTCGATATAGAATACTTATGTAGAAAAATGCAAGAACTAATTGGGATATCTTTTTAGGTGAGATGGAACCTAGGATGTAATATTTTGAATTGATCTTTTGAATTAATGAAATGCCTAATTTTCTTAAAATTTATCAATGTTTTTATGTTGATTGAATTAAAGGAATGAGAATTAAAAGTTCAATAATTATATTTATACATTAAGAATGAGAGATCATATGTATGGTTAGATCACAATATAGATGATGAGGTTAAGTGAGTTACTCATGAGAGAACTACATTTTCTTTCTAGGTTAGGGTAAAATTTATCATGAGAATTATATAAGATTAAAGCATTTTTAGGTAATCTTAATTAGAGGGCGATTGTTAAGTGATTGATTGATTATCTATTTATTCCCTAATGCTTAGTTATTAATGTTATATTTCATCCAAGATATTTATTTAAGTTCATATTTTAATTTAGTTTCAAGTTGGAGAAAAAATAACCAAGATGAGCTAAACTTCACATCCTTGGTGCATTTATACTAATGTTTAGTTTTATTTGCCTTTTCAGAGGAAAAGGGAGATGAATTAGGGTGAAAATGGAACAAAAAAATAGAAGAATTATAGTTATTGTGACTTTCACACTCTTGTAGAGGTGCACATGCCCATGTATGTGACTTACACTATTGTTTATGGGATTGTGTAAATCATTGAAAATGTGTACGATCTCAAAGATGTTATTCCAACCATCTTTGTGACTTATACATGTGGAGACCTATACTACTGTGTAAGTAAGCCACATAAAGGTGTATTTTAACCATGTATCCAACTTTGAATATGCATCTTTTCAAATTCTAGAGAAACAACATATGCAGTCACCTACATACGAATGTAATTGAACATGTGTAACTACGCAACCCTTATTTTGCAGTATCAAGTGTAGTTGATCGTGTATAACCACACAACCCTAAGTTTACATTATAAAAGAGCAATTAAGAGGCTTATAAGGAATGTATAAAGGAGGGATAAAAAGGGGTGCCTAGTCATTTCCTTTTTTAGAGCTATAAGCAATTAATCTTTCTTTTTCCTAGTTCAAAGGGGTTATCGAGGTTGGTTAACATGTTTGGGCATTGATCAATCTTAATGATGTTTTTGTTAACTATCTTTTGGAATTGATTATATTGTACTATGTTTAAATTTTGCAATTTATGTATGAACGATTTAGATAGACCTACTAGATTATTCGTGTATGGATTCCTAGTCAGAATCACAATTGCATTATGTAATTATTATAAATCTGATTCATGTGTGGTTAACTAATTATTGTGCATCATTAAGGATAGCGTATCATAAGTTAAATGATCAGAGCTTGTGTGATTATTGCTTAAATTAACGTGTTTTCCTAATCTTCATGTGACTATCGCACTAAATCTAGAGAGCTTATTTTGGGTTGTATAATAACTATACCTAATTAAAGAGCTTGTTTTAGTTAGTCACAATCTAAGGGAAAACTGATATTAACAAAGCATTTTGTTAACTTACAGATAATAGTTTCAAAGAGAGGTAAATGAACAATATTTACAGTTGAATGTGCATATTCATTTGAAGTGTGAGATTAAATTGAGAACTGGATTAAAACCTATTAATTAGTCCTCTCAATTTTGTTTTGTTTGATTTTATTTGTCTTCCATTTTTAATTTAATTTTTTTACATCAATTGGTTTCATCCAAATCTCACTCCTAATCATAGACACTCATTTTTTCATTACAAAAGCTAATCACATACTCTTTGTAAATATGACTCTTTCTTACTACTACTGCAAGTTTAGTTGTCTAGAGCTAAGTTTTATTTTCTAGTTTATTCAGTACACATAAAAGATTTCAATTAATTTGATCTAAGAATAAGGGTTATGTTATTCGAAAGAGAGCACAATTGTAACTTAAATCATTCTTACTAGTCCAAGTAACTAGGCTCATTTATAAAATCAGAATAAAGTCGAAACAAATTAAAGTTCTAAAGAATATCTTATCCAAATCTAGTTTATTCATATATTACTTTCTACTTGATCATTTCTTTGGTTTGATTTTTATAATATATTATTTTTTTCCTCTTCTATCAATCGTATTTGATGACTTCACATAATTGAAATTTAAGTCGAGATTTTATGTTTTGATGTATAAGGAAAAAAAGCAAGGATAAAATTAATTAAAGGGTTCGGGGGCCATTTACTAACTTATAATGCACAATATTACAGAGCATTAAATATGAGGACTTGGAATGGTTGTTTGATCAAAAGCATAATTGAACATAATGGCGCTGCAAAGATTGAAATGCTAAGCAAGGTAGAAGACACTTCCCCAATTTATACTTAAAGTTTTTTCTCTTGTACCTATGTAAAATCTTATCTAAGTTGAGAAATTTAAGGCCTAGCTTTCATACATAAATTCTATTTAGGAGTTAGGGGGCATCTACTAAGACAAGATTGATGTTACAATTTTGTTTGCTCCATATTATTTTTGAACATTTTAATTTCTTTTAATCTTGGAGATAATATAGCAATTATCAGTCATTTTTAAGAAATTATTAGATATAATACTAGGAAATAAGGTGTAATACTAGAAGTACCCATAACCATTACTCATAAATATCAGTAATAATCATAACTCAAGTCTGGTAACGGATCATATAGTGCCACAATATTAGGATATTACCATTATTCCACTAGCCAATTAAACTTTCATATGGTCCTTAATGTTTGAGTTCATCTGTTAGCCCCTTAATATTTTAGGATCCTTTTTGCTAGCCACTGGTGAGCCTTATCCAAAATATAGCATGGATTAGGCATGAAGAAGTCCTGCCAAAGGAACTAGGGTAATTTAACTAAGTGAGATCAAGAATGGTTCGAGCTATGACTGGTTTTGATGGAATTGTAGGGCATTGATCTGCATGGCTAGGGCAATTTGGACTTGTTTAAGATGTCTTTGGTTGCACTAAGGATGAGATGATGCTCAAATTATAGACCATAGATGAACGGAATAGGCCATGGGTATGCATTGGTCAGACCACGCAGGAATTGGCTTAGAACTTGGCTAGCCTTCACCTTTAGATGAAGATCAGGGGTGATGTGGCAAAGTTAGTGGGATGAATCATTAAAAAAGTGGGATGAAATGGCAAAGAACATGGATGAGGTTTCTTGTAAGCATTTTACACACATTGCTTTTACTTAGAAGTGAATTAGTGGTAAGTTATGTAAACCACCCACTAAAATAGTGCCTAATGTGGCTGGAGATGTCAACCACCAAATAAGTTAGTACCTTATTGGAATTGTACCCAATTTCTTGTATTCTTGCCCAATAAGTCTCCAAATGCCTATAAATAGCTCACTAAGCAAGGCCTCATTCATCAGAGAGGGTTGGAGTTTTATATCCTTTGTATCAATTGTGAGTAACATAAAGGTTGACAATTTTGTTGTAAAGCTTTGTGCATCTTTATCTTGTTTTTTTGTTTTCTATTTTATTATGTTAGATAAGTGAATTTTTTGAGTTTACTTTGCCTCTATGATAAACACCTTAAACATGAGTGATTTGGTAAGGTTGAATTGAATTTCAAGAGTTTAACTGCTATACTTATACTTTGGAATTGTGTACAAACTTTGAGTACTTTGTAAAGTCTGTGTAACAGTTGGTATCAAAGCCGTGTTAGTGATTCAATGGAAGGTGGTAGCAATCAAACCGAGCATGTCACAAGGGTGGAAATGCCCATTGGTCCTATACCTACGGGTGAAGAATAAGTTCCATCTTACGAAGCACATTTTAAAGCCTTGTAAGGGCAAGTCCAAGCATTGCGAAATAAAGTGGCTGAATTGATTAAAGCATAAGAGGATGCCAATTTTGAGATAATTTTTTTTCAAATGTGCAATTGCAACATTAGATGTGGGATATGTTAAAAGCACTATGTTAAAGGTGCGTGAGCCAAAAGTTTTTGAAGGCATTTAGAAGGTTAAGGGACTTGACAATTTCTTATAGGATATGGAGCAGTATTTTGTAGCTGCTAAGGTGCAGGATACAGAAAAGGTGAATGTTTCGGCAACGTATCTTGATGGAGATGTAAAATTATAGTAGAGAACTCGAATCTCTACCTAAATTAGTGTTGACTGTCCTCTTTTTAATGTATGGAGAGGTTGAAAAAGAAGATAAGGATTAATTCCTTCCAAACAATAGTACTTGGCTTACAAAGGATGCCTTGAAATGGTTGAAGTGTAATGGTCTAGTAAGGGATTATGTTAAGAAATTTTGTTCCTTAATATCGAGAATATGTTAGATTGGGACAAGCTATTCAACTTCATGTCAGGATTACAATCTTGGGCATAAATGGAGTTGCGATGGAAAAATGTCAAGAATGTTATGGGTGCAATTGCGGCTGCAAATGTTGTGGTAGATTTCATAGTGCCAAAAGAAACAAAGACCCCTTTCTCTTCTAAAAAAATTTAAAGTTACTCATCAAGAGAAGTGTGCAGGAAAGAAGAGGAAAAACTAAAGTGAGAAAAGGGATGATAATCATATGGGGAGGTCCAAACAAACTGGGCAACCAAAACAAGGTGAGAAATCTTCCAAGAGCATTGAGGGAATTTAAGGATGGGATACCTAATGAGTTAACAAAAACTCTCCTTCCTCATCGTAAAGTTGATCTTAAGATCAAATTGGCACTAGGTACAGTAGCTCCTGCTTGTAAACCTTATCTAATTTCACCATTAGAGTTGTGGAACTATGAAAGTAGATTGGTGAATTGTTAGAAGTGGGTTACATCCAACCATTCAAAGCCCCATAGAGAGCTCCGATTTTGTTCCAAAAGAAGCAAGATGGAGCCTTGCGAATGTGTGTTGACTATCAAGCTTTGAACAAGGTAACTATTAAAAATAAATGTCCCATTCCTTTAGTTCAGGACTTAATGGGCAGATTATTAAGTGTTATGGTGTTCACAAAGCTAGAATTGTGGAGTGGGTATTGGCAAGTATGAATTGTCGAAGGTGACAAAAAAAGATAACCTATCTAACTCGGTATAGCTCGTATAATTTTTTAGTTATGCCGTTTAGCTTGGCTAATGCCTCTGCCACTTTTTAAAATATGATGAATGATGTTCTGTACGAATTTTTGGGAAATTTTTTGGTCGTCGATTTAGATGATATTGTGGTTTATAGCACTAATATGGCAGAGCATATACAACACTTAAGGAAGGTGTTTGAATGATTACGACAACATAAACTTTTTGTAAAGATGGAGAAGTGTGAATTCATGCAATTGGAGATAAAGTTCTTGGGACACTTGGTGAGCAAGGGCCAAGTGTGAATGGTTCCTAAAAAGGTATAAGTAATTGTTGATTAGTAGGCTCCAAAGGCAGTGAAGGAACTTAGGACAGTGAAGGAACTTAGGACAGTAAAGGAACTTAGGAGCTTTCTTAGCTTGACGAGCTACTAATTCTGATTTATTATGGGAGATTCGAAGAAGGCAGTACCATTGATGGTTTATTGAAAAAGAAATAAGTGGTACTGGTCAGAGACATGCTAAGAAGCCTTTGAGAAGTTGAAGGCTGCCATTTCAACTGAACCAGTGTTAAAGTTACCCGACTTTGATCTCCCTTTTGAAGTGCACTCGGATGCTTCAAACAAAGTTATTGGTGGATTCTTGGTGCAAAAAGGACATCTAGTGGCATTTGAAAGTTGTATGCTTAATGGGTTTGAGCAATGATACTCGACATATGAGAAGGCGATGCTGACAATAGTACCTTGCCTTAAAGGTTGGTGGGTTTACTTATTAGGTAGCAAGTTTATTGTTCAAATGGATAATGTGGTTAGTACCTTTTTCAGGATCCAAAAGAAATTATTTACAGGGCAAGCTTGGTGACAAGAGTTTCTTACTTAATATGACTTTGTGTGGGAGAATAATTGTTGGCCCCTGAATTTTTTTTATTCAACTAAGCATGATTAAATGTTTTTGGGGTCTAGCAAGATTTATTTGTGTTAGAATTAATTGTCATGTTAGTGTTAATGAGGCTATGTGGCATAAGTGACTAAATTGAAGTGTTAGAAGTGATAAGTTGTGTTAAGGGCATTTTGGGCATGTCACTTAAGCATTTAAGTTCCTAGGCTTTTAAGTAAGGGCAATATGGACTTTTTAGCTTCATAAGTGGTATAAAAGAGAGGAAATAAGGCTTGTCTTGTATGAGAAGAGAGGAAAAACGAAATTGAGAGAAGAGGGAGAGAGAAAGTGTCGTTGGTGGAGAGAGGAAGGGAAAAAAGGAAGAGCTAAGCTAGGGTTTCCATTTTTCTTGGGATTCAAGGGGATTTTGAAGTTATTTCAATAAGGAAAAAGCTAGAGGAAGGTTCAAGCTTTCATTTGAGCCAAGAAACCCTTTGGTTAGGTGAAGATTTAAGGTAAGTGAGTTTAAATGTTTTGGATTTTTCAAGTGGTTTTGGTTTAAAAAGCTTAGGAATTGGATGGGTTTAGGTATTCTAAGGTCAATTTCATGCTTTGGGTCCTTTAGGTTTTCCAATTTTGAATCTTATTGATTTGGGATTTTTATGTTATGGTTGAAGAGGATCAAGGGAGGCGAGAGGAGCAAGAGGAGAGGCCCATTTGAGCAAGATTCAAGCAAAGACACAAAGGTTGGTGACATTTTTATATTTGAGCTAGTAGACTATTAAATGTTCTTCCATAAATGTAGTTAATGATCTTTCCAAATACCTTTTAATTTAGCATTTATGGTTCTTTAAATGATTGAGAATTTGCCCTATATGGTTGTAATGTGTGAATTTTGGAAATAAGTTCAAATTGCTTTGCAAGTATGGTATTTATTGCTTTTGATTGAGTTGGAAAATGGTTTTTATGATTGTTATGAGATTTTGGTTGTTGAATTGTGTACATTGGGAAATATGTCATGTTCATGAAAAACAAGTTTTCAAGAATGTGCCATTTGGGCAAAATATTTTTTTGTTCATGAATTACATGTTGTGTGGGTTTGGTTTAGTCCATCCAAGAATTGTCACGTGCACATTGACCAAGTAAAGGCTTCTTCTGCCTGCCTGCTAGTGGCACGAAGCTCCTTTCAGGACTCC
>JANVCL010000002.1:26717549-26732322 GCA_026546855.1 Erythroxylum incrassatum | reverse complement strand
GTCCGATGATAAGCGAATATGATTGAATAAGAGCATGCAAATATGAGTGATGCATTTCATTTCATGAATGCATGAAATATAATGACTGTTGTGACCAAAGTAGCCACCAAATCAGAGCTTAAAGCTCAACGAGTGAAAATGAACTTCGAGCTCAGATAGTGATTCAGAGCCTCAGGCTCAACGATTAATGAGCCCTGTATCCCCAAGTGGATAAGGGACAGTTATTAATGAGCCTTATATGGGATAGTTTAGGCACTCGGTCACAACAAAGTAACAAATGGAAAGTGGGCCTCATGTGCATGTCATATGCATCATATGAATGATTAAATTGTATTGAATGGGAAATATGAAATTGAATGTGAAGTGTGAAATGTTGTGAATGTGATTATGTGTTATGTGACTTGGTGAGCCATCGATGATGGTCACTCATTGAGTTCGCAAAACTTATGCAAAATTTGCAAATATTTTTCAGTACTCTAAAGAATACCCCGTTAGAAAAACAGCAGCATCCCTACTGCATGTGAGTGAAAGAAGAGGTCGGGATCAGTTCACATCTATATTAGTGTTTTCCTATTTTGTATCGATTTGAGTCTTCCGCAATTATTATAACATGTTTATTTGATGATTTATGTTTGTAAAAACTTACCAAAGTGGAATGGTTTATAATTGATTATGAAGTGTACTAATATTACAATTATAAGTGCTTTGTCTCTGTAATGGGCACAAGTGGAAAGTGAAATTTTGATGATTTATGTAATGGTTGAAATTGGGTAAGTGCAAATATTTATGAAATAAAGTGTGGCCAATTTTATACTTAATTTCTGCTTACGTGTGCATTGCTTTGTTTTGAAAAAAAAATTTTGTACCGAATGTCAAGTGATTGAGTGTTTGAGCATGCCACCCTCGTAGGGCACGGACTCGGATATCCCTCAGGATGTCGAGTACAGGTCTTACGGGAGTGGGGTGCTACATATGTGGGTGCTATCTTATATGGGTGTTTTCTGAAATATTTGTCAAGTTACATGCATTTAAGTCATGTCATAGCAAACAGTAGCAACTGATCCCTAGTCTGAGTCGCATGAGTCTTAGTCACACGCATGAGCTTGTGTTAAGTGTTTAAGCTGTTTGAATAGTGAGAAAAATGATGATATGTTAGAATGTGAGAAAATGGAAGTTTTGGATACCATGGAATAAGAAAAAGTGTATGGTTTGATATGACAAAGAAAGATTAAGTGTTTTTGTATTGGTGGATGTATTATGAAATACGACATCAATGTTATACTGGGGTAATATATCCTTGAATGTGGGATAGATATGAATATATTGTTGTGGATTGATAGAGGAAAATAGAGATATGGTAGAAATGGGAAGGTTTAAAGTGTATAAACAAAGTTGGATGAAACAAAAGTTTTTATAATCTAGAGAGGCTGAAATTAAGCTTGAAATGGTTGTTTAATTATCGTGATAAGAGTTTATGACTTAGTGTCAGAATACATTAGTGGGATGAAAATCGAAATTTTAGCATGATTATGCATCTATGATTCTGAATTAATTGTGAACATATATAGGTATGATAAAATAATGGAAATTGGAAAGTGAGACGATGATAACGGTAGATGAAAAAGTTGTCAAGGTTAAGTTGATTAGCCTGTGTGAGTGCACAGTTGATAATGGGATCACCATGACAAGTGAACATATTAAGCATATGTATATTATATATGTGTAGAGATGATATCGGAAGCAATCAGTGACATATTGAATAATTGCTAGTCATAGTTCCTATAGTTTAAAGTCTGATATGAGTTAGAGTAAGACGTGAAAGTGCTTCTAATGATCAATTGTGAATGAATTGAGATTGTTAATGATATTACCATATATGATGAATTGAGGAAAAAGAAGAAGGACACGATCATGGAATAATCCCCACAATCAAGGACAGGCACAAAAAGGGAAGTGTTATCTAGAATCAAATAAGATCAAGGTATTCTTAGCATAAGCTATCAATTGGTGAGTTGTCCTAAATACGTCTCTAGATAAAGATGTAATGATTTTGATAGTATATACCAAGGTACTAGAGTAAATAATTTGCTTAATGCTTCAATGAGCCTTATTAAAAAGGATATTCTGATTATATCAGTTACGACATAAATTGATCTTAAGGAGATCATATGAATAGTTGAAATTGATCTCCTTAAGGTACTAAAAATGGCTAACAAGTAATGGTGAAGATAGCTGATTTATAAAAAATTTCATGAGTGGTATTGATGAAAGTAGCAAGAAATCTTCTTTCTAAGAAAAATTTCCCTTAATTAGGTTAAGTTGATCAGATGATTCAATTTAAGAATGATCAATAAAGGAACAAATAAGGAATGAATATGTAATAAATCAAAAAACGAATATTGGAGTCATATCCCTAGCGGAGACTCAAGCATAAGAGGTAAAATATGCTACTGAGAAGGTATGCATTTTGTTTGATGTAAAGTATCTAACTATGAGATTGGATTATTAAATTTGAGAAAACATTAATTGCTAATATGAGGAGAATATAGGGCCACGTTATATTTTGTGTAAATATGTTCAGGAGATACAAATTTGATATGATGAATGTGTTACAAACACAGGAAGTTAAGATTGCAAATAAATTGTAATGTATGGAGAAACTAGTAAGAATGAATAGACGTTAGAACAATTCAATATGAAATCAGAGGAAATAGAATGAATTGAGACAATCATTTGAGAAGAAGAAGTCAATTGGGAAAATTGAAAATAACATGAGATAATACTACCTTATTGAGGAATTAGATTCTTAAAGAATTAAAGAGAACAAATCATGGGCACAAGGAAATTTGGGTTATATTTGTTGGAGTTAACAATGTCCCCGACAGTATTTTGGTATTAAAGATTAAAGTGATCCAAACAAAATTGTATCAATTAAAGACTATGATCATAGATGGTATTTTTAGTGTAATCAAAAAGTAAAGAGAACAATTTGAATACTTGAAGAAATCTTACATATCAAGAAGGTAGAAACAGTTATATGCCAAGTTTCATAAAAGTGAATCTTAGCTTGATCAAATAAATTGTGGGTGATATAGCATTTGAGCGTGGCAGTTTGGAATACTTAAGGAATATAAAGGTGATGATAAAATGAGAAACTATAAGGAATATATACAAGATTCAGAATTCTTTAGAACTAGTTGTATGTTGGATACTACCCGAGACTGTTAAGGGTTTTTATTGATCTTAGCTCTTTGACAAAAATGTCTTAGGAAAAAAGTGTAAAACATATGACGGATGAATGTAAAGAGAATTTTGAGGAAGTATAATATCAATGTTAATTTTGCCATTGGGATTTGGAAATTTCGTAGTATATCATGAAGTTCCCATTAGAGATTATGATGCAAAAATTTTGTAACATCGTAAAGTGATTTTTGTATACATAGAGACAATTAAAGCCTCATGAGCTAAATTTTGATACATGATTTAGAATTTACTGCAATGGTAATTACGTTGAGACCTTGGAGACATTATAGGTACAGTGAAACATTTTGGATTTTATATGGATTATTACATTATGAGGTAATTACTAAGTTGGAAGAATTGAAAATGAGACTGAGACAATGGATAGTGTACAAATGCATATTTTCTGGTAACGCTAGTGTTATATCTGATGTAGTGAATAGAAAATTCAATAATGGTGTAGCACAAATTCAGATATTAAGGTTACAAAAACCTAATGCAATAAAGAGCATAGAATGTTGAGTTGAATAAGGGGCAAAAAGAAGTGTTGTTAGTTGTATTGAATTTAAGATCAGTTTCATATGAAAAGATTAGTAAGGCCCAAATTGAGGATTCATAAATTATGAATCTTACTGCGAAACTAAAAATGAATCCGGATTTTGAAATTTGAATAGGAAAAATGTTACTGTGTGATTGAAATAAGAAGGATGTGTACCCAATAAAAATGATTGAGCAAAAAGACTACTAGAGAAAGCAAGTACAACCTAAGCTATACATCCTAATAGGACACATGCCGAAACAACAGTTAACAGCTAAGGATGTAGAAGCAAGCGACTGAATGATGGAATTACCAACAGTCTTACACGTGGGAGATATGCTTAGAACTAATATGTTGGAGCTCATAAAAACATGAGGTCAATGTACAGTTTAAATGAATTTAAGTATAACAATCATTATCATAATGATATCATTAGAATATTGTATAAGGCTTAAAACGACAAAAAGAGTCATTTGCTCTTACATTGAAATAAAGAGGGCCTAAAAATGGTTAAAGGCCAAAATTGATTCGAGATACGTTTGATGAATGAACTGAATCTGTAATAGGAGTTAAATGATGCAAGTAAGATAAATGAAATTGGTGGATCAACACCAAGGTTATGGAACATAATAAGATGGACATCAGAGTCGAGTGTATTAATACTAAAGAGATGTGCAGTATCAAGCGAAAGATGGAATTTCTCTAAAAGTATCACCTTGCCAAAGTGTTCTTAGGTTAGGAAAAAAGATACACACAGAGTTACATGGATATGTTTAGGAAATATCATTATGATCCGCTATATGTGTTATTGATGCTGGAAGTGAAATTGGGGGTAATCTGAGATATATTGAGAAACCAATTAAGATAGTGAATGACTAAATAAGTGATTGAAATACCTATAGAGTCTATGGACTAAGGTCATTTGAAAGAAATTATTCGAGTGGTGAAGTTAAATGGGAAATGGAGAAGTAATTGGGGAAACAATTCCCCTGCCTTCCTGATCAATCAAATAAGAATTTTGAGGATGAAATTTATTAAGGAGGGGAGAAATGTAACATCCCTTTCCCATACTAAGGGTTAGAACCAAAAAATTTGGTACATGTGAGATCAAAGAGAGATTGAAAAAAAATGCAATTCATGCTCATTCATAATGTCAGCATACACGCATGTGAATTTGATTATTGCACACATTAAAATAATTGTTCATGCACTTAATTGACAATTTTCGGGTATAAATGGTTGGTTTAATGTGAATATGATGCGAATTATGGTTTTGTGTCTTAAAAATTGAGTTGGAATGTATAAGTGTTGAATTAAAATTTTTGGTGAAAATTTGGGAATTTTCTGGAAACTAAGGGTATTTTTGAACCAAAAAATGCCAAATGGTAGAACAATTGGTGAATAGTAGTAGAATTAGAAGTTTAATGGCAATGGAAATTTTTGTATATGACATTAGGATTTAATAACAAGTGTCATTGAAAATTGGGAGTCAATTGGATGAGAAATTGAGGACAAAATGGATTAGTTATCAAAGTGGACCAAATGGATCCATAAGGAGGTGACATGTGGCAAGTGACACTTGCCATATAACTCACCCATAATTGTTTACCTAATTGAAAAACCATTTTATGGTCTTTCACCATGATTTTCTTTACATGCTTCTTCATTTTCTCCTTCTCCATTCTTTTCTCTCATCCACGCCACTCACTCTCTCCCACCTTCATCAATGTTAAATCTTGATCTCTCTTTTCACTTGCTACTTCATTTTCTTTGTCTTTTTCACCTTGCTACTCAAAGTCCCAACCTATTCCTCCATGAAAGTTGATGATTATGGAGATGAAAGAGTTAGGGTTTAATGGTGATTTTGAAGATCTTGCAGCTAACTCAAGTAAGTAGCATATTGTTCTTTATGATTTATTGAATAAGATGTGTATGATGATGGGTTATTTGATCACAAAATGGTGCTTTATATATGATGGAATGTGGTTGATGAAATAAGCAAATAATTGTCTTACCTTTACATATATGATTATTGATGTTCATAAGATGTTGCAGTGGTGGTTTAGTGATATAAGGATTGTCAAAAGGATGTAGAAATTGTACAGAAAATTTGACTGATAAATAGAGTTTCATGTTATGTTTTTGATGGAGAAAAACATGGATCATTGGTTGTTTTAGGAATGGATTGGATTGGGTATGGAAGTTAAAGAAAAGGCAAGTATAGTATCTTGAAAAGAGAAGAATTAGGATGAAGGTTTAGAGACAAATTGATAATGGTGTTTAAAGTGGCTGGAATATGCTAGATGTAACAATTCCACTGGATAATCTTCTATAATTTAGCCATAACTTGTTCTATAGTTATCTAAATGAGATGGGTTTTGATTTGGATTAAATTAGAGACATAAAGTTACATTTTCAATGAAGACATCAAATTCAAATTCTGTCTTTAAGAGTTTCTAATTTTGACATGAATTGAGTACTGAGTGCAGAAAGTTGATGATGAATGTGTACATATATATATATATATGTTTTGTTATTAGTGTTTATGATCAATCGTGGGCTATAATTTGGTTATGGATGATATTGAGTTGAAATGGAGTTAGAATAATGGATAAATGATGAGTATTGAATTAGAAATGATTAACTAAGCATGAGGAATTGAACGTTGTAAGTAAAGAGTTAGAAATATGGAAAACATAGAATACAATTGGACATACCTTTGTGCAAGAGGCATAAATTTTTGTGTAGATCTCTGATTGAGTAATTTAGGCATGGTTTTATAGAGGACTTTGAGATCTACAACTTCTATAAAGACCACAAAAAGAGATTTTGACGTCTAGAGGGTCTAATGTTCAAATTTTTAGAAGTGACCCGTAAAGGTTCGTTTAACGGACATGGATGTCAGTTTAACAGATATTCACGGGTCAAGTGACCCTAATCAAGGCTTAAATGGGTCTTAAAGTGAACCTAGAATGATCCTTAGTTTATAGGACTAATGTATGATAGGTTTGAAGTGAAAATGAAGGTTAAAACTTAGTGAACGAATGGATGAAATCAAAGTATCAAATGTATGAGTATAATGGGAATGAAAATGTTTATATGATTATATTTATGTTCAAGGAAGTTGAGTAATATGTATTAAGTGATTAATTGTGAATGAGAATTGGATATTATGAGACCATATGAGGTTAGAAAAGAGATGACGAGAAATTGAGTTATGATATAGAGTGACCAATTATTCTTGAGGTGTAAGCTTATGAATAAGCTAGACACATAAAAAGGGTAAAGATTGAATGGAGAACTTAGAATGATCATGTGCAATTGAAGTTTAAATCTAAGTTCAATTAGATACATATGAATTATTAATTGAGAATGAGCATAACATTTGAAATTGGAAAATATACCTGAGAATTGCCATTGAGCATGCATTATGCATGACACATATACATGTGTGAAAAACTAAATGTTTATGTGATTGTGTAATTAATAATGTGTGTGCAAAATGTGTTTTGCATATTGATAATACAGGATAGAACGTCCACATCCAGATGTTTCTGGATCATGGAAGCTAATGCTAATCTAGAGCTACTGTAAGTAGACCGAGATAGTCTCATTTTATTTTTTATTTTGTTTAAATTTTTGTATTGATTGACTATTGACTAATGATATGAATGTGATTGATTGTGTTGGGTTTCGGACAGAAGGTCCGATGATGTAGTGTTTGATTGGGATATTGAAGTGCTCATTGAATGTGAATTGAATGAAATAAGTGTACATAATTTGATTGTTACATATGTTCTGAAAGTGCATTTATATATGAATGAAAGTGTGAATTCTTAACTATAATGTTGAATGCCAGACTATGGTCTGATGATATGTGAATGTGAGTGAATGTGGATCATGCAAATGTTACTGATGCATTTAATTTCATGAATGCATGATACATAATGGCTGTTGTGACCAGAGTAGCCACCGATTAGAGCTTAAAGCTCAACGAGTGAAAATAAGCTTCGAGCTCAAAAGTGAATCATAGTCTCAGGCTCAATGTTTAATGAGCCCTGTATCCCTCAAGCAGATAAGGGACAGTTATCGATGAGCCCTATATAGGACAATTTAGGCACTCGGTCACAACAAAGTAGCAAATGGAAAGTGGGTCTCATGTGCACTGCATATGTATAATATGAGTGATTAAATGGTATTGAATGTGAAGTGTGAAATGTGTAATGATGTGAATTATGCGTTATGTGATTGGGTGAACCATCGATGACAGTCACTCATTGAGTTCGTAAAACTCACCTAAAATTTGCAAATATTTTTTAAAATCAAAAGAATGCCTCGTTAGGTCAACGAGAGTATACCTACAGCATTCAAGTGAAGGCTAGAGGTCGGGATCAGTTCGCGTCTGCATTGCAATTCTCTATTTTGTATTGAATTGTATATTCCGCAACTGTTTACATAAATCTGTATTCCGAAATGACTAAAGTGTTTTGTATTTGTGAAAGGGCCTAAATGGCTATTGAAAATTTTGTTGATTGAAAATGTTTATGAATGAAAGTAGGCCCAAATTGGCTATGGATTTTCGCATATTATGTTTGTGGTTTAAAAAAAAGTATCGATTTTTAAATGATTGAGTGTTTTAGCACACCGCCCTCGTAGGGCGCAGACTCGGATATCACCCATAGATGTTAAGTACGTGTCTTGCAGGAGTGAGGTGCTACATAAGCAATAATCACACAAGCTCGGATTATTTAACCTAGATTATGTTATCCCTAATGATTACGAACCATTATTTGTTACAAATGAATTTTACATAACAATTATGGATTACATTAAATATTCTAGCAATGGGTTTGTAATAAATTGATCCAATGAACACATTAAAACCATCTTTTTATAATACCCAAATCTATATACATTGGATAACATAATCAATTTCTAAAGAGAGAATAAAAACAACAAATAGAAGGAGAAATGCACTTAATCAGGTCCTCGACTTCGATGTCACCTCCGAACCGATGTAAAAAAACTACCCCTCCATGGGTCTAATCATGGTGGAGGGCTTGCCTCCCTCTTCATGCTCTCCCGAAGCTTCTGAAGTTCCACAGTTTAAAACACCTTGTATTCTTTCATACCTCTACAGTCGTCACATAAATGATGCTTTTATATTAAAAAGTAAGGTTCGGGTCAGCTGTAAGTGTCCCACAGGTGTGCATGATAGTGTCACGCATCATGAGCCTTATATGCATAGGCTTGACATGGGTATCATGTCGATGCAAAATGAGTCATTGGCGTGGCAAATGTCTCACGGCCATGACAAATCATGCATGATTATGACCAACATGTTCTTCTTATTTATGTTTTCATTTTTCTTGTCGTCTTCTTGTCTTTATTTTCTCTAATCTTTTTCATTCTTGTTACATGAAGACAAGTGGATATGAATATAGGGAAAATGACTCAAATATAGATCTTTCGACTCACTTTAACTCCTATGCTTCCAAATTGTGCCTAAAATCAAATATGAGTCAAAGTTAGCATCTTAAGCAATTTCATGTCATTAATCACTAAGTGTTATGGAATAATTATCCAATCAGTTAAGCATATATCAATTTCTCCCACACTTAGCTTTTGGTCATCCTCAGTCAAAATATCAAAATTAAGCTCGTGGACTTAAAACATTGACTCATTTTCCATATGTTCCAAGCTTTCACTCATGTTAATCAACATTCAATACCCATAAAAACTGATCAATCTAATGGTAAACTTGGAAAATGTGTTTAAACAAGATATGTTCATGGGTACACAACACCATTCATGATCATGTCATTCCACAACTTTGCATATCATTTAATTTTTCTACCACTAAAGTTCACATGCAAAAGCATGGATCAAAGGACTTTTCAAAACTGTAATGTGGGAAAAGGTAAGGTGAGATATACTTGTGTCAATTAGTATGAAAGCCATTAAAGCTAGTGAAACAAAGTAACACTCAATATGACATCAAGTGCAAAAACCAACATTCCCTTAAAATTGTGTGCATCAACTATAATAAATGCAAAAATGATGTGACATGGGTGTCACGCCTATGCAAAATGAGTCATGGGAGTGAAAAATGTGTCATGCCTATGACACTTTTTGTTATTGTAACATCCCATTACCCATATTAGGGCTAAAATTGTGAATTTTGAGAAATTTATGAGAAATTAGGAAATTGCACGTCATGCATAATTAATTGTGGCATACACATTTATTTTGCACATTCATATGATTGCACATGCATTCTTTGACATTTTCGGGTATAATTGAGTTAGTAAACATGATTAAAATATGTTTTGGCAATTTTGATATTTTAGGATATTTTGGATTTTTTGGTGAAATTTGGAAAAATATTGATTTATTGGCCAATTATAGTGTAACACATGGCAACCTATAATTGGGACAAATGGCTTGTATGTATGGTGACACGTGGACTGCTAGTGGTGACAAATGTATGACATGCAAAGAACTCACGTATTTTTATGTTTTGAAAGGAAAACAATAGAAAAAGTTACAATAGTTTTTAAGCATCTGAAGAATTTTTTGCTTGGTTTGTTCATCATCGATCATTGAGTTGCTCTTGATGGTTATCTGTGAGTTACTCATATTACTGGAAATAAAAGCTGAAACAAGTAAGTAACTTGATGATATTTTATGGTGTAGGAATATACATGCATACATGGGATTGAGAAGTTTGGTTTCGGTGTTGAATAGATTAGATGATTGATTTGAGAGTAGGAATTGTTTAAAATGGTGTTGAATGGACTCTAGATTGGAAGATATGTATATACTCTGTTCGGGTTTTGAGAAAGTCGAAATGGTACATGCATGCATTGTGTCTGTTGTTTATCTATAGAAATGAATTTAGATGTTTAAGTGTGAATCTTGGATTTTAAATTATGTGTGTGTTAATGAGCTAAAATGAGTTAGAAGAACTGC
The DNA here is from genome assembly GCA_026546855.1 of Erythroxylum incrassatum. Classification (NCBI taxonomy): domain Eukaryota; kingdom Viridiplantae; phylum Streptophyta; class Magnoliopsida; order Malpighiales; family Erythroxylaceae; genus Erythroxylum; species Erythroxylum incrassatum. The sequence continues at coordinate 26,721,572 of JANVCL010000002.1, read as the reverse complement.
TTTGAGTGTTATTTGAGTTGACTGGTGTGAGAATTAAATTTAGGAAAATTTACATTAGAGAGAGGAAGAACATATAGAGTTTCAGATATTTAGCGTTTGAATAGTAAACTTGAATTTTTGACCTGAAGTGAATGATTTGAACTAAATTAGGAGTTAAATGAAGTGAAGTTTAGAGATTGTTGTGGGTATAGAAGTGCATAATAGATGTTGTAGGAATGTGGAATCTAGGAAAAGAATGAAAGAAAAAGATGAGTTTAGACGCAGTAAAGTTTGCCGCGGCCAACTTGAAAGAGTTGATTTCTGTAAAAGTTTGTCGCGGCCAACCCTTGAGTTCGCCGTGACAAACTTTTAGGAAAATGTCGAAGAGTTTTGCTATCTGGAAAGTTCGTCGCCACAAAGTTTCCTGATAGCTCAAACATACTTTAGTATTTTGATCATAACTTTCTCTGTAGTTATCTAAATGGGATGATTTTTAATTTGTAGTAAAGTAGAGACATAGGGTTACAAATGTTCTGAAGAAATTGAGTTTTTATTCTATCTCTAAGATTTTAAATGTTTGGTTGGAAGTTGAGGTAAGAATTCTCCTGAAGCTTAAGAACAGTCTAAAATATTTTAAGTATATATTTTTGTATGCTGAATCAAATTGAATGATTTTGGTGTCATTAGAAACTTAAGACATTGGAGAACAAAATTTTAGAAGGAAGTCTTGCCTAATTTTTCCATTTCCCTTATCAAATTTAGCATGCAAAGTTGACTCATATTTGTATTAGAGGAAAAATCTGAAGTGGTCAATGAAGTTATGAAATTGTTTTGACATTGATTTGTTTCGATCCAATTGTAAATATACGTGGTATTAATGAGGGCTTTGATATCTGAATGGTTTGTTGATAAGGATTACAATAAGATACCCAGAATTTTCATTGAACATGCATTGTGCATACTTTCTATACATCGATGTGCATAAAACAACACTTGTACATTTGTGCAAAAATGTGATATTTGTGAATGTATTTTGTATATTTAAAGGAGTACATTGAACCCAAGTCGGAAATTGCCAGACCATCCAGGCAATAGCTTATTGGAGCGTACTGTGAGTCAACCTAAATGATTTCCTAGGATTTATTTGATTTGATTTGCTTAAACTTCCAACATTATTAAACTATTTGCGATTTTATTATAAATTCTGGACTTTAATTGTCTAAGGAGATCAATATTAGGGAATGTATTGGAAGTGTTTTGATTGCAGCTTTGATTGCTATGGAATTCTGAATATTATATGAATTCTCAACGAAAGTTGAATGCCGAAATTAGGTCCGATGATTATGAGTTTTGGTTGAGCATCATATGTGATTGCTATATATGCCATATTCAATTTTGATGCATTTCATAAAATGCATGCTCAGATAAAGGTGTTGTGACTTGAGTTTTCAGTATGAAGTGCTTCCACGTAGAGCTTTGCTCCGTGATATATGTGTGTACACATAGAGCTATGCTCCGTGATTTTGTTCTGACTATACCCTATGGGCTAGTATTTGTATAAGTATGTGATAGGCATTCAGTCATAACAATAAGAATGAACATGAGTCTTATGCATATAGCATTCATATAAGATTGAAATTCATGAATGATTTGCAAAGATAAAATGAGTGACCATCTGTTATGCCTTGTTATGAGTGTATTTGAAAAATAATTATATGCTCTGAATGAATGTCTGTGATATCTATGATGTGTGTACATAATTCGGTGAATTCATCAATTATGGTTCACTCATTGCGTTTGCAAAACTCAACAGAAATTGCAATGTGGCTTTTCAGGTACGAGACAGGAGACCTAGTTCCTTAGTCAGGATTTAAGGAATCTTTTGGATAGAGAAATGAATCAGAGGTCTGTTAGCTGACACCAAAAGTGCTCTAGCATTATTTTGTAGTTTTGCTAGAATTTGTATAAGGTTTTGTAAATATTTGTTTGGTGGAGATAATGTAAGCTTTATGAATGAATGGTTTTAAAATTTAGTGACTTTTGAGTATGTTAAATGATGCCATGTGTAATTTGGATTCGGTTTTGCTCCAACATACCATTATCATAAGGTACATACTTGAATGTCCTTCAGGTATTTGCGTATTCGCCTTATAATAGTGGGATGTTGCAATTCAGCTCTCTGTAACCTAATTTAGTAGGTTTTTAAATGTAGGATGATTGGGTCGGGTCACATAGTGGGTGATTTTTCCAAATATGGTTTGGTTTTTCGCATATAAGTTTGTCGCGACGAACTTTACCGATGATGAAGGAGATTTATTCAGCTAGGCAAGATTATGAGGAATCCCTTTATAATTACTGGAATCACTTTCAGGATCTACTATCTAGATGCCCACATCACCAGATACCTGATGAGCAATTAGTGCAGTACTTCTATCATTTTGATCTGTTGTTTGTCTTTGGGTTATTCCTTTGGAAACCAAATCAAAAGTTTAAGTCCAAGGATTGCAATATAGAGTGCAACTTCGGGTCGTCTCACTTAATCGGAACCTAGCGCAAATGATCTAAGCTAGTCTAATTGTTAAGAAATGCAATCTAAATTTTTTAAAAGGGGGTTTTGGATCATTGATAAAACTTAACTAAATTGACTAATTGAAATAAAAGTGTATAAAAGATATTTTGGATTTTTGGGAAAGAAAATTTAAAACTCAAACGATGATCAAATTGATAAAATCCTCTTGAAAACGAGCTTTGGCTATCATAGTTCAAAAAAATCTTTTTGGGAGCAAAAATCACTAAGTTTTCAAATGATGAACCTTAAAGAACTCTTTAAGTCTAAGGTTTTAATCAATGAACTCCATTTCTTAAAACCTTGTTAAATGCATCTTAGTGTGTGTTAACAGATAAGTTAATGCAAGTGGTCAATTTGGATCAAGCATAATCTCAATATCAAAAACAACTAAGTAGATAAAAAAGAGTTAACATAATCTCCAAAACGACATATATGAGACTTCCTATATTAAGCATCCAAGTTCTACATAAACAAATCCATAACACAATACATTGCTCAACACTTAATTAAACTCTGATCAAGAAAATCTAACTACAAGGAGTAATCCTAACTCAGGAGTTCATAACAATGTAGTTAAACATGAAAATGTAAAAAATACTCCCCTTTGAAGCCCATCGAACTCAAGCCATCGCTACATCTTCAAGAGAAAATGGTGCTTAGCCAAGCATCACTTTGGGAACCCTTATAACTGTAAGCACATCGATAGCATCCATGGTAGCAGTAGCAAATGATGAAGGTGACGATGAGAAGTGGATGGAATTGATGGATGAAGGTTGAGAGTGAGAGGTATGAGTGTCGACTGTGAATGTTGAGAGTGTCTTCATGTATCTCCATGTTGGTCTCCGTAACCTAATTTGGTAGGTTTTTAAGTGATGGATTGGTGGGTTGGGTCGAATAGTGAGAGAATTTTCCCAATATGGTTCAGGTTTTCGACAGTTCATCGTGGCGAAAGATAAGTCATCACAGCGTACTTTTCCCAAAAGGTTTTTGCTCTTTGCTGGATTCTTCGCCGCGGTGAAATAATTAATTTTCGATGAGGCGAACTTTTCCTGAAAGTTTAGCCCGAATTCTTCATGTTTCGCTGCGGCGACAGGTCTGTTTTGTTGCAGCAAAATTCCTATAGCACCTTTGCTTTTTTTGGATTCATTTCAGCACATTGACTCCTTTCTCCTTGAGGTTACTACAATCAATAATAGAATGTTGCAGTATCAACTATTCTCAGAAAAATTAATAGTACAATTAATATCAATTTGTAACAATTTTACTATCAAATTGCACAAAATTCAAGTACACACTCAAGGATTAATTTAAGTACAAAATCAAAAATTAGGAGTAAAAAATATATATTAAAAGCCATGAAAATGTTGCCAATTTATATAATAAACTTGGGCTCAATCACATGCATATAGCATTCATATAAGATTGAAATTCATGAATGATTTGCAAAGCTGTAATGAGTGACCATATGTTATGCC
>JANVCL010000002.1:26677754-26692674 GCA_026546855.1 Erythroxylum incrassatum | reverse complement strand
CTCCCGTTGCATAACGGGGTAATCTTCTAAATCCTGAAAAATAGATGCAAATTTTGGATGAGTTTTGCGAACTCAGTAACGGACACAGACTGGCTAAGCAACCCAAAATCATCCGAGAGTGTCCGTTAAATGGACCTTCCTGTCCGTTAAACGGACATGAAACCATCAAGCGCTCCATTTGCTCCCGACAAGGTCCGTTAAACGGACCTGCATGTCCGTTTGACGGACATGAGCCTCCAACCAGTCCGTTAAACGGACTCTCGTGTCCGTTTAGTGGACACACTCTGTCCTCAACGTATTCTGATACCCTAGACTGTCCGTTAAGCGGACTTCCGTGTCCGTTTAACGGACACATGATATATTAATATTCTTCAAAAAAAATTCCAAGTTTCCAATTGCTCATTTAATCATCAAACACACCCCCAATTTTCCAAATTCATTTCCTTTATCTCCAATCATTTCAAATGAAACATAATCATATCCATTTCCTCCAATTTCATTTAAACCAAGCCTCATAGTTCACATGCACCAAATTTTTGAGTTCTAACTCGAGGTAGGGGTGGGATGTTACATTTATACCCTTAATGACGCTAAAATATCCAACTTACCCTTCTTTCAAAGCCTTAAGATAATAAAACTTCAGTGATCTTCCTATACTACCCTTTATGCAACTTATCATCTTAGCACTTAATTCAATTTACCTGCATCATATTATCTTACTCACATTAGTATGCTAATTAATTCCATCATAAATTAATCTAGCAATACCCCAAAATTAATTTAATCATGCTTAATAAAAAAAATTCTGGGGCTAACAAGATTTATGAAGACTCTCTTTGCTTTGGTGGTTATCTCCCCCACTATTCCCTTTGTTACTTTTATCCTTATGGGATTTGGGCTTCTCGATCCTCTTGAACTCCATCAAAGACTCGACAATGGAAATGGCGGTAGCAAGATCTTAGGCACCATGTTTTGAATCTCCATCTTTACCAGATTTTGCAAGTCATCCTTGAATGCAAAGAAAGCTTATTTATCTAGATAGTTAAGAATTTCAAGAAGTACCTCAAAAAATTGCTTCACGTACTCTCGAATGCTTCCTCTTTGTTAGAGACACCTTAGCTTGGCTCTTGCTTCTTCTTCAACATTTTAAGGATAGAATTGATGATTGAGTTCTGTCTTGAACTCACTCCATGTTTTGATGGTGGAAATGCCCCTTTCAATGTCACAATGTCGCCTCCTCCACCATACCAACGTGGCATCTTCAAGGTAAAGAGAAGCATTACTAATCTTCTTGGCATCCTCCTTTATGCCAAGAACCTTGAAATATTACCCCAAGCTCCATATGAAATTATCCATCTCCTTTGCATTTCTCGACCCACGGAATATCTTTGGTTTAGGAATGTCTACCCTTGAAGGACTGGAGACCACCGTAGGCAAAACATTGCTTCCCCTTAAGCAATGACCTTTTTACAAATAACTAACTCCTTTGTTTCTTTGAGTTCCACCACAACTTTTACAAGCTCTTCCTTAAGAAGTGCAATCTCAAGTTAGAGAGACTCTTCCAAAACCTTCACACAATTGTGACATTTTGACGTGGCAACGTTCAAGGAACTTTGCATCTCCTCACAGTTTTCTTTATTCCCATTCTCGAGTCCCTCGATGTGTTGGTCTATTTCCTCAAACTTTTCTAGCCCTTCAACTATTGCAAGCTCCACCTTCTCCTTCTCCTTGATTGCTTTGAACCTTCGAAGTTGGTGATCTCACTTTGTGCTCCCAACATCTTCAACCTAGTTCTGATATCAACTGTCACGGATTTGGACTTCTTACCAATGAACCACACAATGCTTGTGTTATTCTACTACGCCAAGTCAACCTTACTAGAAAATGCTAGGCATAAGACTAGCACAATTAGAAATAACTCAAGAGACTAAAGGAAAAGCTTAGACAGTGCTTATAAGAAAGCTTCTTCTTGAATATTGAATGTAGAATATTCAATGTAAGTCATTAGATCAAATAGATTATAACCATCTATTTAGAAGATGGAAGGCTATAAATAGCCTCAGAGACTTCATTTGTAAACATCCTACATCTTACATGCAATATTCTACATACATCTTACATTATTTACAATATTCTATCTTCTTCTATAATGTTCCATAAGATTCTACCATGTTCCATAAAGTTCCACAAGCTTCCATAAGATTCTCCCATGTTCGAAAAGCTTCCAGAATCTTCCATAAGGTTCCACCACATTCTAAAAGCTTTTGGGGCTTCTATAAGTCTCCACCACATCTAGAAGTTTCTTGATCCTTCTTTTCCTCATCCAAAATTTTAATGAGAATTCTATAACTCTTTTGAGTCAAACATCTTATTGTGGGCTTTAAAAGGTGCATAACGTGACAACTGCCATAAGAGCTTTTCATCCTAATAAACCAACCAAAAGGCCGAGGTATTGAAATTTTCCCAATTCTTGTGCTTTGAATTCAAAAAATCAACCACCTAAATGCTATAGACCGAACAAAACGAAGTTAACTCCATGAATCATAACAAACGAAATATACTAACCATGTATATGAAGACTTGGGGTGCTGGGAGAAAGAAAAAGGACAGCAAGGATCTCAGCTGTTATGTTATATGCTCTGTCTAAGCAAGCAATTCATGTTTACATTGATACCATCAAATTTACACATAAAAGAAATGGAAATCCATTCTGGCTTCCTTCTAGTTCTATCATCCTCACTCATGTAATATTCTTTTTATTTTCCCATCTCAAAAGTCCATAACAAAAAACAGAAGTAGCAAAAAGAGAGCCTATAACATCTTTTTCCTTTCTATATATACTTACAGAAGTCACTATACGAACATTAAACAATTACAAACTTTCTGTACATCAATCTTGACAAGGGAATGTTCAGCCTTTACAAGAGGATGGATATAAATTCCCCTCATCACCTACAAAGGGTTAAGCCAAGTAATTGTATATTTGTGGATTGTTCTTGTCCCGCTCCAGGTACTCCCTATCGATCAGGCTTTCTATCCTTTTCTTCAAATCAGCAGGCTTTATTGGAAACTTGAGCTGCCACCAAGAAAAAAAAGAAATTCTCATCCAAATGCAAAGGCTTCTTTAACTCCCTATTTCATTCCCACTCATATCATTTATGATGCTTATTTCATTTTTCAACCCAAAAAGGTCGATTTTTCATCAAATTTCAAATGGCTCGTATTGGGCAGAACCTCTCACATAGTAAGGTCAAGTATATTAACCTGTTGAAACAGTTCAGTTATTAATAGTGTGTGACTTAGCAGTTTCCTTGTCTTCATTATCCGAACAATGGCAGCATCAACCTGCAACATATGCAGCGTCAATTTGTTATTTTCCAAGTTTACCAAGTTGCTCAACAGCTCAGATAATTCAATTCTAGATGATACTTATAAGATGAACCTGATACTGTCGGTCCTGAAATACCCTCTCAGTAGTGCTTGTGTTTTCCTCTACTGTTTCCTTCATCTGGATAGAATTCACCTGCATTTCCGATTGAGTGTTAGCTTATGGTTCCAATATAAGATTAACAAAAAGCATGCAGGTCAATTCCTTCCACGGAAAGACTTTGTCAAGAATAAAAAATATATTTTACTTCGGATAGATATAAGTTTGATGCTATTTAATGGGAACTACAGAATCAATATAAATGCAAGTACCTTAATACGATATAGTGGTGCAGTAAATCCGTCATTGAAAACGAATTCATCACCATCCTCCACATCCCTCCCTTTTGGCACCTGGAAAACAAACAATGAAGAGGAATATTACAAACAACTACCAATGGTGGACCATGTACTTAAAAGAGGTTTTTCATTTTCATATACATGTCCTATTTGGCCTTCCTATTCCTCTCCTTGTGATCAAAACAGAACAACACAGGCAACAACCTGGAGGAAAAGAAAATCTTTCAAACCTGAAAAACTATATAATCAATTTAATAATATGTGCACCTTATTAATCCCCGGAAAATGGAAATGAAAGAATCGTGCTTCCATTGGAACTAGGAAACATGAATTGATGAAAATCCAAGTTTTTATGCAAGTAGTCACCTTATTTCAGAAGAAAAGAATTCAGTAATTCAAAATGCTAATACATCAGCAACACAACTGGACACTACCCACCTTTTGCAGGACACGAACTTTACCACATGCAAGAGATTGCAAAGTTCTCCTCAATTCTTTGTCCTCTATGCCAGTGGCATCTTTGATATCTTGAAAGGTAAGCTTTTGGGCATCATTAAACAGCATCAGAACAACGGTCTGGACAAACAGATAGAAATGCCAAACTATTAGATCATGCCATTGAATGGGCCAACAAAACAAAGACACAAACAGTGAATGGCCATAGAAATGTGGTGGATAAAAAAATGGACCAACCTGGAAAAGGGAAACTGCCAATTCCTTTTTGCCTTTTGGAAACTCAGCTTTCAAAACACAATGACCCAGTGAATTTTGCAACATCAAGCGTCTACCACTATATTTGCTTAAGTAGAACTCTTTGAAAATATCCTGTCACAAAAAGTGATAAGAACTTTTATGTCGATTTTTTAACAATTTTGACAATGAAAAAAACCAAAATGTATTTGTGCCCAACCTGATACATATTTAACTCACGAGGAAGCCTAACATCCATGGGTGGATAAGTAGGCCAATACCTATAGAAACCATGCAAAGATTAAACAAAATTCAGCAGGGTTATATGACAGGTATCTGCTTGTCACATACAATCGGATCTCAACTCACCCTGTCGTTAAGACATGAACACTCATCTCAATCCCCGAAGGCAGCTTTGTCCTGGCTTGAGATGATTGTTTGAAAGACTCATTTATTTCCTTCGACAGTTCAATATCCTGAAAATGAATCACCATAAAGAACAATAATGCACCAATTTCAACAATTTAAATCAGACAAGGTATCAAGGTTCATGTAGTTTTGTGTGAATGACTCTGTAAAAGATAAGATGGTTAGAAACAAAGAAACAGTTGGAAACAGAGCTCAAATAGATATTAAACAAACTCCAAGTAATGATAATCGCTCATAATTGACATTTAGAAACAGTAAAAAGAAAAAGAACGGCAAATGCAAACGTCATAGTAAGTAATGCTTCCCTCATAAGAATAGCACAGTAAAGGCACCACGCATTATTATCCATCACTCATCTTGAATACTTAACAATATGTTGAAATATCTTGAAAGTATTCAAATAGAAACACATACAAATTTTATTTTTTTGTTGAGTCAAAACCATTTCCACTATGACATCTAACAATGTGTTTCCAAGAGGTCAAACATATTTTTGTTTCTATTCCAAGGTCTGACAGCTATTAAGCCAGCGCGTCATAGACTTGTCTCAGAAAACATACAACAGAAAAAAGTTTATTTTTTGGAGCTATTCCAAGCTTATAATACTTCAAAAAGTATAAAATTAGCATGCACAGTGCTATAATCCAATCTCAACTTAATAAAACTCATTGCCAATAGACGACCATAAGAGTTTTCCAACAGAAGCATCGACAATAGTATCTCACCTTAAACATTCCCTCTAGCTTATTAGTGAACTGACTGCCACACTCCGTCTTCAACTGCAGTAGAAATACAATCTTGTTAATATCATTGGTAGAAGAAGGATTTACCATATTATATATTCAGAAACTTTTCACCACTTAACCTTTGATATCATGGATTTCTCTGCATCAATAGAAGCACTTTTTCCCAATAATAATCTTTTTGCAAGATCTTTCTTATAGAACGCTTCAAACACATCCTTGCCCTTTATGAAGAAGACAAAAAAGAAAACATGCCTCAGTATCATGCAAGAAAACCAAGATACAAGAACAACAGAAAGCACATGCTAAAGATTTAATCCACTGACACTGGATTACAAAGCAACAACATTACCTGAATGAACCTGAATAAAACCAAAACTTTGTCAAGTGTACCCTCCAACTCCTCTTCTGAAGTACCCTTGTTTCCAGCACGAAGCTTCTCATCCAAAAATTTCGCAATAAGCTCAGCAGGCCGATTCTATTAAAGGCAGGAAACAATTTGATTCTTAGATAACAACATTACGAAATCAACAACAGAATTGGCTGAGCTGAAACTTGGCCACAACAATTAAAACAAGAACACAAGAAAATCACAACTCAGTGACTGGAACAATGCAAATTATGCCCCTAACAAGAGTTCAATAATCTTTGGGTTATTAAGAAAGGAAATTCCATTAAAACAAACATCCGCAGGGAATCATGGGGAGATTAAGCATGAATCATCCACAAATGAAATGTTAGGTTATTTGTTTACGGGCTTGGTAAATGAGGAAGGCATTGACAAACTTGTAACTATGGAATGACACTCAATAACCATTGCTCCAGCACCAAGACAATGTTCACAAAGGCTGTTTAAGTCTCTTGCAGTTGAGCAGGTCCTAGGATATATATAAAAAAAAGAAACAGCATTCTCAAGATTAGCAAATCATATCACAATATATGGAAGGATGCATACCCTAAGTCCTGTAGAATCAAGCATGACCCAACAAGATGGATAGAAAATGTAACAGTTAGCAATGAAAACCACAATGGACGGTGCTTAATCTTTGCAGTTTGACACACTACAAGTTGTTTTGAATTACCCTTCCCATTACAATTTTTTATGATATAGAGGTCACATTCTCTCCATACAAGCAAATATAACATAAAGACCACAAAACATAAACAAAGAGAAATTAGACTAACCTGACGAAGATTAATTAGATGCTCAAATGCATCCTTTATAGTATTGCAAAATGCTTCATTCTTGGAGAAACTTTCTTCCCATATTCTGTCCAAAGAAGCCTTAAATTCTAACAGCAAGGACACCATATCTTTATCTTTCTCTTCATCCAGGATAACACCTTGTCCAGTTCTTCGTATGTACAAACTGAGGGTCTGTCTTAATGCTTCAAGGGCATTCAACCTCAAGAAGAGTGTGTACATCCTGTGAAGGTCCTCAAGCCGATGCCCATCCATTAGCATTGTGAATCCCTGCATTGAACAAGGATAGGATTTTCTTAGCTTACCAAACTTTCACTAGATACACAAAAAAAGTAACATACTAAAGCACCTCCATACCTTATCTAGAATGGCAGGTATATGGCGTTCAAGGAGCTGGCTTTCTGCAGTTGCTATCAGTGGTTTTCTAGTGCCAGCATCAAGGTAGATTAAACTTCTTTCATGCTCTTCATGCAACCTGATCTGCAAAATGAACTTTCAAAGGTTAAACATACTATTGTTAACATGTTAATATATCAGAATGTTAAACAAATAATGACATATATAGCAAAACTAACCAGCTAAAATCCTCAAAAAGAATCAAGAAAGAGAAAAGTACACCTCTACATGCTTCAAATAATCTGGAACATCTGCTTGCTGCATGTATTTCATCCCTTCAGCAGCATAAAATTCAGATGTGTACTCAAGGAATGTCCTCTCAAAGCTTTCTGAATAAATTCCTAAAGAAGTAAACATCTTCAAAAGATGATTCAAAAGCGTCCTATCTACTGCTTCACCTAATCTGCAAAATAAAAGGAAGAAAATCTAGAGTCAAAGATGTAAATCATTCACAACAATCTATAGTCCAGTATCCCAAGAAATTAAGTTCTTTGGTCATGAAATACCATTAGAAACCACATAATTCGAATGTACAAGACATTCTGTATGTCAAAGTATGGAATGACATGACTTATTCCCCTTAATTTGATCACTCAGAATCCTGTAAATAAGATCTACCAACTTTATGAAACTTTAAGAAGCAAGGCCCATGCATCCTCATTCAAATGGCAACTATTTTTTCTTCATTTCATAAACCACCAAGAAGAGTTCCTTCTAAAATTTCGGACATGGAAACAATTTGTCCATGCGAAAAAGGGGAACATACAGACTGTTTCATATAAAGAGTCAAAGGACAATAAGCTCTCAGAAATGAACATTTAAAGGAACTCATAGAAGGTATGCAATAAGAACTGAAAATTTTAACTTCTACTTATTCGCCAAATTAATATGAGCTGTTAGGAGTTGAAATACAGCATGTACTACTCTGTGTCCAGACATCTGTTGAGGGGATAAAATTTAGCAAATCTAAGCTGATGGCTTTTTCTTTTTTATATGTACAACATAACCTTATCGTGCAACCAGCAGATATATTCACCCATATATGTGTGTGAATAATTGTGTATGGGGTGGTGCATATCGGGCTATTCATATCTAGGGGTGTGATATTATCAAAGAAAAGAAACTACATCCCCAACTACACTCAATTTACTTTGAATCTTAACATTTCTAGATAATGTGTGATATCTAAGCATATTCTCATTTTTCCTGCATAATGAGGAAAACAGAATTACCTTTCCTTCTCAATCATCCGCAACAGGCCTGTGACAGTTTTGTGCTCAACTTCTGGAGATAGAGAAAGATATTTCCGGAAAAGTTGCAAACCCATGTCCCACAAGGAACGGACATTTGGGGTCTGTTTCACATATGTCCTATCAAGATACAAAGCTATACCACGAATCATTAGCATCTGGTCACAAAAATCTTGCCAGCATCTCTCAACCAGGGACAAGAAGACCACCAAATCAGGGCTTTGACCAACTAAAGATTGTAAGGCTGCAGAAATATGTGTTTCACACTCTTTTTCAATCCTCAGATAAAGATTTCCTTCCATTTTGTGCAGGCAAAGATCATTAACAGCCTGAGGACAAACAGGTACATCAATTCCAAGACCAGGACAGGAATCACATACGCAAACTTCTAGTTTACTAAGAGTGCAGGACAGAGTAAAACCTACTTGGTAAAGCTTCTCCAAGTCACAAGAATCTGGTTGTTTCAAGAATATAGCTTTGATAGCTGACTGCAACTTTGCCCAGGTGTCCACCTCAAAGTTCTTAGGGAGTGTTGGTTTATCTTCATACAGGAAAAAAATATATATAAAAAAACAAGATGAAGGACTTCTAGCAGATTTGTGATATGCGCTGTACACTCAGTCTTGAGAATTGCTATAAGCATAAAGCCAAATAAATTATTTTCATCCTGCACTCTTAAAAAATAAAAGCCACAGGAACAAACTTTGCGACAACAGTTGCTTATCCACTGCCTGTAAAGATTCGATGATTAAAATCTCATCTATCCAGAAAATGAATAAAGAAACGGCAGAACAAACAAAATCTAAACATAATTATTGGCATGAACAAAATGCACGAGAATAATGGAAGCAATGATGGGTGAGTTATGAGAAAGAAGAAGAAGAAACCTTCTACCAGATAATTACAATGTCTGATATGCTTCCTGTTAAGTATCAGACAGTGTAGAAAAGCATTTGCCACCACCGAAATGAAAAGCCAGACAAATAAGTACTTAAGATTAACTTCATCGTAAATTATTTTCAGAAATAAGTAGACATTGAAATAACCCTCACAGTATGACATGGAACTTTGTACCGGCTAAGTCTCAATTGGGTTATACGATGTTAGCTCTAGGTATGGGGTCTTCTCGAGCCGCCTTGGGGAGTGGCACGCGGCGGGGAAGGGAACAAAATGTCAGAAGCTTTATTAAATCAGTAAGGCAGAAATCATATAACAAGAGATAGATATAACGCTTAACAAAAACTCTAACTTAGCCAGAGTTTCAAACTCCTGAACATACAATAACGTTAACACAAGACAAATATACAAGCAATACAACACCGAGAACCAATACAGCTAATGGCAACCCTGATCCAAAAAATAAAAGTGCTTAAAGTATCCTCCGGTCAATTTTCCATGTAAGCACCGTTCTAATCTGTCAATAACCCAACCGATTACCAAAATGGAACCGAATAGTCAATGCAATAAAGATCCAGATCTCAAATTCGACTAATTTATTACTGAAATCCAGAAAAGACATAAACCCAATCTCTCATCCACAGAAATTAACAAATTGAGCAAAACCCTCAACTAATTAAATATCTACAACAACAAATCCCAGGTGGGACATTGCCAAATCACAATAAGAATTCGAGGGAAACGAAACACAAAAAAAGCACCTTTAACCAGCTTAATAACGAGCTTCTTCGCAGGCTGAGGAAGAGTGGCCTTTTTGCGAGCCAAGTTTGCAGCAGTGTGAGAAGCATGACTGGTGTGGAGCTTGGTTTCGTCGTCGAGAGTCATAGTAGAGGGGTCGAAGACCACGTCGTTTTCAGCGAACTGGTGGAGGCCGTTTTTGTTGGAGGAGGTATCGAGAGGAGAGCAGGCGGAGACGGCCAGTGGCTTGGCCTTCTTCATGGTTTGCAAGCTGAAGTCTTCGGCGGCGGTTGTGGAGGTGGTGATGGTGGCAGTGGCAGTGCGTTTGGTGGGAAGAGACATTAACGAAAGAAGTGACAGTGTTCTGGCATTCTATTAAGTGAAGCCAACCAAACATAATAAGATAGGAAAATCAATACAAACGAATATTTGCTTTACATTGTAAAATGGACATGAGAGAGGCACAAGTTGAGTAGGTGAAGGTTTTCTTATTGTCATCATCTCCCAACCTTCCTCCGTCTATGATTTGTATGAATTTAGGACACCGTAATGTCATCAAGAATATATTTTGTATTTTTCCCTTTAATTGTTTTATATTGTTGTGCGGTTGTTTTCTTAAATTCCTTGTTCATGACGCTTAATTAAACGTTCCTCCTTTTGCTAATTTAAGGTGTTCAGATATGATGTCTGAATTTATAACAATCGTAACTCCCAGAAGAGATCTTTTGTTCCCACTATTCTATATCCCCTTTTCTCAAGCTCATTCATCTGTTTATTGCAATAAATTGGATGGATGAAAATGTTTGAATACAGAAGATCTGAATTATGAGAGTAGAAGATCTGCTCCTGATAACGCCCTGTCCCTAAAAAGATTGGTAAGAGGGCATTCGTTATTGTTGCAAGTTATGCCGCAATCTGAACAGGGAAATCTTTTTTTTTTTTGGTCATAACTCATTGGGACTAGAACTATAAGAAATCTCAAAGAAAAATGGATCCAGTGATTTAGCATGTTTCGGTACTATTGTTGGAATAAGAAATCATCGTAATCAACACCCACTTGAAGTTCTAATAAGACATAGGATTTGAAAAGATTCGTTAGTATGAAATCATTGTTTTGAAACTCGGACCGGACCGACTAGTTTGATCGGTGACCAATCAACTATTTAGTTTGGGTGATTCCTAAAAATCGGTCCCCAATTAAACCAATGAAAATCGGTGAGAACCAGTCAACCGGTTCGACCATTGATTCTATAAATTTTTTATTTTTTTAATATTTTTATATTATTGGGTATATTTTCTATTTTTAATATTACTAATATTATATATAATTAAATATAATTATTGCATAATTATGACGCCACACCGATTCGACCGGTGGTTGAACCGATCGAACCGATGACCAATAAGACCTCCAGCTCGATGTTCGATCTGAATTTCAAAACCTTGCATGAAACTTTAACCTACCTAATAAATAAGCTAATGTTGGAATAAGAAAATATTAGTAAAATCTCCAACGACAAAATTAAAGTAGTTAACAAAAACTTCAAAATTATATGAGAAATTTTGAAAATTTCCAATTTTTAGAAGTTTTCATTTCAAATTTAAAATAAAATTTAAAACAATTATGATATTTTTATAAAAGGTCATAACATTTTTAAAATGTTTAGAACACATCTTATCTAGACGAAAATTTTACGAAATTAAAACTCCATCAATTAAATGTCATGTTAGTACTGAAAATTTTACGAAATTAACACTTCATCAATTAAATGTTAAGTTAGTGCTTATTTAACATTGTTTTTATAATTTTTAAATAGAAAGCGGATCTCATTACTATATATTAGCTTTTTAAAAAATTAATTGTTTAAGAGTGGGGTCTATCATTATATATTTTAAACAGTAAATCTCACTTGTCACGTGGCGATGAGACTCATTTGGTCTCACTTGTCAAGTTGTAGTGAGGTCTATTTTTTATTTAAAAATAAAAATAATGTTGTGTTAGCATTGCGTTACATTTAACTAATGAAGAGTTAACTTTGTTAAATTTCTTATCCACTGAGACCCTATTTTGAATGTTTTCAAAACACTGGGTTAAATTTGAACGCTTTGAAATGTTAGCGTTTGTTTCGTATTCTGTTGTAAATGTTGATATTCAAAACACACTTTTAGCCTTTTATAAAATTTGAATATTTATTTCTTCTATATATTTTTTTTGAAATTTTTGAATGTATTAAGCCTTAAACGTGAATCAAAATGTCACAATTTATAAAAAAACTTAACATCTCAAAACAGTGAAAATCGCTACATCTAAACTTCTAAGAGAAAATTCTCGTGTGATTAAATTCCAGCAGTACGCAATAACCTTAAAACCCAACTCACCATGTCTCTATTTCCTCAGCTTTATACACCATCATGTACGTTGTTCGCAACTTAACTTGCATACCAATATCATAAAACGTAACTAGGCAAATTGTGATTTCACCATAAAAGCCGCAGCTACCTTTGGTGTGTCAAAACACACTTCCATGGAATCCTTAATCAGCAGACACAATCTATCTTGCCTTTAACGATAAACTAATTCACCATGGTTCTAAGCATTTCACCCATTGTTGGACCTCAAATTTTTCTAAATTATTTATTTTTGTTTAATTATTTATTTATGATTTGTTTGTTTATTTTATTTTATTTTGTTAGAATTGAGTTTATTAATTTAGTGAGTGTAGGTGGAAATTAGAATTGTTGGATGGGAATGTTAGAATTAAATTAGAGTATGGTTAAGGTGTTAGATTTAAATGGCCTAAGGAATAAAAAGGCATTACATTAAAATGAAGGGTAAGATTGAAAGGATAAAACAAGAGAAGGGTAATTTTGGAAAACAAGACAAAATTTAGTCTTGAATAAGTAAGAAAGAAGAGAGAGTCGAGAGAAGAAAAAGAGAGAAGAGAAAAAAAACGCAAAGAAGAGAGAAAAGAAAAGAAGAAAACGTGGAAGAGAAAAGAAGGAGAAAACGTGAAAGAAGAGAAAATAAAAGAAATGTGCGTGAAGAAGAAAGAAAGAAGGGGAAAAACAGAAAATCAGCTAGCTAAGATAAGCTCTATCACTTTCCTTCTTGTTTGGTTAGAAAGGTAGGAAGAAATGAGTTTTGTATATTGGGAATGAAAGAAGGAAGAAGATGTTTTAAGAGACCCATTTGATTTTTAGGGTTTCTAAACTAGGTTTGGTTTTACTAACCTAGATGGACTATGGGTAAGTTAGGTCTAAGTTCAATTTTATCATTTATGTGATTGTTGAAGTTTTATGAATTTTGTTAGAATATTAGGTTGAATGAATATTGGTCTATTTAAAGGAAACCAAGAAAACCCAATCCAAGAGTAAGACGAAAGGCAAGCTTGAATTAGATTTTGGCAAGATATTTAAGTGGGTAATTTATTTATAGTTGTTGTGTAATATGAGCAAAATGCTTGTATGTGTATTGTGTGCTAAAATGGCTTGTTTTGAATTATTTTGATTATTGAAAATGCATTGTGATTATGATCATGTATGCCTTAAAAAATGTCATGGCATTTTGTATAAATGAAAAGAAGAAAAAGCATGATGAGCATGTGTGAAATGAATTAAGCACTGAAATTTGATTGTGTTTGGGCAAAAGAGAAACCATTTCCTTAGTCATATGCACGTTGACCTAAAGCCTTATCTCGACTGCCCGCTTGTAGCATATGAGATCTGAAAAATGGACTCATTTCGTTCATAGTGTAAACCTCGGTTTCTCCATTTCGTTTCGCGGAACTCTCGAGCCGTTTATTATGCATTGCATTTGTTTGAAATTGTTGAGCATGATATGAAATTGAGTGTTATGCTTGGAAGGTTGAATAAGTATAAGATTGCTTTATATGATGGCATGCTTGACTATGAGTTATGAGTTAGAATTGTTGTCGAATTTACATTGCAAGATTAAGATAAGATGTATATGCCTATATGTATATACACATATATGTTTGATTGTGTGACTCGTTGCTAATGGCTATAAATATATTAGCCACTGAGCTTTGCAGCTCACCCCCTCATTTTCACTCCTCAAGTGCAGAACGAGAAGGTTAGCGATCCTTACAAGGCATTTGGACAAACTCCCAAATAGTTAGCTTTTGTAACTAAGTTAGGGACTATATTTTGGATGGCTTTTATAAGCATATAAAACATTAAGCATCCATTTGTATTTTTGTATTAAGTTATGAATGTGTATGTTGATATGTAATTAAAGCTTGTTCAAACTCTATTTTGTTGTGTAATGAGATTTGGAAATGAAGAAGTTCTTTTGTATATGTTTATGCCTATCTTGTCATTAATGTTAAAATTAGAAATATATGTTAATTTATGATTGAATTCGAATAGTAACATGTATAGCTTGTTGGGAGAATGGTATTTACAACATGAAAGCAAATCGAATCTTAAAGCGAAAGAATCGGAAGCAAACAAACGAATGGACATAAAACAAATTGCTTATGGAAACAAATGCGAAAGCGAAAATCAAAGGAACGGATTTCGAAGCGAAACTAATCGGAAGCAAATCGAAAACGAAGCAAACAAATGGATCAAATCGAATCGAAACAAATTTCCGACATCTGAGAACTTAAACTTTTTGACAAAATAAAAGGGTCGCGTTGGAAACCATACGATAATCGGTCTAATTCAATCGAAACTGGTATAAATTTTTTTTCTTCTTTCTTTCTTTTTTCATCATTCCAAAGAATTCAAATTCCCATCAGTAAACCATCTTTATTCAATCTTATACAAAACAACTTATATATCCCCTTTGGAATATTCATCAATTCCAACAACTCAATCAAAAAC
>JANVCL010000002.1:26662178-26674157 GCA_026546855.1 Erythroxylum incrassatum | reverse complement strand
AAACATGTTTGGTGCTATAATTACATAATGTGAATATAACCTAAATATAGATGTATGTAGGTGCCATATTCCTTGGAATGTAGATTTTCAGTAGAAATAGAATGGGGCATTGGAAAACATAACCAATAACACAGTGTCATGTTACTACCATGTTCATATTATAAGCTTCTTAAAAAGACATAAAAGTAATACTTGCACCTATATCACATAAGAAATTATGAATATTAGAAGCACTAAAATGGTATGGAATTATAAAATTGCCTAAATTATTTAAATTTAATGGTAGTTTATTTTGCAATATTACATTACACTTCTTAGTTAAAGGTATAGTACTGTACTCCTTAAGTTTATTTTTATTTTTAGATGATTTCCTTTAAACTTTGCATAGGATAATATTTACCTACTGCGTTTGTAAACGAGAAGTTGATGTGTAACTTCTGAAACTATCTACAAATTTCTTGAAGTTATCCTTATCCTTCTTTTTTAACCTCTAAGGGTATTAAGTAGGTGGCACATAAGATTTAATGATAGGTTGAGGCATTGTTGTTGTACTGTTCACCTAGTTTAACCTTTGAACTTGAATCCCCTTCTCGTTTTCCTTATAATTTTTCAATTTTTACAATTCCTTTTCTTTTATGGCTACAACATCCAATGCATTACGTTATGTTAGTCAAATAGCTAACACCCTCTCTTTTGGGTTTACCTCTGTGCTCCTAAGAAACTTGTCATAACCTGTTTCACTTACTAACATAACATAATGTTCTAATTCTTATATTGAATTAATAGGTATTTCTTGCTCCATGGATAAGAGTTGGATGAACAATGTTAGGGTTTCCCATGAATACATTGATGGAGTGAGAATGTTTATGAATTTTATGGCTGGAGAAAAGGGCAAAGAGTGTGACATTTCATGCCTTTGTGCACATTGCATGAATTGTTATATGAGGTCTCAGAGGAATGTTTTTAAATAGTTAATGCAATTTGACATGGACCAATCATACACTCGCTGGATTTTACATGGTGAACTGACAGAATATAGATTTATCTCTAGGGAAGAAAGGCTTGACACTGCAAATGTAGACATAGATGGGACGGGCAATGATATTAATGAAGGTGATGGTGATGAGGAGGAGGATGGGATGCAAGATTTGCTTGATGATGTCGGTACTTTCTTAAATGATTGTCCAATTAATCAGGATAGAAGGAGTCCTCCTACAGGCGTCGGAGATTCTAATATAGGTGCCTTTCATGATTTGTTGAGTAAAGCAACTGAAGAGTTGTACCCAGGATGTACAAACTTTTCAAAGTTGTTGTTTTTAATGAAGTTGCTTCATTTGAAAGTATACAACAAGTGGAGAAATAAGTCATTTGGCATGTTACTTGATCTACCGAGGGATGTATTACCTAATTTTAAATCTTTGCCAAAGTCCTATTATGAAGCAAATCAATTTTTATGGAGCCTAGGCTTAGGTTATGTGTCGATACATGCATGTAGGTATGATTGTTGCCTATTTTGGAAAAGAGTATGGGGACTTGGAAAGTTGTCCTCAGTGTGGAGCATCAAGTTGGAGAATTAATGATGGCAGGGGTAAGAAGATACCACATAAAGGATTGTGGTCCTTTCCATTAACGTCCAGATTACAACGATTATTCATATCAAGTAAGACCGCTAAACAAATAACGTGGCATAATGATAGGCCTAAAGGTGACAGTAATACCATGGTTCATCCTTCTGATAGAGATGCTTGGAAGAGATTTGATAAGCTATATCCTGAGTTTGCCAGAGAACCACGTAATGTTATACTAGGCTTAGCAGTAGATGGATTCAATCCATATGGCAATATGTCACTTTCATATAGCGTGTGGCCTGTTGTTCTCTTAGCATACAATTTACCCCTTTGGATGTGTATGGATGAGTCATTCTTTACGCTATCGCTGGTTATTCCAGGTCTGAAAGCGGTTGGTAAAGACATTGACGTCTATATGAGACCACCAGTAGATGAGTTAAATGAGTTATGGGAAGATGGTTTTGATGTGTTTGATGTTTCAAAAGGAGAATTATTCTTGAAATCAGTTAAGTATGCGATATTATATAAGAATATTTGTATTTGTAGGTAAGAGTATGTGATATTATATAAGAATAATATCACATAATCTTAAAATCAATCACGCGTATATGATATTATATAAGAATATCACGTACTCTTTTTTAATATCACATAATCTTAAAATCAGTTAAGAGTATGTGATATTATAAAAGAATATTTGTATTTGTAATAGTAAAAAATATTTTACTGTTAATAATGCACTCATCATCAACTATGCAACAGTTCTTCCATGGACTGTTACAATAATCAATCCAAGCTAAAGATAGAAACTGTAATCTTAGGTAACTTAAATTTTCTTAACGAGTCATATATTGTTCCTTAAAATAGGCTTCAGACTTTGATCTAAATTCCATCCAACTCTAATCATCTCTAGAAGATGATTTGATCATTATTCTTTCCTTTAGTGACCTAAACAACCTAATAGGTAATGGCAAATCAACATGATAAGTGGAACAAATTGGGAGAGTAAATGAAACTTATAATTAACATGTTGCACATCTCTTTCAACATATCAAAGTGACTAAGGCCATTAACACCGAACTGCTACTGCTTGATGATAGTGGAGATGTTATGTAGACCCTGAAGTTATTTTAGATACTTGGTGAGTTAAAAGGGGGTCAAATTTTGTGTTGAAAACCTTAGTGCGGTACAGGAAGCTTCTAAAAGAAGATGCTATGTGACAAAATACACAAGAGCTGCGGGAGCAACTTTATCAACCTGAGTTAAATGTGAACATGTAAATTGTAGAAGTAGATTATGTGAATATTCTAAGATTACAAATTTGTAGATCATAACTTAAAACTAATAATATTTGTTATTTGATTCAACATAAGTTGTCATTTGAGCATGCATAGGATTCAGTCAATAAATTAGAGTTATTCACAATTTAACAAAGTACTTGAGCCGTAGTAAAAGGGAGTATCAATATGTCTTAATTTATTTTAAGTACTTGAGCTGCAGCAAAAGGGGGTATCAATGTTCATTCTCACTTAAGTAGAATACTACCAATATAAAATCTCTAATACCTTTGATTGGAACCTATGAAAGCACACATCTTAATGTATAAGATTCTCAATTAAGGCTTTAGGATAACATATTACACAACATCCCAGCATATAAAATATTAGATCCAAGAGAACCAAACAAACCCACGTGCCACATGGTGTGGTGTTTCTATTATTTACTAATAGGACCAAGGGGTTCATTCTGCGTAGGTTGGGCATTAGAACAATCGAGTCCCATGAATATATGCCTCATCTATCTCTACAGAAGTTAAGAAAAATATGGAAGTTTCTCACCCTTCTAAAACTTGGGGGAATGATTTACAGAAGTTACAAAAGTTATAACAGATTTGCCAAATTAATACAATCTTTTGTTGCGGGAACTAAGATTAGACCAGTGGATTTCTGATTCATTATAAAAAATAATGGCATTAAAATCTGCTAAGGTAAGTTAAGGTGAACTAATGCTATTTCTTATTGTCAATATATCTAGCTTCTTGATAATGGTCATTTGTTCATAACATAAACAGAAGTAACCTAAAAAATGTGATTTGAACTAAGGAATTTAACTTAAAGATTAATAATTGGTCAAATATAGAAATCTTTTAAACTAAAACTTTGACAGGGTTGAAGCATACTAAAATGCGAATTAGAAACTTTTGTGATGGTTGTTCTTATCTACTTAGTTATATGTGCTCTCTTTCACTTAGTTTTATTTAACATTCAAAGTCCCAATTGTTGGTGGATGTTAAAGTTATGAAAGGATGTTAGTGATGATTATATCAATGGCTAGTGTGCTACTTACCCTCTTTTTTAATAAATTTATTCACATATAAAGTTGTTATTGCACTTAAATCAAGGTCAAACCTTAATGACCTTTATAAAAGACTGAATAATGTGAAATTTTAGTGTAACTTCCTAAGTACCTAATTTTTAATTATTTTTCTCCAAATGTTGTAATATCTAGTTCAAATTGAAACTTTAAAATTTTAGTAGTTGTTTAAAAGAAGCCAACATTTTCATTTGAAAGCTAAAACTTTTATGTGTTTTATTCAACTAGTCACTTAAAATGAACAAATACAACTTACAAATTTTGGCTTTTGTCTGAACAAATACAACTTCACAGCTAGGAGGTTTTCCTAAAAGCATCTACCCTTAAAAGAGTGCATCATAGCGTATTGATAAGGCCCTCCAATTTCATCTTGAGGTTGTTTTTAGAAGTGAATTCATATAAATTGGGTGCTGCTCGCTAAGGTTTTACTGTACATGGCAGATTCCAAGTATGACCTTATGCCTTTTTTATCAGCTAATGTTCTAGGTTTTAATTGTATAATTAGAAAGTTCAATCTTGATACTAAATAAGCATATATGAACTTTGATCTTGCAATATAATTCTTTGCAAAATTGTTGTGTATTTGGAAAGCAACCTTGAAAATCTGTTTATTCCTTTCATCCTATATCAGCAAGACTAAATAGGAAAGAGCAATGTAATAGCACCATATAACTAACTTATCTAAATGAAACATTGTAGCTATTTATTGTATGATATTTTCTTGTTCATTTAGTGATTCACCTTTTAAATATCATTCTCCAAGGTTCATTAGAGAACTCATCCTAAAAGAATATGTGAGACATGGTTTCTGATGATTTTGTGTAGAGAAGACATCTATTTGGTAACATCATATACTTGAGTTTGTCCAGTGAAGGGATTTTATCCTTCATTGCCTTCCATAAGGTAATAGAGGCTTCTATAAGGCTTCCTCAACAATTGAACAGAGTGACATGACCATATTAAGTCAAGTCTCACTTTCTCTTGAACTTTGCTTCTGCTAATGTTTGTTTTATGAATATGCTTGTAATATATCTATCCAACATTTAGTGATGATGGTAATGGTTCTGAATTATGATCAACTTTCTTTTCTTCATTTTAGTGTCAAATATATTATCCACACAAGTGGCACCATGTCAAGAGAAGCAACAGAAAGGTTGTTTTACATGTCAAAAAGATTGTTGAAGTTTTAGGTACAAACACTCACTGCACAGGGTTTACTGACACAAGAATATCATAACTAAAATGGGAATAATTAGAATTTGCTATGAAGTACTGATGTAATAGTTAGAATTAGGTACACTAATGCTTTGTCCATATAACTCTTAAAAGTGCTTTTCTAAAGCAATAAGCTTCCTTATATTATAACACTGCTTTTCACATTTCATGTCCATGTCTCAAATACGAATTTCTCTTTTTCCTCAAACATGCACGCATTATGCCATCCACTGAATCAATGAAATTATAATTCACTTCAATTCTATGGATGATATAGTTGGTTCATGTGCTTTAGTTGTTGTAACTGTTCATATTCAAACATACATTTACCATTAGAAGCTGCACTCTGCTGTTTATTTTTTCTTGCTCTCTGGTCTTGCTGCTTTATTTTCTTTATTATTATTTTGTCCACAAAGGGAATTCTTTTTATGTGTATGATGGCTGTGTTTTTCTGGCTATGTTTCTTGGTTACAAGTATGCTACAATATTATAAATTACAGTAAAATTCATGTAAACATGCAAGTCATTTACATAGGACTTGGTCTACCCAAGAAGAAGAATAAGGCTACACCAAGCAGCTTAGTACCGACACAACTGAAGTCGCGGTATCGTCAGCTTCTTGGAAGCGTAGCTAATGAGCCATCTGCTCGTACACAACCACAAGATCACACACCTGCACCTTGTCAGCCAACTCCAACACCAAGAGAAGTTACATCTATGCCTAGTATTCATCTTAGAGATAAGTATGAACAAAATTTGAATATGCGACGCAATATTAATTCTCTGTCAACTTTTCAAGAGATGCCTCCAGCTTCTAATTATCAGACACCAGTAAATCACACTATTCTTCCCACTATGGCCTCTTCTTCTGCAAGCACTGCAGGTATGATCTTTCACATCACATTGGTGAAATTTATTAAGTGTAATTATTTTGTTTATCTAACCAATTAAGAGTATGTTATATGCTAATTATAAATTATTCTTTTGCTATTTTAGGATCCACGACTAGTCCAAAAAAACAAGGAGTGTTACAAAAGGACACGGATTGACAAAGATTAATAAGGCGATAGTTAAGAGATTGGAGAAAGAGATCTTCCCTGCTGAAGAATGACCAACCAACTCCGTACAGTCTGCCAAATTATCGAGTGAGATTGGTGTGGTATCCCAAACTTCCTTACCTATAAGAACAAAATGGAAAAAATTACTAATGAGGAGTTGGACATTGCATTTGATAAGTTAGACGTAAGTATTATAAAATTATCTAATTTGTACGTGTTTTCCATATGCCTAAATCTTTGACCAATAATCTATAATTTTTTGCATCAAAAGTTGAAAATTAAGGGAATGAGGACTGACAACGAAGTACATGCTGCTATGAAGAAGTTTCTTGTTTTAAGGTCTAAAGATCAAAGATATAATTTAAAAAAGCATTTTACCAATCACGAAAAGGATGGTAGGCCACATAATATCACAGTGGCGGAGTGGATGGATATATGCGAATATTGGGAGCAATCAGCTACAAAGGTTAGTTTATTTGATAAAAAAACTTAATTTCACAACTTTTTTGACAACTAATTATATTTTAGTACTTATGAATTGTGATTTATAAATGTTATAATAGATTTTGTTACATATACGATTAGGAAAAAAGTTAAAAAGCTAAATTGGCTAGGAGTCAGATCAAATGTCGACCAAACTCTGGCTCCAAGGCCTTTGTAGTGATACGATATGAGATTGTGAGTTATTATCTTTTTAATTATATTTTACTTTGATTGTCATTTCAAGATTTATAAGAAATATTACTAGTAATATATTTCTATACAATAGAGTGACAGAGATGGAGAAGAGTGTAACTAGATGAAGCTATGGTATCACACTTATTATCATGAAAGTAAAGATCAATAGACAACTGCTGAATGCAAAGAAAAATGGGTGAGTACATAGTTCATTAACAAATATTTCTTAAATGAGAATGTGTATGTAATTAATTCTTAATTTTTCAAGAATTAATGTATCATGAATTGACACATTTAATAGAATAAGGTCATCCGATGACAATGGATGAAGTGTGTGACAAAGTCTTAGGTACTAGATTAGATTACGTTGTTGGTATGAGAATTGGGCCTCAAGCATAAGAGAAGACTTCGGTCAGAAAGAGACATCGAGGCGAATTAGAGGAGTCAAAGAGGGCTAATCAGGGGTTACAGTCTCAAGTCAATGAATTGACTAAACAATTTCAAGAAATGCAGGATCGATTAACTACCGAAGTCGAACAACAAAAAAAGGTCTTGAAACTTTTATGTGCTACACATAATGTTCGTTTAAATTAGATATGTACTCATATTGAAATATTAAACACTTATGACATATTGTTTATATTAATTACTGTATTATGACATATTTGGAAATTGCAATTAAATAATAAATTGTCTGCACGTATTAAATTCTTGTTATATATTAATAATTATTAAAATTAATGATATACTCATAAAATTGAAGAATTATTTAATAAATAAATTTCATAAATAATATTGAATAGTTATTAAATAAATAAGATTTAAAAAATTGGCTATTTAAAAATTTGTTAATGATTAAATTAGAAAATAATTAAATTAAAATTATTTTCAAAAAATTTAAACAAAATAAAAGAAAAATATTTATTACAATTGAAAATTATTAAATTAAATTTATTTTCGGATTAATGGAAAAATTATAATAATAATTAAAATTGAATAATTATTCAATTATTATTATTTTCGGATAAATGAAAAAAGAAAAAAATTAAAATTAAAATTGAATAATTATTAAATATTAATTATTTTTGGATAAATGAAAAAATAATTATAAAATTGAAAATTATTAAAATAAAATCATTTTCGGCAAAATCTACTCAGAAAAATAAATTAATTTGATGAAAATGTATGTATGTATGTATATATATATATATATAGAAAAAAGGAAAGCACTGCTCAACTACAAAACAGTTGTAATTTCAAAATTGAGGGCAGTGGATGAAAAGTCAAGCCCAATCGTTTGTGAGCAACACTGACAATGGCACATTCCTCTACGTTTAACGAAAGGCTAGAGCAAATGGAACGTACCAGAAACCAACGCCTCTCTCTACTTCAGGTCTCTTATCTTCTGATCCTCCACCTACCTCATTCTTTCAAGTTTGTTTTTGATCGGAGTCCTGACAGGCAGGCTGAGAAAGACTTGCAAGTCACCAACTCACGTCTCTTAGCTTCCAAGCTTGCACGTCTTCAGTGCATGAAGCGACGGTGCTTGCTTCTTCAACAGAAAGTTGCGTATCAGAATCTCAGGATTTCTGCATTTAAATCTCTAATTGAGCGCTTTGATGCTAAATACCAGATCGATACGCAGGAATTGAGGTAAGTTAGTATCAGAATGCTAAATCAATTTAAAAGATGTTAGCTGAGTTGGGATTGGATATGTAGGGTTTTGAAGAATGAAGTGGAAGAGCTGGAGAAGTTGGAGAAAGAGAGAGACAGGTTGTATGAGATGAAAGGTCGCGAAATGAATGTGTTTAGGGAAAATGTAGAAAAGTTTGCAGTGGAGTCTCGACTTCAAGTGAATGAGTTGAGGAATTATGCAGCTGAGGTAAGGAAATGATTACTGATTTGCCAGTGTTGTTTTTGACGGTTTGATGCAACTTTTGAGTCCATCTGCTCTATTTGAGTTTAAGTTTGTTGCTTCTTCTTTCAGTTGACGTCGAACTTCAACAATGGATTTTCGAGATGAGAAAGTCGAAACTTGTAGGCTTGATGGAGAATCTGTTAATTACCAAATGTAAACCTCCACCCATGAGTAAAAGCTTAGTAGCTTACAAGTGGAAACCGATAGACACTTCTGTGACAGGTAACCATGGTTAATGTAAATGATAAAAACAGCCGCCCTTATGTCAAACCCCAAATGCCATTCCTTCATTCATCCTAAACTTTTGTCAAACAGCTTGCCTGCATGAATTCTGTTACTGACTTCTAAAACTTGGAAAATTTACGCTTAACACAATTTGAGAAAGGAGTCATCAATTTGTACTGGAGCCCTGAGGCTGTTACAAATGGAAGCTTTAAGATAAGAACAAGATGGAATCTCCATCCTAACCCATAACATAGTCATTTTCCTTATCCAAATCTGCTGATCAGATTCCATTTTCAAATAAATGTCCGCCAACCAATCCAAGTTAATTTAAACAGCTCTGAATTGCTCCAGCCCTTAGCAAATTTGAAGTTAATGTCTAGAAGAATTTTCTTGCTCAAGTCTGTAGACATATATTTAACGTTTATGCCCTTTCCTCGTATAGGAGGAGGAGGTCTTTAGAATATAATTATGGTGGTCAATTTCGACCACATTGAGCAGCCCTTTTATAGTTTTGAAAAGGAAGATCATAATCGAACATTTTAAGAGATCTAAGTTGGTGCTTCTGGTACTTTATAGCAGTACTACGGCGTAACTCTTAACTAGTTGAAATCAGAGTCAATGGTAATAAAACTATGGAAAACGCAGGTAAATTAAATAATCGAACTAATATTCTTAGACTCAAACCAACCATCAATCAGTATCATAGAGAAAAAATTATGAAATTCAGTCTTAAAAAAATGTCAGCAAGTGCGTATTTACGATTCTAAGGTATCTTGAGTTGGGTGGGTATTAGTAAAATTAAATATTATTTTATTGTTTGATGGTAAAATTTATAATGAAATGGAATAAAATAAGATAGAAATTAAAGGTTTCACATTATATCTCATTTTATTCTAAATACTAAAAATAAATTACTTTCGATTTTGAAGATTTAAGATGAAATATAAAATGGTAAACAACATTTCACTATATTACATTATGAATCTTTCTTTCAAACAACATTTTACTATATTATTTTATGAATCATTTCATCTCTTCCAAACAATAATTTTTTTAATATTACATCTATTTATATTTCATTACGTTATAAATTATTTTACTTTATTCCATTATATTAAAAATCTTACGTCTAACTAACCATAGCCTAACACAAACAAGAGGATAAACACGTTATGAGAACAAAATATTGTACACAATAGAATTATGAATTTAAAGTATACCCTCGCAATGGTGTATTTATATTTCTTATCAAACTTGTCTCAACTCGGCTTCTCCAAAATGGGGCCTTCATTTTCTTGAGCTTCCTATTACAATAACCAGTTAGCAAATCAAGGAATAAGAGAGCAATAAAACTGTGATTTGGTACAGCTTGAACAAGGACTGGATTATGAGAAAGAGAAGGAAACAACTTTGACTCAACTTTTTTATTAATTCTCCACTACCAAAAATAAAGCCAGTATATCTTATTAATTTTTCAAGGACTCCTTGTCGCATATTTATCCCACTGTTACATATCTTATTTTCCCCGGATAGCGACGTTTGGGTTTTCCCTAAACGTTGTCCGGTATTATTTTTAAGTGCTTGCAGATGAGATGTTGAAGTCATTGAAAGCCACACGTGTCAAAATCTACGATGCCTACCCCAAAATCCTCAATGCTCTTAAACACATCCAAGTTCAAGTGTCCGTCATGGTTCCAAAACCGAATTCATCCCCAGCATCTCAAGAAGCCAACAATGTGGGAATGGAACCGTAGTGCTGTTGCATCAAAGTTGCGCAAGTGAAGCGTGGTAGTTGCATAAGTAGTTTAGTGCTTCTGCCCAGTAGCGAAGTTAAGAATTTATTTCAAAGGGGGGCAATGTATATATATATATATATAATTTTTTTAATTTAATTTACCGTGAGTAATGACATTCTTTTAAGGTGAGCAATCTATATATATATATTTCTTTTTAAACAAATTTGAGAGTGGGCAAATGCCCACCCTCCCTTACAAGTGGCTTCGCCACTGCTTCTGCCCTTCACATGGCCTTTTGGGAGGCTCAATGGCATTGAAACTATCAGGTTTTGGCCAGGATCGTCCAATATCGCGAGTTTGAATCTTCGAATGATAAAAGGAAGACTTGTAATGCCATCATCAAAATATACGCAAATGGAACTTGGTGGTAGTATAAGAAGTTTGGTGTATCTTCCCTTCCCAAGGGCTTTTCAGTGGAGACCAATGGGTTCAAACCTATGGTGCTCGTTTCTAAATAAATGTCAAAATCCATTATCTCCTTGTCGGAATCAAGATCCTCACAGACCCATACGTGTGATTCAATCTCGTAACAGCAATACGTCGAATTAAGAATTTATTAAAATACCACAAATTTAACAAGATTGAAGTGGGAACACCCTCTACGATAAACTTGTTATAATCTTCCCTTCCCGCTATTGAATGACACAGTTTCTGGTCAAACATTTCTGCTTCCATAATCAAACCAATGCTACAGCTCTTGAACCGAACCACGTTTTTGTTGTTCGTTGATGCATAACCCTACTTTTCATGGGCCTTAGACCCTAAGAACAAAAGCAATGAAAAGAAAAAGGTTTCTAATTCGGGGCAAGAATTGCAAATAATAGAGAAGGAAGACGTAAATGAAAATTGCTTGAACAAGGAAAAGGAAAACAAGGGACACAAGGAAAGGCCAATGAACGCCTTACATATGAGATGTTCCTGAAATAATAATTTAAAGTCCTGAGTGAAAGATTGGAGATTTTTTTTAAATTGTAAATTAGTCTACACATCTGCCAACGTCTATTTTTTCGTTAGAAGTGGTGAAGAACATCAATATAGCACTTGATCTACTTAAATCTTTACAAACTTGTTTGTGCAGTACTACTATTTCTAATGAATATCTTAAGTAGGTTTTCTATGGTTTAGAAAGTGAAGGAAACACAATTAAC
>JANVCL010000002.1:26624686-26646749 GCA_026546855.1 Erythroxylum incrassatum | reverse complement strand
ATCGATGATGGTCACTCACTGAGTTCGTAAAACTCACCTAAAATTTGCAAATATTTTTCAAGATCAGAAGAATACCCCGTTAGGCCAACGGGAGTATACCTACAGCTTTCAAGTGAAGCATAGAGGTCGGTATCAATTCGAGTCTGTATTGCATTTCTCTATTTTTTTATTGAATTGTTTATTCCGCAAACTTTTGTATAAATTAGTATTTCAAAATGACTTGAGTATTTTGTATTTGTGAAAGGGCCCAAATGGTTATTGATTGTGTTTATAGAAATTGTTTATGAATGAATGTAGGCCCAATTTGAGTATCGATTTCTGCACATATGTGAAGTTTTTTAAAAAAAAGGTGTCCTGATTTTCGAATGATTGAGTGGTTTAGTACACCACCCTCGAGGAGCATGGACTTGGATATCACATACGATGTCGGGTTCGGGTCATTGCAGGAGTGGGGTGCTACAGTTAACCATATTAAACCTTTATAACACATACTCAATGTATGCATGTTATGAGAGGTTTGATGAGTGTTGAGATTTATCCCGGTGAATATGAATACATAGGACAGAAGATGCTGGACAAAGGTCCTTCATGCCAAAGTTCTGGAGCAAAAGTTGCTTAATCTCATACAACATGGTCAAGTAACTTGACGTCAGCAATATGCCATCCATATGAAGTAATAGGAAGATAACTTTGCTCCTCTGACCTCATAGTATAAACATCTTTTCAATTTTATTTTCCATAAAGTTGAAAGAGGCCAAACCAAGTCAGTTCTATCTAGATCCTGAAATCCTTCAGGTTATACCATATAAACCTCTTCATAAAGGTCTTTACTCAGGAAGGAAGTGTTGACAGCCATCTAATGTAACTCTATATCATCATGAGCTACAATTTCTTTGAGTGAACCATTAGGCAACTGAGCAAGCCCATAAACCGCTGAGCTTTATCCCAAAATCTTTTAGGTCTTAAAACTTCATTTACAACTGATGGGTTTGTAGTTCTGATGCAAATCAACTAGCTCCCAGACCTTACTATGCTTCATGGCTTGCATCTCTTCAATCATTGTATCCCACCACAAATCTGTGTTGAGTCCAGAAACAATTTCTATAAAACTAACTGGATCCGTAACATGTCTAATAGCATAGTCCTATTCACTTGATAGACTATAAAATCAGATGGGATAGCAGGTCATCTCACTCTGGTGGATTTACTTAACTACGTTAGATCTTGTACCCCCAAGAACCTCTGTGTATATAGGTATGGGTTCTTGTTCTTGTTCCTGTACAGGCATAGTACAAAGGCCTAGATCCACCTAATCTAACTGTATGAGTAGCAGGTACATGATAATTGTAGTATCTGCCTTACTATCATCCGAAAGGTCAAAGGGCCCACCATCATCGTAGACATTGTATTCCAAAAACTTAACTATTTGTGATTCCACTTTTTCGGTCCCTCCTTCTCTATAGTAAAAGTTGTAGCTTTAAAGTGGTCAAGATATCTAACTAAATAGCAATAAGCACAACAAGCATGCAATTTATCTTTATAAGGATTATACTACCTCATTAGGGCAGCCCCATACACGAATGTGTGCAAACATGGGTTTCCACACTTTTAAATAATCTGGTAGAATAACCCTATTCTACATTGACTTCTTTAAGTCCTTTAGGGTCAGTTATGGCTTTTAGCATCACACCATTTTGCTAAGAATTACTCGGCATAGTGAATTAAGTCACTATTCTAAATGATTTCAAATATTTGACAAATGGACCTTTTAAAGTCCTGAAACACCATGTTTATCATGATATTCCCTCCACAATCAAATCTAACTATCTTGATGAATTTTCCCAATTGGTTCTTATCGTTTAGTTTTTAAGAAAAAACACATAACTGTAATGAGAATAATCATCAACAAATGTCAGAATACATTTAGAATTGTACAATGCAATTGTTAAGGTCTACCTATATCTTTATGTATTATACTCAACAAGTCAGAAGCACAAGTTGACCTTCTTCCTTATTAGTCAACTTATCCCTATAACAGTTAGCATATGTTCCTAGATCATCATAATCTAGAATTGAGAAATGCTTTCTTTGATCAATCTCTAAACCTTAGCTTTGGAAATATGGCTTAAACTGTTATGTCATACTATGTATGACTTCTCATTCATCAGGGTCTTTCATTTCATAACTTGTTTAGCATGATATGAAGAAGCATATATCTAATTCGGCGTAAAACACATTATACACAAACCATATGACAAGAAATTTGTACCATTATGTTTTACATTAAACAACTATACAACAGAAGCATTAAATACAAAACATTAATCCTCTTTATCCAAAATTGATCAAAGGGTCACGTATAAAATGTGTCGTGTAAAACCCAAATGAAACTTACTACTTACTACAAAGTTCATTACATACATTCCTTATAGATATTACTTCTGCCTCTTCATTGCCATCAACCATCAGTAGTAAGGGGACGTTTACCTCTACTTTTCCAAATAAGTCTATGATTTCCTTTTCATGCTTGATTTCATTCATACGTTTGCCCATCAAATAGGAATTTGCAAAAGGAAGGTCTCGAAGATTTACCTCCTTACCTGGAGCTTCATGTTTTCTCGATTCCTCATGCTCAGCTTGGTCCTTTAAACTGCTTGAGTTAGCTCCTTTGTCTTTAATCGTTGACTTCTTCTCCTTCATCAGACTCTCTTCTCTGACACTTTCTGATCTCCTGATTGCTTCCTTAGGTTGAGGTGCTTCTTTAACGTCAATTTCTTCATTGCACGCTTCTGCTTCCGGAGTGTCAAATCTTACTTTCTTTCTGCTTCGTAGAGCAATTGCATTTAAGCTCTTCGGATGCACAAAGCCATGCACAGAAACATCCAGTAAGTTTAGAACTAAATTAGGTAATAAAAGATTATGAGATATCCAAAAGGTTGGATATAATCTTATAGACCTATTAAACAAATTGTTTATTTTCATGTATACTTATAGAAGAATGGTTCTCAAAATAAGTAGTGGGAGTAAGATGAAACTTGAAAAGTTCAAATCTCAAGACAATAAATCTAATTAGAACTAGTGCCTTTATTGATATATTTTATGTATAGTTGAAAGGCTACGAGACATTAAAAGATTCACTTTCATGATGAATTCAAAGAGTTTATTTTTGAAATGATTACAAATTTATCATGTCTACGAGAAGGTTAGTGGGAGTACAATTTTCTTCTTCAGTGAGATTATATAAAGACATATTACTTATAGAGAATAATAATTCTAAAGTTTCAACTTTTAAGATATAATTATCTAATAACAACTCTTGTTGGATATGAAAAAGTAACAACTTAGTTCTGGTAATTAGATCTATAAAGATATAAAGTATACTAAAGGTAATTAGTATTTAAGATATCTGATACTTATGAAGTATTAAAGATATCCATTATTCAATATATGAGTTGGTATTTGAGTTCAAGGAGATAAGATTATTACTTTATAAGTAAATCCTATTTAAGGTTTATTTTACTTAGAATAATATCATTTTAAGATTGGAATGTTTCAATTTAGCAATGGTTGCTAATAAAGTCATAATAAAATTTTTATTTAGTGGAAATGATTAAAAGGATCAATAAGTTCTTTAATGAACTTGATATAGTTCCGTCCATTATTCAAAACAGTAATGTACTGCAGAACATTAGAGCCATTGTAAAAAGAGCTAAGGTCTCATCAAAGATTCAAGTATGTATTTAGGCAATTTTTCTTAATTACATCGATAATTAAGATGAAAATTGTAAGATTTAAACAAGTGATCATTTTCACGTTAAGCCACTTTTCCAACAGTAGAATAATCGTCATATTGTGATATGATATAAGATACTTAAATGATTGGTTTAGTGCAAATAGGAGATTGTTAGTTATTCTCCACAACCAATTGGTTTGGTTGTAATTTAGTGACAATTATTTGAAGGCAATCTTTATCTTGTACATTTTTAAATGTATATGATAAAGTTCATTGAATATTTATACTTTGCAAATGAAATTATAATGAGATCATAACTATGATATTCATATTGCATTTATATATTATCCCTAAATTATTCCTAATCATTGTTCTATTAAAATTAGACATTAATTTAATGTAAAAAGACTAGTACATGTTATGTTTTTCCTTATAAAGAAACTAGTCAATCTCATAGACTAAAGAATGAAGATATGAGTCGATAGGAAAATTTCACTTAGAACATTATTTATATGTCTATGGAATTTCTTATTGTTATAATTATATAAGTGATCCTTTGATTTGAGATATCCAAAGTTATCTTGTAGAGAGATTACTATGTTTTTATACTACTTATGACATATTTTAATAATGGATAGTTCAGTCAGTAATTATTGGATAAAGCTAAACTATATAGAGGCAATTGAGTGATCAAAATTGAATTCATCACCCTAAAGTAATTAGGAAGAATGGTCTTTTGTTCTCAATTAGTATTGATTCGAGAAATCCTTGGCTAAGGTGGAATGACACTTTATAAATAGTTTACAAATGTCATTAATTGAATAAATAGCTAATGGCAAAGAACTGAAACGACTAAACATAAAATAAAGTAGACATTAATTTTATGCTCTATGTCTGATTGGAACATTATATAATAAAATGGTTAAATTATAAGAAAAATCATGCAAAGAAAGGTTAGTCAAAACCACTTTAACATTTCTAAATATTTCGATGATATTGATGTATTACTAGATGTCAATCTTGATATATGATTTTAAATTATTTAATTGAAGAATTAAAGGTAAATTAAAGGAGTTTTAATTTATTTAATTCTAATTATGAATTAGAATTATAATTTATAATCATTGTCAACATATTTGAAAATCTAATGGGTCTCACATAAAAAGCGAATTGAAGAGAGCAAAGATATTTTAATCAAATTAAACTTGATTGAAAAGTTTGAAAAACTTTATGATTAAATATGAGATATTTAATAAATAAGGATCAATATAAAATATTAGATCTTATTCAAATATAATTGGTTTTTAATTAGAAATATTTGTAACTTTAATTAAAGTTTAATTGAAATTTAATTTTAATTTTAATTAAATTATTAAAATGTCACAAAACTTATTATAAATAGAGTTAAGCTCTAATGGAGCTAGCACTTCTTGCTTAATCATTTTTATAAGAGTTACACAGTTCTGTTAATATATTTTGTAGATATAGTTAGAGATCATACACTTGTGAGGTTACGATAGTTGAGGTGAATCGAATTTGAAAGTGATTCGAGAGAAATAATAAGAATATGATTAGGCTTTAGAATAAAAACTCGAAAGTTACGAGTTAAAAAGTGAATATATAGAGTGGGATTGAGTGACAACAACCAACTAACGACATTGATCAACTACAGCAAACCTGAAATTTTCAGTCATGGAGAGAGAAGAGAGTGCTTGCTTACGGATGAATCAGTTGCGGTAGACATCAGCTTATTGGGTGGCTGTGGAGATGACATCGAATGGGTACTCATTTTATATGCTATTATTTCCAAATCTAGTTGACTAGTTGAATTTGAACAAAGCCTTTGGGCTAATGTCCAAATAGTAGGTGGTGTTATGTGTGGTATCCAAGAAAGAAAAGAGCAAGTGTAATGGGGGCATAATGCTTCAGGTTGAGGCATTTTACATCTATTTCATGATAGACTTTGATCTGCTAACGAACCACAACCGTTGAAGCCCATGTTAGTGTTGGCTGAATTTGGGCTGAAACAATCTTTATCCTCTCAATTTTCTTCTTTTTCCAATTCGGCGTGTAGGAGGGAGCAGCACGTTGTTAGATCAGATAGATGACTTCCTTCAAATTTCATTTTTTGCGTGCAAGGCATGACTTGCAAGTGGTTTGCGACCAAACATGTTTGAACTTAAATGGTGCGTTCCTGAACATTACTGGAAACTTGGGCTTGGATGATCTTTGAAAACCTCACGCAATCCTATGTTACTCTCAACTAAGCCTAAATCATCCATTATTGAAGAGGTAAACATGATTATTGTCAACTACCTACCTACCTACCTAAAACATTTGCATTCTCCCTTCTGGATAGAAGGAATTTCAGAGGACATATGTGCACTGTTGTTTAATTAATGGTATACCACAGTTAGTTTTAGTGAACTAAAATTAATGTGCGTAGCCCTACATTTTTTAAAATATATAGTTTATATTAATTTACAATCATATAAGATTGTTGTGCAATAGTTAAGAAGGATTACATAGATGTATTACTCTCATCCAAAACATAACGATAATTCATGTACAATTAATCTAACAAAGGATATGGGCAAGAGACATTGTATTGGTTATCTACCATCTTTCGGCCTCCAGTCCCTTCAAAACAATCTATCTTAAAATGGATTATAGACTATAAAAAGGGAATAAAATAATATCTACTTCAAAAGATTGGGTAGCTTTTCGCCCAAGACAAGTAGTTAGTGGAATTAATTTGTGTTGTGTCCATCGCGTAAGAAAATTGTTTTCTTCCAGCAACATACAACCCAATCTTTCCTTATCTTTTCTTTTTCCTCATTACTTTCTAATCAGTAGGTCCTTGGCAAAGTTTCTGTAGACAGACGTGGACTGAGAAAGAAAAGAACCAGCATCAGTTTACACTGGACCTCTTCTACATACATAACCGTCGGTGTAAGAATGAATACTAAGCTTTGATTGAAGGATAAGGAGAACCATAGCTTAAAAAAAAAGGTGGAAAACAATGAAGTGACATCCATCAAACTCAGTTGCTTCAAATTAAAGATACGTGACACGGAGAGCTGATTAGCAGTAGAGAGACTTGGATCGACGATATTTCTAAATCAGTCAACTCAATTAGTCACAAGAAATACAGTATGATCCAATTTGACATGACATGGACTTGAAAAGTGTGACCAAACCGTCCTGTGAGCAGTTGGCGACATGTAAGAACAGAATAGTTGCAATTTGTAGGCTTTTTATGCACAAGGACATCTGCTGCAACTTGCTTGTTCCGGAGACCTCGCGTCCAATTACAAGTTATCATTCAATTACCAAATTCATCATTTTTCTCCTGAGAAATTAGGCAAAAGATATTAGACGACCACACGCACAGCTGCCTACTTCCCCTCTTATGTTTGTTTACCACAACAGAACTATAATTCAACGTATCTTTGGCAAATTTCATTGTCGATTATAACAGTCGCAAGAGACCCTGTGTTGCCTTTTCTTTTCTAAATTAATTTATTAGTTAAAATTTTTAATGGGAGCAACTAAGGAAAAAATATCCATTAACTGAGATCTAACTTGCACAACCATCCTCAAGACTTGTTTGCCTATTTCTTGATTGGCGGTACTATTTCACACAGAAACGCTGCCAAAACTTCAGCATCTTGCTAGCATTAAAAAAAAAAAGTATTGCAAGTTTTGAACTTGGAAGTAAGTAGGACCTACAATGACTATGTTTTATCTTATCACTACTGGCCTACCCTTTGATCATAGGTTTACTTTATATAAAAAGACATTAAGAAGAGTTCAAAAGGTCTGATTCATGTATCAGGACACCAGTTTTTTTCGAATACTCTCTTAGCAGAGAAACAAAGGAAAAGAAAGAGATGGTGGAAGTTTATACAAATCAGAAAGAAATTTTGTGCATCTTAACAGGAAACGGTAGATAGATAAGAGGAAGAGTAGTTTTACACTTAAAAGTGATAGCGTGCAAATCTCGTGACTAACATGCGTGATTCAGTGGGACACAATTTGCATACAAAGAACCAATTAAAGGGAGATTTTTGGCGTTGTAGTCTAATAGTATTGATCCACCAAATCAAAGAAGGCGGCAAAACAAATGACTACTCGTGAACAAATGACGACAGATACTTTCTATCTCTGAGAACTCAATTCCCTTCAATCTCTTAAATGAAAAGATGCCCTTCTTAATTGGGTGTTCCATTATCCATCCAACCACGCCTCGCATTCTCCCATATTCTGTGCACACCATGTGCTACCAAACACAATCCCGTCTCACACATCTCTCTCTATCATAAACACGAAAGCACAACATCTTTGATGAGGATTGAGGAGCCTACTTTTGTCTTGTCAACTTTTGACTATTTAGTCTAATTACCAATAGTTTCTTTCGACTTCTCCTACCAAAGGACATTTGTACCTAATTATATATGGATTCGTGAATTATGATTTTTAGAAGACTTTTGAACTCTATTGGGTGTACGAGTGCATGCACATGGGACCAAAATAACCTTATTATGATTGAAGAGAGAGCGGAAAGATAAAGCATTTTAGTTAGTGTGGAAGGGATAAATAAAAAGAAGGCATCATTGCTTTTTGCAGCAATTAGAAACCCAACTTAAGGTGCTAACTAAAGCTAGGTAGTATATTGGCAGTTGGTAGTTTGTTTCTGACTCCTCAGGTCAGTTATGGAATCTCTAATTATTATATGAATACAATTGGGTCATCACATCTTATAATTTGTAAATATTTATTGATGAAAGGAAGAGGCCGATTGAGGACCACATGATTTGCGTCCCATTTCCCTTACATTATTCACTGCTGTGTTGGGAGCTTTTGAGATAAAGAACGAATTTATATAGGTTGGGAGAAGACAAGGTAAATTATCAATAGCCCACATACCAAAATTGGGATCTACTTGATCCTACCTATCTAAAATTATATGGCAGGTTTATATATATAATTCTGATGTGGTTGTTATTTCGTTCTTAATATATCCTCAATTTCTTGGTCCAAGTTGATTATGAATCTTAAATTATTAGGACACCAATTAGACACATGCAAAGTGCCTTATTGCTCTTTTCCCCTGTCCCTTAACTTACAGGCTTATTATGAAATTTCACTTGAGTCAAATAACCTCATCTCTAACCAGACATAGCTCACTTTTAAGGTCTTTTCTTACTCACGGGAAGGCTTGAATGACTGACTGACTATGAATATATACACCAAGTTGTTACAAGAGTATCACGAAATATCAGTAAAGGCTAGACATGAAGGTTATCCTAGGATACAGCTAACAAACGTAACAGAGGATAAGTGATAAGCAATATCAGTTGTTTACATATTATCTATACATTATCTCTAACACTGACTATGTTTTTGTCATTCTATTTTCCAGTACTGATGTTGTAATTGTTGCAATCGTAATCCTATGGTTTTATGAAAAATAATTGAATGAAGTCTAGCTACCTAGGGGGAAAAAAGCAAAGTCTTCTTCGTGGGGAACAATATCTACCAAAAAGGTTGACCCTTCTTAGTGCCTCAGTAAAGCTAATGCTAGAATGACTAGGTACACTCTTCTCTATGTCTCTCTATCCCTACCTTGTAGGTAGATATCGGGAATATGCTTTGCTTGGAGATGATTTGATCTAGGGCTGTAACCGATCATCACATGTGCGGAGCACACATGTCTACCCATGTGTACACGGGAGAGAATGGAAAGATCTTTATTTCGCATTTGCCACACACATGGACATGCCCTATCTGCATTTCATCTGCACCGATTAACAAAATAGTATAGTTAAACAGTTGCAAAAATAAAAATGAAGCTTCCCTTCCCTTTTCTCCTTTCACTGTATACGTTCTAATTAGAGAAACTGTATTCATTTCAAAAGGAGTTCACGGACAATAACACCTAGTGTATTTGCTTGTGTTGTTTCAATGTATGGAGGAGTCACTGAACCATACATAGATACAAAACCAGATGTGGTTCTCATCTTCTGAAAATGCCACTTTTACAAGTTTCTGACGTTGATGAGAGGATTACTACCATATAAACCTCTTCATTTCTTTCATGCATGATATACTGCTTGCTATTCATCCAATAACAGAGATAATTTTACTCGAGGATAAACTAATAAA
Organism: Erythroxylum incrassatum; assembly: GCA_026546855.1. NCBI lineage: Eukaryota > Viridiplantae > Streptophyta > Magnoliopsida > Malpighiales > Erythroxylaceae > Erythroxylum > Erythroxylum incrassatum. The sequence goes on along the minus strand of JANVCL010000002.1, from coordinate 26,636,848 downwards.
TTGGTAGTCTGATAGCTAAATACCTAATTTATTTGGAATTGTCAATGATCATTGACTAATAATACCCACTTTACCCATGATATGGAGACTTGAACGTAATCGTATCCTACTGCTACCAAACAACTGATTTTTGCACCCTCGCAGACCATGGAGCCTGGCTGCCCAACTTTTTGACTTGTTATGGGAGTTATTTGGCCACTAAAAGATCTTATTGTCAAAACTTATTTCTTATTTTATTAATTATATTATTGAAATGGCATTTTCTATGTTTCTCTTCATCTTGTTTGAGGGAGTTTGGGGCTAACAAAACTTCTACCATAGTCAACTCCCACTTCTGGACGTAAAACTTATATGCTAAATTTTAGGAGGAGTTTCAACAAAGGGAAATGCTGTAATTATGAGTTCTAGACCGTCGAAACTACACTGCAATACCCGAGCCATAAGTAATTAAGATAGTATACCATTCTTTTCTATTAATGATGGATTTAATATATAGATTTAAAAGCATATTTTCTTGACCCTACTAGCTATATCCCAAGATACTGTAAATGTTAGCTTCATCAGTTCGCCCACTAATCTATCTTAAAACGTTATACTAATGATTGCGCCGAATTAGGTCCACTGTGAAATTTAAATCTAAAGCCAATATTCTCTTTGCCATATCGTGCAATTCATGTGCCATCCAATTATACCGACAATGTACATTATCATTTTAGTTCTAATCTATTGATTAATTAAATGTTTAATCATGTGCAAACCAAATTAAATTACTCCAATATATACACTAATTTAGCGTCCCCGGAATCCCCAAAGAAGCTATTCAAAGCTGCTGGTTTATAACTGGTGACAACATGTTGAATGTATTACTGAATCTTTGAGTGCTAATCATGTAACCCTTCTGGTCCGGTACTTAATCACATCCATCGGTAAGCAGTATCACAAACGTAATAGTTTATACATCCGTCAAATGATATATTGTAAGGATATGGAATGGTGGTTTTTCATCCTTTATTTGACAGTTAAATAATGTTCAAATCAAAATGCAGGTGTTTTTAACTAATACAAAGTTTTTTTTTTAATTACTTTATGATAAACCCTCGAGTTGTATATAGCTATGATCAACTTTAAGTTTTTAGCACATTTTACCGTTATCATGAGGCCTCTTGTTGGATTTTTGAAGTTGTCAGCCAATCTTATGAGCTGTGACCAATGAAGCGTCACTTTTCAACAAATTTCCATCTTCTGCAAGTTGCTCATAGCTGGATATATATGAATGCCACTCGAAAACAATCTGTTAAATTGTGCCTAACAGATGGTGAGACATACCCACTAGTCCTTAGGAATTGTCCTAAACCGCTAATTATCTGTATGTCTCTTTGGAATGACGTATTCATGAGGCTGTGGCCATGGCTAGCTCGACAACTTCCAGCAAGTTGCATAGGAGTACATCATTGTACTTCAAGCTCAACAGTGCAGGAGTTGTCTATTCCTAAGATGTATTATGAAGGTCGGGAGACTATGTGGTGCATATGATAGATGCTTTAACTTGTATAATATGGTCGCAGAATTAGATAGCTAGCTATTTACTTGTTGGTGTTGTATTTAATACAAGGAATTCTGGTTATAAGTTTTTCCCTTTTTCAGATACATATATAAACCAAGAAGGAAGAAGTTTAATCTTTCTTGAGGAGTAATGGCGCTAGCAAAGAAAGCTGCAATTAACCTTTTCTACCAAATAATTGATATGTACGTGTGTGTCGGTATGGAATGTTACAATCTGATGCAATTTTTCATAAATTGAAAAGATGCAAGCAAGTGAAACATAATTATTAAAGTAATTTTAAAGTTTGTCATGAATTAATGAAATATAGGGGTTATTAAAGCTTTGAATTGCTCTTTTTCACCACATTAATATATTAGACTATTAGATGTATAATAATGTCTTGATTTTACCGGTTAAGATCCATGTAGTGTTAGATAATTTCATTATGTGTGGCCCATATATTTTGGTTTAATTATTTAAGTATATTAAATCCCATTAGTTATTTAAGTAAGAGATATTAGGTTTAATTAAAATAAATAGTATGATGTATTTATATTGATGGAATGTAAAAGCAATGATAATGGAAAGAGGTGTTGTTTGAATTTTTAAATAGATAACTACCTCTCTCTCTCTTTACCTATAAAGTATTTCAAGTATCTCTCCATCAAACATATCTGGAAAATAACGAAACAAAGGCCAAGAGAGAGAAAACACAATCTAAGAATATCTTGCAAAGATTATTGAAGATTATCTATTCGGAAAGTATCGGAAACACAATAGATTCTTATGTTATTGTGAAAATTTATTAGATTCTAAGATCCTGTAATTTATTATGTAAGAAAGAATTAACATGTCGTACGTGCATAATTAGTTGAACTTCTTAGTTTAATACAAAAATATCTTAATGTAATGTGACAAGATGCTCAATCAACTTTATTTCATTTACTCAAATGTCACATGAACTCAACCCAAATCAGAGACTTCTACATAGAAACAAACATCATAGAAAAGAATCGGATTTTTATTTTTATTATATGCATATATATATGTTGTAAGGACTAAGGAGCACGATATGAATTAATACAGTAAGCAAACAACAATCGGAATGAGAAATTTTCAAAATGAAGGTAATGCAGGCGACTAACATGAAAGAAGTTAGCACAAGAAAATATTAAGAACAGTAACGCTCGTTAACAATGTGGTCGTTTGTTGCTGTCAATATATGTGTATATATATATATATGTGTGTATGATTGATGGCCATTTATGTTTTTTGCATACCAGCAACAAAAAGTGGTGTCCATTGCTATTGAACTGCGTGGCCGACTGATAACCGTAATCCACTTCTGCTTTCAGACAAATATGCGTTATTTTTTTTATATGGTTTAAATCATTCAGCATTTGGATTCCTCGTTTCCCTTTTTGGTGGTCTACTAGACATAAATGAATGGATAAATATTTTTCTACAACAGTATATACTCTTACAGTCGATGTTGCATAAAATCATATCCGTGCATGTGCAGCCCAATACGTTCCTAAGCCAATTGATTGGTTTCCCACATGGTACAGAGACGCCGCAGGAAATCTGGGGCTCTGTGTGTCCTGTCTGCTCCTTTGATATGTATGGTCCCCCATTTTTTTTCATGCTAACTTCCTACTCAACTCTAGAGGTGTGGGTATGAAAACATGTCCCTTGGTTCTTAAGTTCGTGTCACTGAAGCATTTTATAATGCCATTCAACTATTTACCTATTACGTAATATGTTAACGTAGCTAGGGAAAACTATCCCATGTAATAATTTAAGGATAATTAGCAAGTAACTCTCCTGTTTTCTTTTTTTATATTTTTTAAGGTAACTAAGTTGGAAAGGAGATTTATGTTGTCTGTTGTAAATTCCTAAAGAAGTACAATAGCTAAAGAAGATGTGCACTAGTTCCGAAAGTTGGGTGTCCACAACTACATTGTCACCGAAACCACACTAGGTTTTGAAGTGTTATGGTACGCGGACATGTGGATCAATCGGGACTTACCAATTTGTTTCAAGATTGATCCAATGGTTTTCAACAAAAAGAGCATCTTTGCCTAACCATTTTATATCTATGTGTGGGGAATTAAAAATTTTTAAAGATAAAATTAGCACTTGCCATTGTTTTGGAGTCATCCATGACATTAGACATACATTGTTCCATGTACTAATCTAATCATTAGAATATTAAACGCGAGAGGAGAGTGAGAGTTTTGATTGGATGTTTCAACTCTAACTCAGATAGAGAGGAAGAGGCAGTTGGGTTTATTTTATTTTATTTTTGGTTTAAGGGAAATAAAATCTCCGAGTAAGAGATTTGCTTTCAAGAAATGACAATATGAACAGATGTGCAAACGCTGTTTAAAATTAGGGCACCTAACTTTCACTTGCCTTCCAGTCGAGGAGTATATAAGATATTTACAAAAGGATCATATAAACTAACAAGCTTCCAAGCGGCTGTCAACTACAGTCCAAAGAATAAATCGCGATTTGAAGGACAGAACATTGATATAAACTAAAAAGAAATTAAATGTAAGGAACAGTTAATGCTAGTAAAGTTTGGCTAGGCTAGGGTAGGGTAGGGTAATATTGATCACATTATCAAAACATTAAATAAGTGGCCAAAACATACATATCCCCACTCTAAGCTTCAGCTACACTGAGGGTGGCTAGCAGTGGAAACTTGAAGAAACTAGATTTGATTAGCACATCACTTTTCATTCTTTTTTATCCAATGGCTCTCCTCAAAAAGGCTGTGTTGTGTCCATGCCGGGACCGCAACCATGCACTATAAGGGAATAGATCACTAAATTCCAAAGACAGGTGTGTACTATCAGCAATCCTCCTGTTAAGGGAATCGATGAAGTGATTGGATCTCTGGTCCTAAAGCCTACAAATATGTAATTGAATGCTATTTTTCGCCTAGATGGAAACAAATGAGGGACCTCCAAACCAGATGCCGTATCGTTACATGACACCAAGAAATGATGGGGAATATCTGTTAGTGTTATCAATAACATCATGAATTTTGGATGTAACATGAATATTTCATTAGATCATATTTCATCCAAACATGCATGCTAAAGGAATTAAAAGCAATTTTAACCACCCCATTCGCAATCGCATCTTAAATTTACATGCAAATAATGATGAACAGGAGTTCCTTTTCAACTACAAGTTACAGATATAATCATGGATCGCAATAACGTTCATTTAAAGTGGGAGTCGTAAGTTTAGATGTTGCATGAAATGGATAAGCTCATTACCAAAAGCAATAAAAATGTGGAAACTACCTACTAAATCAATTTGTTGGTAAAAAGATAATACACGCTATATGTTACAAGTGTTTTATCAATCAAGAAGGTTATAGCGTTAGAGATGTGAATCAGGGGCCAATGTTGGGAAATGGAAAATAAAGCAGACTAATAGGTAGGGGTCCAGGGTTAGGAAAATGGTCAGATGCGTTGATAGAGAAGACGCCACTCCTCATAGTCCCATGTCAATAAGGTTAGCATTTGCACATATGTTGTGAGCCGAGGGTGTCCGTGTCCTCAGAGAGATAGAGCGAGTGAACGTGTGGGCCATTTTGATGTGACCAAAATTTCGTCGAAAACGGCCACGTGGGTTGTTTCTCAGGACCAGGTTTGAGTTTGAGGAAAGATGCAAGAACGCGGAGTTAGTTAAAAATGCCTTTTCGATCATGGTGGATCATTCACTTACACTGGGATTTTTCTTTTCCTTTTAGTTTTTCGGGTGGGGATGGGGGTGGGGAGAGTTATTGTTTGCCAGTTACTTTTATATGCTTATAAGTGTCTCTCTCACTGTTAATGCTCACTCCTATTGGTCCCTGATTTTCGGTCTCCTCCGTAAACCATGTCGTGAACAATTCCAAGGTTGTGGTCTTGGACGATTGTCCCACGCATAACATCAAATACCTATTCTATTTATGAATTCCAATTTCCAACCATTTCCTAGTGTATTTTTTGAAGCTTCTTGATTGTATTTCGTAAAATGTCAACCTCCAAGCGCCTTTTGGCGAATCCACCACGTGGTCTTCCCTTAGTTGTTTGAGGTGGATCTCCATTCATTACAACCATACCCCTCTTCCCATTTCTATTTATACCATCTTCATTTCTCTCCCTTTCTCTCCAAATTTCATCTTCTACTCTCTCTCTCCGTCTCCCTCTCTCTCTCTTTCCCCTCTCACAAGATCACTAAATCATCACCAAAATCCTTTTGTTTGAGAGAACCCCACAGCCATGTCTGCTTCTACTAGAGTTCCCAACTCAAGTTGTTGGGCCATAACCCAAATTCCTCACCATCTCCCTTCTTCCTCCTCCTCCTTTTCACCACTCGAAGTGGGCTCTTTCAGTTTGACGAAGAACAAGCCCAACAGTAAAAACACTAGCATTCACTGCGCTCTTCACACTCCCTCAGTCCTCCATTTCCCCAAACAGCCCTACCCAACCCCAGTAATTACCAGAGAAGACAATTCGGCAGTAACTGTGAAAACCAGAAACCTCCGACATCAACAGCAGCAACAACAGCAGTGGAATCTCTTTCAAAGAGCAGCAGCAGCGGCTTTAGATATTGCAGAAGGCGTTTTGGTCTCACGCGAGCGTCAACACCCTCTTCCCAAAACAGCTGACCCTCGTGTCCAAATAGCCGGAAACTTTGCTCCAGTGCCGGAACAGCCCGTCCGACATGCACTTCCAGTCATCGGAACGATCCCTGAATGTATAAATGGGGTTTATATCAGAAACGGAGCGAACCCACTTTTCGAGCCTGTCGCTGGGCATCACTTCTTTGACGGTGATGGGATGGTCCACGCCGTCACGATCGAAAACGGTAACGCTAGCTACGCCTGCCGTTTCACCCAAACCGAAAGACTGAAGCAAGAGAAAGTGTTGGGCAAACCAGTGTTTCCTAAAGCAATTGGCGAGCTCCATGGTCACTCTGGCATAGCAAGATTACTCCTTTTCTATGCCAGAGGATTGTGTGGCCTTCTTGATCACAGACAAGGCACTGGAGTGGCAAACGCCGGCTTAGTTTACTTCAATGACAGACTTCTCGCTATGTCGGAAGACGATCTTCCTTATCAAGTACGCATCACTGCAAGTGGTGATCTAGAAACAGTTGGTAGATACAATTTCAGTGGTCAACTCAAACACACAATGATTGCTCACCCCAAGATTGATCCCGTTTCTAAAGAGCTCTTTGCTCTTAGCTACGATGTTGTCCAAAAACCTTACCTTAAGTACTTTCGATTTCGTCCCGACGGAGAAAAATTGCCGGATGTCGATATTCAGCTTCCAGTGCCAACCATGATGCATGATTTCGCTATCACTGAAAATTTTGTGGTCATCCCAGATCAACAAGTGGTGTTTAAACTTCAAGAAATGATAAGAGGAGGATCTCCTGTTATTTACGACAAGAATAAGAAGTCTCGGTTTGGAATTCTTGCAAAAAATGCTCGCGATGCCAATGATATTATCTGGATTGAATCACCGGAAACTTTCTGTTTCCACTTATGGAATGCATGGGAAGAACCGGAATCCGATGAGGTCGTCGTAATTGGATCTTGCATGACTCCTCCGGATTCAATTTTCAACGAATGTGAAGAGAGTTTAAAGAGTGTGTTATCAGAAATTAGACTCAATTTAAAGACAGGCAAGTCCACGCGCCGCCCCATAATCGAAGAATCAGGACAAATGAACTTAGAAGCCGGAATGGTGAACCGGAACCGACTGGGAAGAAAGACTCAGTATGCTTATTTAGCCATTGCTGAGCCATGGCCTAAAGTATCAGGCTTTGCTAAGGTCGATCTTTCGACCGGAGAAGTGAAGAAGTATACATATGGTGAGAAAAGATATGGTGGTGAGCCGTTCTTCTTGCCAAAGGGTCCTAATTTTGAAGCTGAAGATGATGGCTACATTGTTACTTTTGTTCACGATGAAAAGACATGGAAATCAGAGCTTCATATAGTGAACGCCATGAATTTACAGTTAGAGGCTTCGGTGAAGTTGCCTTCAAGGGTGCCGTACGGTTTTCATGGCACTTTTATAGACTCAAAGGAGTTGGAGAATCAGGTTTAGGTTTAAAGAGATAGGGTGGCTTTTAAACGTAGTTACTAGTAAGTTGTTGTGAGTGTGAAAATTTACTTGTTCAGAAGATTTTACCTGAGGGATTGCTTTGGATGACAATCCCCGGAATCTCCTGGACAATTAAAACCCTAACAACCCCTTTGGTTTTTTTTTAAGGTTGTTTTAGACCTTGAAATCAGGTTTTGGGAGACCAGCTTGCGGCTATTGGACAGTAGGTAGAGTGTAGCTCAGCTGGTTTTCTGTTTTTTTTTTTAATATATAATTATTTTCTTGTGTTATATTTTCATTTGTAGGTAACGAAAATTTACAGCTTTTTCTTTTTCTTTTTTTTTAACGTTGGAAGGCTTTGGGGACTCTAATCAAATTTGGATTTGAAGCTTAAATAAGGTTCTCATTAAATGGACAATCAAAATAATAACACTCGTTGGTCTGAAATGGTCAATTCTTAATCAGAAGTCTTGTTCAATCACTTTCACTATGCCACTTGAAACTTCTTTTGTGATTGGACACACATTGTCGTAGGAAAGGTAGATACTTGGCACAAGTTTGTTGTGTGTTTCAAAGTGCTCTTCTTTTTCGTTTCATCCGATTTTGGTTCCATCCACTAAAGCAAACCTAGCTATATATGTGCATATATACCTTTAAAATCCATGTACAGAAAACGAAAAAGGTAAAAGATTTTTTTATTTATATAATAGTAAGATGGGGATCTGAACATTTTAAAAAATATAACATGGTGCCACAATTAAACGTGTTTCTTTCAGTAAATTTTAAACTTATAAAGAGGGTGGACTAAATTTGGAGGAGATGTGGTGGGAATTGTTGGTACATCAATGCATGGTAAGGTATATAGTTAGAGAAGAGGAATAAAAAAGAGAGTGAGAATGAATTATAAATATTATATATGTATCTCATTCAAAAAAAAATGTATTCCGTGTCATTGGTGCATTCCGTCATTGATGGCATATATGTTTTCAAAAAAAAAATCATTCATTGTTATTCAATTGGATGGACACAAAATTAAGTTGCGATGTAGATAGTTGAACGTCCGTAGTTGATGATTGCTATTCGAACTTGGTTAGTATCATAAATTATGTTAACGCTCATGTGGAATGGAAATGGATCCGGTTCGGTTCAATGAGAGTTGTGAGAAAAACATTATCTTTTCTTTCCCCAAAAAAAAAGAGAAAAAGAAAAAGGCCAAAACCCGAAATACCCACCAAACGGTTAGGGGGGCTTTCAACCAATTTTAAATGTAGTCAAAGCCGTCGAATGCGCTCTGTCGGTTATGTAAAATGCCTTGGAGTTAAAGAACCGTTTGCATCACTTGCTTGGGACCTTCTTACGTCACTAACACTCATTCCACGTAGTAACAAATAATTACAGTCAGGACAACCCTTTTTTTACCAGTTAGCTTATTCAAATTTAAATTCATATCTAATTTATTAAGATCAATACCAATGATTAATTTTACTACTTTTTATATAATAAATAATAGTGGCTTGTACTATTTTCTTTAATAAACTGTTTAAAATGCATATTTATCGTATTACTGAAAGCTAATAAATATTCATCTTGACTGTGACGATTTATGTGACAGCTGAAAGAGATGATAAACATGTTTGTCCTTAAGATAAGTTTTGTTTTTTTTTTGAAAGCTAAAACACTTAAAATGTTCAATCCAATACCCTATCAATCTAATTTGATAAAAGAAAATACTCAAAAAATAGAAGCTGTTGTGGTTACTCTAGTAAATTATAAAAAAATTTTAACCATGTTTCATTACAATATCACATATCATTTCAAAAAATAAATAATTAAAAAATTGTCACATATTATTTTTATAAAAATACTATCATAGATGGGTTGACTAATTTCCAATTGTCATGGGAAGAATGTAATTAATTATATTGATGGAGACACTATCTTGTTAAAAGAAGTAACATGGAGAAGCTTATGAACAAAGAAATATATATTTAAAAAAAGCAAAATCTTTTTTATTTTGCCGGTGAATGAATGTTGGCCATAACTTTACAATGCTTGTGGGGTTGCTAAAAGCACCATTTGACTTTGATCGTAGGTTGTCCTAGAAAGTCTTGATCTTCACATCCAAAAGAGGTCATTTGGAGACATACGGCCCTTAAAAGATGGCTTTTCTTTCCGATGAAATATATATGGTATATAACAAAAATGGCCCCCATCCATCAATTTAAATTTTGCCTGACAGGTCATTAAATCCGTCTCTTTTCCATACAAATTCCACACCACCGAAGAATTAATCATTCCTTGAAATTGGATTCAAAATTTGTTGGCTTGGAAATTACAGGGCATGAGAACAGCAACCGAGAAAAGCAAATTAGAGGGAGTGTCCGTCAAGAAATGCATGCCCATTTTCTAGCTTGTTCGATACTTTAAAACGAGGGGGCCGAAAGTCACAAAACAAAAAACGCTAAAAAAAAGAAGGTTAAATTTTCAAAAATAACCGTCTTCTTACATATATGATTAAATTACATGGAAATGAAGGTTAAATTTTTAGAAGTAACCGTCTTCTTATATATATATATGCTTAGCTTAACCCTTCAACGTTAATTACATAACTTGGAATTAACAAAGAGAACTTCAATAATCATATATGATGTGTAAGCAATGAGAGTGTCATCCCGCGTGGAGAGAACAATCACCGTAGAAAGAATCACCTACATATGTCTTGGTGCTTGACTGGTAGCACCCCTAGCATGTGTTGATCAAAACATGGACCATCAGTCTAAATGTCAATTGAATGTGCTGATAATGAAATATCTGATTAACATGTTGAAGACAGCAACATGTATGGAATTCTCATAAAATTTCGGTTTTTCTATATTTGAATAGGGATTATAAACAAGGTAAATTAACCAATTAAAAGCCGTGAAACTTATCTAAAACGTCATTATGCTTACCTGGATGGCGTGTTTTGCACTTAAAGACATACGAATCTCATTAGGAACTTGTCTCCTTGTGCAGGAATTATTCCACCGACCATTGGTACCACAATGAAACAAACAACTGTAGCTTTAAAATGTCAAGTTAAACTCCCCTGTTTTATCTAATCTTCTTTCTAGTCAATAGGTAAGTAGTGGTCCTGGCTAGTCAAATCCAGCAGCCGACCACTTTTGTAGGTGCCTGTGCCTCAGTGTTTGTAAGCTTGGAATTACTGATACATCCTCTATTTAATCCACAGGTACCAAAAACGAAAGCACTAAGCAGAATACAAAAAGACCACGTTATTTTCCTTATGTCTTCTTGGGCATACAATTTCAACACAAACGGCCTTAACTTAGTGATATGAAATTGTGGAATATAAAAATTTACCCAGACTTTTTTTTTATTCATCACTTGGTCTTCAACCAGGCAGAATATTCGAATAAGAAGAGGATATCAAAGTTTGTTTCAAGAGATTTCTAACCCAACCCTTAAGAACATGTATAACCCAATTCATGAACAACACAACAAGAAGAAGAGAAAGTTTGTTTCTAAGAGATTTGTAGGCCAACCACTTAAGAACATGCATAACTCAATTCAAGCAAATTATAAATTAAACGACACAAGAATAAAAAAAAACAACCAATAAAGACGCCACTAATTAATGAAACAAAATCAATTAGATAAGTCGTATATAAAGTATGAAAATTGTGTAACATTTTAATTATTCAACAAGAATAATAATAATTAAGGATAAACCTCACAAAACAATGTTATAAAATTGTGTCCCCTAGTGATAGACAAACCTCCTTATATATAGAAGAAGGGTTGATTGAAAATTAAGGAACACGAATTTCCTTAAACTTATAATTAAACCTAATACGAAACTAACTTTTAGGAAACAAAAGGCCTCATAGGATTTGGTCAATTGTCCTTTACAAAGAAGGAAACTTACTAATAATAGTAAATTCGGCCATGGGCCTTATTTGTCAAGATGGGTTGGCCCAACTTCTTCAAGACTTATTAAGCGGACTTGCTTGGACGCCTTAATTGAAACAACTTAGACTTGGGCTTGAGAATGAGCTTCTTTAATTAAGGAGTCGTTTAGTTCTACTTTTATTTTTCTGTTGTTGTTTTTAGTTTCTACTTTCTGTTTTTTCTAAAAAAATAAAAATTTGTCTGGTTGAGATTTGCAATATAAAAATTGAAAATAAAAAGTTGTTTGATTGAGATTTCTAACAAAAAACTGAAAACAAAAATATGTTTTGGTTGAGATTTCTAACAAAAAACTGATAACAAAAATATGTTTGTTTGTTTTAATTATTATTAAGTTATTCTTATTATTATTAATTTTATTTATTTATTATTATTATTTTTAATAATTTATTAATATTATTAATTTTTAATAAGTTATTATTACAATTATGAATTTATTATTATTATTAAGTTGTTGTTGTTGTTGTTGTTATTGTTGTTGTTGTTGTTGTTGTTGTTGTTATTATTATTATTATTATTATTATTATTATTATT
>JANVCL010000002.1:26611200-26623619 GCA_026546855.1 Erythroxylum incrassatum | reverse complement strand
TTTTCCAAGTAGGGAAATTGTATGGTTTGATTTGTATAAGATTGATAAAGATGAAAGGAATGAATAAGAATGAAAAAAATATGGAATGGTTTGTATAAAGAGAAAAAAAATATCGGGATTTTCGGATTAGTCTTAGAGTTTCCAACGCGTCTCACTTCGTTTCTCGATCAATCTTCGTTACCGGATGTCGGACATTCGTTTTCTGATTCGCTTCGATTTGTATTCTGATTCGCGATCCTTCGCTTTCTTTGTTTCGACATTCGTTTTCCGTTTCTCGGTTGGAGTCCGACTTCGAGATCGGGTCCCAACATAAATCGCTGGGTAGTTCGTTAATAGCACAACAGTTTTCTTTATATCTTAAAGAAAAAAGGCGTATGAGCAAAAATAGCCCTATTTACATCTCTCAAACTCACATAAAAGCTGACCTTTTTTCTCACTAACTTTCGGCCTTTCACTCTTTTGCTCAACTAGTGCTTCCTTTACTTCTCTCCCTTCACTTGACTTTTATGGCTCACTTTGTCTTTTCTCTCTCTCTCTTCTCTCAATTTGATTTGTGTGTCTACAACTTATTTAGGGGAAAGGGCTTTCAAAGTACATGTCCTACCATCCATTACAAAAGAGTACTTGTTAGTATATCCATCTTTATTCACGCACCTATCAAACTCCTATGGACGACCCAACAATATGTGACATGCACTCATAGGAATAATATCACAAAGCACCTTATCTTGATACTTCCTAATAGACAAATGAATAAGTGCTTGGCGTTTTGCCTTTACCTCACTTCTATCATCTAACCATTGCAATTTGTACGGATAAGGATACTGCGTAGTAGGTAGTGATAACTTAGTAATAAGATGCTCACTAACACAATTAGCACAACTAACTCCATCAATAATCATAAGGCATACCTTATTCTTAACTAAACATCTCATATGGAAGATGTTAGTACGTTGCTCATCATTTGGCTCAGGTGAGATTTGTGTACTCAAGGCTTGGACTACCACTAATGCTTCATTAGACCCCTCAGCCTCAAATTCATCAGCAAAGTCGCCCCTTTAACACCTTCTTCCTTGTCGCTTTAAATCAATTCAGGCATATCATCACACTCATGATCACTAATGTAAGTCCCATCATCCAATAACATATATGCCATTTATTTAGGACAATGTAAAGCTATATGACCCTTACCTAGACACTTAAAGCATATGATTGGTTTTGGTTGGTTTCAATTTTGACTCAAGTTTAACAAACTAGGCTTAGACTCAGAAGGTTTAAAGGAAATATTTTTATTAGCATTGGGGTTGAGCGAGTTTCTCTTATCCCCATTGTTTCCCCCATTTATTTTGCTTCTAATGTACATAGTTAGCACGAGCTTTTACATTAAAAGAATTAGTAGAAGCATTCTCCTTCACATGCCTCTCAACAGTCATGGCTTTCTCTAACAAATAATCCATATCAATATACCCTTGCATCTCAACTCTCTGGCAAATTGGTCAATTTTACCTCTAAGAAAACGAGCTAAAGCAGTCGATTCATCATCTTTAGTGTCGATTTTGATTTTCAATGCCTCAACTCTTGAAAGTATTCAACTACAGTTTGTTTGTCTTGCTTTAGTTCCAATACCCTGTTATACAATTAAAAAAAATAGTAATTTGGAACATACTTCTTCCTCATTATGCTAGTTAGTTCATGCCAAAATGAAATAGATGGTTCCTCATTCCTTCTACGTTCACAAACAAGGTTACTCCACCAAATAGCGACATAATTTTGGAATTCAACAATATCTAGCTTAACTTTCTTTTCTTCAGAAAAATTATGGACGTTAAAAATCCGTTATACTTTCAATTCCCAATCTAAGTAAGCTTCAAGATCAAATTTTCCATGAAATTAAGGAATTTTCAACTTAATAGATCTCAAATTACCATAAACCTTTTTACCTTATCCATAAGTGTGGTTGGAAGTTTCAATTTTGTCCTCGGTTTGTTCTTGATATTGATTGCTTATAGAAGCTTTGGTTGTAGTCATGTTGTTCATGGAATCCTTAATGTTTGTAATCTCAGCTCCTAACTTTGTCATTTGTTTTACTAATGCCATCAACAAGTCATTATTGTTGGGCTCCATGACATCCTTTTTGGCGTGGGCTAAATTAAACTCAAGTTCAGCCTGTTTCCTCCTTATTGCTTCATCAGACATGATACTTGCGAAACAAAAATCTCACACCTTCTTTTATTTATTTTTGAGCCACCTCCCTTGTGTATAACTAGAGCTATTCTCAACCCAAGTGTTTCACTCTTCAATAGGGCTTTAAAACCAGATGTAAAATAAAAGCTTGGCCTTTTACCACTCCTTTCTTATTATATTCTTGAGTGTAATGAATAATAAATGCTAATTATCACACAAAGTAGCACAAAGAAAAAAATTTAGGAGGTCAAATAACAAGAACGACTCAAGTATAATTTGCAACGACAATCTAGAACAAGAAAATACATGAGAATATATCACAAATTGACACAATTTTAGGTAAGGGAATTTTGGTATTTTTGAGGAGTAAAAATATGCAATATGGCTTCGAAAGAAATACTAAATCAAGCTGAGAACCTAATCAAAAGATCTCGTTGAGTACTATCAAATTGATGTGTAACATGTTCTCAAATCCTCACGATTAAAAAGATATGGCAATTTAAGCTACGACACCTAAAAAGGAAATAATTCCTAATACAAATAGGATTGACTAAAAGTGGCCAATTTCAACAATATTGACCTTCCTACCAGTATGGAAATGATAAAAATAGGCAAGTAAGACTTCTTTCTTTGCAAGTAAAGTACCTTTCAAATCGGTAATGCCTTTCAATTTTAGGAAATTTAGTTTCTAAAAACAACTCCACAAAAGGAATCTTTCCAAAAACACAACTTTTATCTTCTTTATTTTTCTAAAAGCAAGGGTGGCAAAAGCTACCTAAAGAAAATTGTTATGAAATTAAATTTGTTCAGAAAACTGGAAATACCTTAAAAAGAAATACTTGACACAAAAGAAATCAACCAAGAAACAATTTAAGATTGATTAAGAACTCCAAGAATGCAAATTCAAGAAGCATGAACTTATTCACATAACATAAATCAAGATAACATAGGCTCTGATACCAAATTGATATGAAAATTGCAGAATGTAAAAGCTTACCTAAGACTTTTCTTGATTCACCACTTGATCTTCAACTAAGAAGAGGATTCGAACAAGAAACAAAGTTTGTTTCAAGAGATTTGTAACCTAACCCTTAAGAACATGCATAACCCAATTCAAGCAAATTATGAATTGAACAACATAAGATTGAAAGAAGAATAACAAATCAAGACGCCACTAATTGATGAAACAAAATCAATTAGATAAGTCGCATACAAAGCATGAAAATCATGAAACACATTCTAATTATTTAGCAAGAATAATAATAAGGATAACCTCACAAAATATTGTCATAAATTTGTGTCCCCTAGTGATAGACGAACCTCCCTATATATTGGAGAGGGGTTGACAAAAAATTAAGGAAAAGAAATTACATTAAACCTATAATTACTTAACCTACTAGGAAACTAACTTTTAGGAAACAAGAGACCTTATAAGATTTGGTCAAGGAAACCTACTAATCTTAAATTACTTAACCTACTAAAAACTAACTTTTAGGAAATAAAAAATCTTATAGGATTTGTTCAATTGTCCCTTACAAAGAAGGAAACCTACTCATATTAAATTCAACCATAGGCCTTGTTTGTCAAGTTAAAGCCTATTTTCAAAATCAAAATCACAAACTAAAACTCTTACTCATTTTCCATATTTCCTAAAAATAAATAATCATAAGTAAAGATGAACGAGTTTCAAAACCTATATCAATAACTCAATATTCAAAGCTTCTACTCATGATCAATTAACATTCATCACCTTTTGAAACTGAGTAATCTAGAGGTAGACTTGGATAAAAGGTGTTTAAATAAGATATTTTCACAGGTACATACATACACCATTCATGATCATAACAATCCACAACTTTGCATATTATTTCATTTCTCCACCATTAAACGTCACATGCATAATCATGAATCAAATGAATTTTCTAGATGTGTAATGTGGGCAAAGGTAAGGTGAGATGTATTTTGGGTAATGTAGCATAAAAGCCATAAAGCTAGTAAAGCAAAAGTAACACTCAATGAGATATCAAGTGTACAAGTTAACATTCATTCAAAATTAGGTATTGTCAGCTATGATAAATGTAACAATTATATTTTATAACTCAATTCAACTCTCACACCATAAAACACATGAATCTAACACAGAGAGTGCTCCACCCAAAACAACTTCTGCCTCATATACAATATATTCAAACTACCTATTCAATACAACTTAAGGAGGAGAAACAAGTAATTAACGACTTTTCAAAACAATTGTATTTCCTCCTTGATATTTTTATTCAAACTTAAAAATTATTATTCATTATTCATTATTCATTATTTATTATTTTCTTTTATTTTCTTTTCTTTCTTTTCTTTCTTTTTTCAAATATAACGGTGAAAGAAGCTTCATCAATATGGAAATTCATAATATGACAATTTAACAAATATAACTAACTCATATGTATGCATACCCCTACACTTAGGCTTTTGTACACTCGTAGTCATCAATAATTAATAGATGCTCCACTAGGTTTAGGGCTTAGGTAGGACATTTGGTTAGGTTTAAAAGCATGTAATGTGGTTTATACAAAAGGAAAGGCTAAGAAAGCTTAAAGGGGGTTAATAAAGGAAAATTCATATAAATGGGTAGGCTATTTGGCTAATGTAGCTCTTAAACAACAAATAAAGCCTAATAATTTTCATGATAAGGCATGGTTAAAATGTGGTCTTAAATAAAAAATGAATGTAAAGTTAGCAATTACATGTCATGAAGATCACACATAACAAAAGATAGTAAGACTAATATGGATGTGTCAGTTTAATACGACTCAAAATCTCACAAGTTTTTATCTACCACTGATCACCACTCTTTTAAGGATAATGCATATTAACCAATCACAAGAGAAAAAATATATGCTAAAGTTGCCATGGATTTTTCTAGTCAATTCACACTTTAATTATGACTATATAATCTTAAAAGCAATAGAAAACAAGAAAATTTTTGATTTTGTTTGTTTGATTTTGAACTGTGCCCAAGAAGCCATATAAGCAACAATTAAGCTCAAAGATGTATGCATAAAAACTAATATCCCCACCCCCATACTTAAAACTTTCATTGTCCCTAATGTAACATCAAATGCAAGAAATGGAACATTTAACGAAAATAATAAATTCAAAAATGTAAATAAATAGAAATTGACTTCCCTTGGGTTACCTCCCAAGTAGCGCCTTTGTTAATTATCGTTGGCTTGACTCCCTGTTGCTTGCATTAAGGGACACCAATCATGTCTTCCAGCATCAACACTTCCAAATCCTTCATTTGGAAGCCTTTATAATACGACTTCAAGCAATGACCATTAACTTTAAATGTCTTGACGATTTTCAAACTCCGTATCTCTACGACGCCAAAAGGAAAGACATGAGTAACAACAAATGGACCAACCCAGTGGGAACACAACTTACTTGAAAATAATTTTAGCTTGGAGTGATATAGTTGCACTTTTTAGCTCACCAAGAAGTTTTTCCTTGAAATCAACTTATCATGAAAAGTCTTCGTCTTCTCCTTATATATAATTGCGCTATGATAGGAGTCATTCCTCACCTTTGAATCTTACAGCTGTAACTTCCTATACACACCTGCATCATCTAAATTCATGTTACATCTTTTGATAGCCCAATATGCCTTGTGTTGTAATTCCACCGGAATATGACATGGCTTTCCAAATACCAGTCTATATAAAGACATCCCAATTAGTGTTTTATAAGCCATTCTATAGGCCCATATTGTGTCATCTAGTTTTATGCTCCAATCCTTTCTATTGGGTTGCAAAGTTTTCTTCAAGATTGCCTTGATTTCCCGGTTCGACACTTTAACTTGTCCGTTAGTTTAGGGGTGGTAAGCGGTGGAAACCTTATAAGTGATGTGGTATTTTCTGAACATTGTTTCCATGACCTTGTTGCAAAAATGGGTTCCTCTATCTCTAATGATTGCCTATGGTATCCCAAACCTAGAAAGAATGTTAGCTTTAAAAAAATCTGCAGCAATCTTGGCATCATTAGTTCTGGTGGCTTTGGCTTCCATCCATTTAGAAACATAATCAACTACAAGCAATATATAAGTAAAGCCAAAAGATAGAGGGAAAGGCTCTATAAGATCAAAACCCCAAACATAAAAAAATTTCACAGAAAAGAATAGGGGTTTGTGGTAATTGATCCTTACGGGACAAATTACCTGTCCATTGGCATATGGCACATGATTTACAGAAAATGTATGCATCTTTGAACAATGAGGGCCAGTAGAAACAAGTCTTCAAAACTTTATGAGTTATCATTTTTACTCTAAAATGTCCTCCACACATCTATAAATGGTAGAAAGCTAAGATCGAGGGTGTTTCACTTTCAGGTACACACCTTATGATGACTTGATTTGCACAGTGCCTTCAAAGATACGGGTCATCCCAAACGTAGTACTTCGATTCATTCTGCAACTTATCCCTTTGAGCCATTAACAAACCTATAGGTAATTTGTTAGTAACTAAGAAATATACAATGTCTACATATCATGGTGGTGTCACATCTCTCTCATAAAGGGACGCCATCTTCTTTCTTGATCAAATAACTGAGGTAGTCGACCACCATGTTTTCTGCCCCCTTCCTAACTTTGATCTCCAAGTCGAATTCCTGAGGGAGGAGAATCCACTTGATCAGTCTTGGTTTTGGTTTTTTCTTCATGAGTTAGTATCATAAAACTACATGGTCAAAATAAACAATTACTTTAGCACCAAAATTGGTCGAAATTTTTAAACGACATATAAGAATTCTTTTATAATGGTTGAATAATTTAATTGAGCTGGGTTGAGAGTCTTCAACGCATAATAGATGGCATGAAAAGCTTTTCCCACCCATTGTCCTAGAACTGCCCCCATTGTATAGTTGCTTGCATCACACATGATCTCAAAGGGGGAGGTTCTAATCTAACGGTTGAATCACTAGTGGGAATGTCAAAAGCTCCTTAAGTTTTTTGAATGCTTCCTTACACTTATCATCGAACTCAAATGAGACATCTTATTCTAAGAGCTTACATAATGGTGCAGGTATCTTTGAAAATTATTTAATAAATCTTCAATAAAAACCTGCATGCCCAAGAAAAGAATGCACTTCCCGTATAATAGAGGGGCAAGGTAAAGAAGAAATAAGATCAACCTTAGATTTATCTACCATAATACCCCTAGCAGATGTATCATGCCTTAAAGCCATACCTTGATCCACCTTCAAATGAAAAATTTCCCCTATTAAGCACAAGGTTAGTTTCAAAGTATCGTTGCAAGATAATAACGTTATATTCAAGGCATTCATCAAAAGAAGAACCATAAACACTAAAATCATCCATGAATACCTATATGATCTTCTTAACATACTTAGAAAAAATGCTTACCATACATCTTTGGAATATGGTGGGTGCGTTGCATAATCCAAATGGCATCCTTCGGTAAGAGAATGTACTGAATGAGTATGTGAAGGTGGTCTTTCCCTGATCTTTCGATGCGATCGGAATATGAAGATAACGTGAAAAGCCATATAAAAAATAGTAATAATATGAACCAACCAATCTCTCAACCATCTAATTAATAAAGGGAAGGGGAAAATGGTCTTTACGAGTTGTTCAATTCAATTTCTTATAGTCAATACACACTCTCCACCTGGTTTGCACTCTGGCGGGAACCAAATCACTTTCTTGATTAGTCACAATGGTGATTCCATACTTCTTTGGAACCCCTTGAATAGGACTTGCCTACTTATTGTTAGAAATCAGGTAAATAACCCCAATATTAAAAAGCTTCAGCACTTCCTTCTTCACAACTTCCATTATTGGAGGATTCAACCTACACTGAGTTTGTTATGTGGACTTTGCAGCCTCCTCCAACAAAATGCAATGCATGCATATAGGCGGGCTTATTGCTTGAGTATCTGTGATTGTCCAACCGATGGCCTTGTTATGCTCTCTAAACATTCGAACTAGCTTGGAAGAGTTTTCTTATCTCCTAAATAGGCATACTTGAGGTAGAAGGGCAGTGGCTTCAATTCCAATTCTTGCTTCTGCACATCAGAAGGTAATAACTTCCGGTGAGATTCAAATAATTTCATGGAAGCCAAATCATACCTTTTTGGAGAATTCTCCAATAATTCCAAAGCATCTGTTGTTTCCATCAACTCTTATCCTATTTCAACATTATTACTGGCTTCTGCTTCCATTTGCTCAGTCAATACTATTTCTAAATGATCCTTGCAACTTAATTTAAAAATTTTCTACACCAAATGATCAATCACATCAACAGAGAAAACACAGTGATTATCATAAGGATGTTTAATGGCATAAAAAATATTAAAATGAATCATTTCCCAATCAAATTCCATTGTAAGGGTACTCTCACGAACATCTATCTTAGTTTGAGCTGTATTTAAAAATAGTCTCCCTAACAAGATAGGTATTGGATCGTATAACGTGTTATCATTCATATTAACAACATAAAAATCTGCAAGAAATACTAACTTATTCACCTGTACCAAAACATCCTTAGCTACACCATCAAGGTAAGCGTTAATGCAGTCAGCCATTTGTATGATAACACTTATTTCATTCAAAGGACCCAATTTAGGGAAACATAAATTGAACAAGGCATCACATTAATTGAAGCTCCCAAATCCAAGATAGCTCTATTAATCATAGAGTTACCAAATTTATAGGAAATGGTGAACATACCTGGATCTTGATATTTTAAAGACATCTTCTTTCTAAAAACCAAAGACCCATTCTCACCTATCATATTTTTTTCATCACCCCTTAGTTTCCTCTAATGTGTACATAGTTTCTTGAGGAATTTATCATACCTTGGTACTTGCTTAATTACATCAAGCAACTTTTCAAAAAGTATCTAATATCTTTTTGTCTTTCTCCTCCTTGTTCGGTTTTGTCAATCTGTTCGAAAAAGGTGGAGGATTAGTCTTAATGATATTAGGGCTTTTCAAATTTACCTTTATACTCAATGAAGGATTTCTTCCTTTCCCAACTCATTTTCAATTTCTTCCTTAGTAGTAATCCTTAGCGGAGTTCTTTAGGACCCTTAATCTCCTTTTTGCTTCTCAGGGTTATAACATTGACATTCTTCAGGTTCACCTTAGGTTGAGATAACATTTTTCTTCCATGTTGTGATTCTAGACGTTGAGTCTCATTGCCACCTGACCCAGTTGGTTTTCCACGTCCTGTATACTTGCTTTAGTCTCCTGCTGGAACTGTTGCATCTGTTGTTGTACGCTTCCTTGTTTTATTCTTCACTTTCACACTCTATCTTTTCTCTTCTTCTTTTAACCCCCTTCTTCTTCTTGCTCCATGAATCAATAGAGTGTGGACATTGAGAAGATGGCTAAATTAATATGCTTTTGGGTCACTTTAGCCCCTTCACTTCCAAAATGTACCTAAAATCAAATATGAGCTAAAGTGAGTATCCTAAACATTTTAAGGCATCAATCCCTAGATGTAGTCTATTAAATAAACCAACATCTAAGCACATATCAAGGCTATAAGAGCAACGGCTTGGTTATCATGCCATAACGTTGATAACATTAAGACTTTGAGCCCAATTTCTATCAATAGTTGATATATCACATCGTTTCACATAAACATTATGTTGTATACCTATATTTTGATTTTACGTATGAGTGACATACAACACTCTATTTCTTACTTTTCATTGAAACCAAATTTCTTCCAAAACAGACACAATAGCCTATGGCAGATTTTCGGTCAATCCTAGACCTTTCCCAAATTTTATTTGGGAAGCATTCTATTCGAGTTTAATGTTTATATATTATACCTTGTTTGGAAGCTCCCTTCAAGTAGCATAAGATCTACTTTAAAGCGACCCAGTGATGAAATGCTGGGGAAGAGATTAACTGACTTATAATGCTAACAAAGTAAACAATATAAGGACGAGTTACCATAAAACAATTTAGTTTCCTAACTTTTCTCTTATACTTCTTAGGGCTTTCAAACAAATCACCATCTTTTAAGAGTTATAGATTAGGTGATATAGGAGAACTATATGGTTTAGTCCTTAATTTCTTAGATTTAAAAAACAAATGAAGCACATATTTTCTTTAAGAGAAGAAGAAGCCACTCTTATTCCTTGTCACCTTAACTCCTACGAAGTACTTTAATACCCTTAAATTCTTCATCTAAAAATGGTTGTAAAGAAACATTTTTAGGGATGAAACTCTTATTGCATTAGTAATAGTAATAACAATTTCTTCTACATATATAACAAGAATAAAATTCTGTATTTAGAGTGTTTGTAGAATACTGAATGGCCAGACTTTCTCTTGTTCATTCCAAACTATTTAATAGCTTGAATAAATTTGCCAAACCAAACACAAGAACTCTATTTCAAACCATATAAAGATCTTTGAAGGTGGAACAGTTTCCTATACTCCCTATAAGCAAAAAGGCTTTGCGTTTGCTATATAAAAACTTCCTTGTATAATTTTTATGTAAGAAGGCATTTTTTAAGTTCAACTGATGCAAAGGCCAACGATGAGTAGCTACCATGGAAACAAATAAATGTACAGATTTCATCTTAGCAATAGAAGAAAAGTTATCATAGTAGTCTAAACTATAAGTATAAGAATAGCCTTTGGTAATAAGATGAGCTTTAAGTCAAGCTCTTGAGCCATCAGGATTGACTTTAACTAAAAAAACTCACTTATACATGATAGCCATTTTTTCTGTAGGTAAATTCACTAAATTCTTAGTAGCTTTAGCATATAAACAATTTATGTCTTTTATCATTGCTACTTGCTAACCAACATTAGAGAAGGCCTGATGAATAGTTTTGGAAAGAGATATAGTATCAAGAGAGGCAATAAAGGAACATAAAGAGGATAAAAAATGGCCATATGAAAAAAAGATGAAATTAGGTATGTGCATTGACATCTACCTTTCAAAGAGCAATTGTAATGTCAAGATTAATGTCTATGAGATCTAATTTCAAAAAAGGAATTGGTATCAGAAGTGCATCAAGAACATCCCAAAATTCTGGACTAGACATGAAAATTAGGTGGAGATGATGATGGTGTTAGAATAGTAGGTGTAAAAGTAACATTTGGTGACTGTTGTGTAAGATGGTATACTAACAAATCATCATTTCCCCCTGAAGATTAAAAGTGTTTGAAAAAACGGAAAGAAAGGAAGATTTTTTCATAAACTTGAAATCAACAAATATAAAGTATTTATTAAAACTAGGACAATAATATCGATACACATTTTTACATATTTGAGATCTAATTTGGTGACTTAAGGATGAACATCATGGAAAAAGCATATACTCCCAAATATAAGAGGCTTAATAAAGAACAATGGTTTAGAAGGAAATAGAATGTGATAAGGAATGTCATCATGAAGGATAGATGATGGCATAATAGGATACAGAGATCGCATCGGCCCAAAAACACAAAGGACATATGTTTAGAACAAAAGTTCTTTAGCTGTTTCAAGGAGATGGTTATTTTTTATTTCATCTACCCCATTTTGAAATGGTGTGTCTATAAAAGAAATTTGGTGAAAGATGTCATTTTTAAGCATATAAGTCTGAAAGGAATAAAAAAGATATTCTTTATCATTATCACGTATGCAAAGTATGTTATGAAACATTAAATTGTGTTTTGATTTTAGCACATAAAGTAGTAAAGTGGGAAAGTAGCTCGTACTGATTGTTTATTAAATAAAGCCAAGTTATTTGAGAAAAGTCATTACAAAAAGGTGACAAAACATTGAAACCTAAATTTATATACAATAAGACATGGATCCTAAATATCTTAATGAGCTAACTCAAAATAAAATTGGCTCTATTATTGACTCGAAAAATAGAAACCAAATGATGATGCTTTGTAAACTAACAAGACTCAATCTAAGAATGATGCAATTTGAAACTTTGAATATAATTTATTTAACACAAACAAGGATAGATGGCCTAACCAACAGTGTACTTTAAAAGGGATAAAGCCATAGACTAAGCAATAGGTCTAGGAATTTGTTCTTAGATATTTAGAATGTTAAGATGTTGGCCCCCGTTTTAAGAACCCAACTCTCTTGCTTACTCATTCGTCTATTGGACCCCGCTTGATTCCAGAGTCCAACGCTTGCTCTGATAAACATGAAACGTGAGCTTGCATATTGCCTTGAAGGGTTATTACATAATACCCTC
>JANVCL010000002.1:26579934-26595285 GCA_026546855.1 Erythroxylum incrassatum | reverse complement strand
AAGTTCTCTGGAAGGTATTTCATCTATCCCGAGAAGGTAAGGCACGGGAGTGGTACATGAGCCTCCCGTGGCATGTAGCGAACGCACATCATAGCTGGGCTAACTTGCGGAAGGCCTTCCTAGAGAAATATTTCCCCGCCTCAAAAACATCTTCAATGAGGAAGGAAATCTACTTAGCAAAGCAAGACTATGATGAGTCTTTGTATGACTACTGGAACCGTTTTCAAAACCTGCTCTTGAGGTGCCCCCATCATCAAATTCCGGACGAACAGTTGGTGCAGTATTTCTATGATGGGTTGAAGAACCAAGAGAAAGGAATGCTGGACGTAGCATCTGGAGGATCTTTGATCGACCTCACAGCGCCTAAAGCTTGGGATTTAATCAAGAAGATGATCTAAACCACAAACAATACAGCGTTAAAGATTCTAGAGGAGTGCATGAAGTGGGAGCTTTAATAGCTCAAGCAAAAAGAATGAAATGTCTAGAATCAAAGGTGGATTCACTGGAAAACAGGATAACATCACAGTTATCTTTCATCACTGTTGATCTAAAGAAATTGAATGTGCATCGCCCCTCATCTTCGATGGATCTTACTGCACCCATTTACGACAGTTGTGGGTCGATGATGTACATCTCAAGCGTATGCCCTGGAAGATATGAGGAAGTGTCGGCAATGTATCCAGGAAGGCAAAATCCAAAGTGGGATCCGTACTCCAACACATACAATGAAGGATGGAAAGCAAATCTGAGATTTAGTTGGAGGAATGATGAGAGTAGAGCACCAAACCGATTCCAATAAGGGAGTGGAGCTGGACCTTCAAACAACCAGTTCCCCGATCAACAAGCTCTAACGGTGCCTGCTAAGGAAGATACGACTCAATTGCTGCATAGTATGATGACTCTGATGAAGGAAGAGAGGAATTCCAATGCTAATCAGTTTAATGCAATCGCGAACCTGATTCAACAGGATTCTTCTAAGACTCCTACTCGGTTCAATGCTTTGGAGAAGAGAATGGAGCAATGGGAAACCAAAGCAGAAAACATGAACACATATGTCACTCAGTTGTCCAACAACATGAGTGAGAATCAAGCAAGGAGCAGTGGGTCAATTCCTTCCAATACCGTGATGAACCCTAAGAGCCTAAATGCAATTGCTTTTCGAAGCGGGAAGCAAGTAAGATTTGACACTCCGGAAGAAGAAGCATATAGTGAGAAAATTGAGGTTGAAGAAGCATCTCAACAGAACGAGATATCAAAGAGATCAGAGAGTGTCAAAGAAGAGAACTTATTGAAAGAGAAGAAGTCAACATCTAGGGAGAAAGGAGCTACCCCAAGCAGTTTCAAGGATAAAGCCGAGAATGAGAACTCGAGCAAGCACGAAGCCACAGGTAAGGAGGTAAACCTTCAAGACCTTCCTTTTCCAAATTCGTATTTAATGAGCAAGAAAATGAATGAAATTAAGCATGAAAAGGATATTATTGACTTATTTGGAAAAGTTGAGA
The DNA here is from genome assembly GCA_026546855.1 of Erythroxylum incrassatum. NCBI lineage: Eukaryota > Viridiplantae > Streptophyta > Magnoliopsida > Malpighiales > Erythroxylaceae > Erythroxylum > Erythroxylum incrassatum. The sequence continues at coordinate 26,593,783 of JANVCL010000002.1, read as the reverse complement.
TCAATGTCCCCTTACTGGACTTGGTAAAGCGAGTCCCGACCTATGCTAAATATCTAAAGGACTTATGCACTAACAAAAGGAAGTTTAAGCCAAATGAGAGAGTAAGTTGTAGCTGGGTATCCTCCTTAACTTCCTGAGGAACAACATCCATATCGAGCCAAAATGGAGCAGACATAGCTGAAAGCAACAATATGTCCTCTTTGACCCTAGAGAGTGCATCGGCTACCCCATTTTGTTTTCCAGGATTATAAATTACTTTGAAATCTATACCTAACAATTTATCTTGCCAACGTTGTTGATCTATAGAAGGAATACGTTGGTCCAATAAATGCTTCAAACTTTTATGGTCGGTATAGACCTTGAAGTGTCTTCCCACTAGAAAATGCTTCTAGTGTTGAATGGCCATTACCACTGCCATTACCTCCTTCTCATAGACTGACTTAGAAAATGTTGATTCAGCCAAAGCCTTGTTGAAATATGCTAGTGGGCGTCTTTCTTCAATTAAAACAGCACCCAAACCCCTTCCCGATGCATCACATTCAAGGGAAAATTCCTTGGAGAAATCGGGCAAAGCAAGAACTTGTGAGGAGGTCATCGTCTATTTTAACTCATCAAAAGCTACTTTGAACTCCCTACTCCAGTTGAAACCACCCTTTTTAGTGAGCTCCATGAGGGGTTTAGCAATTTTACCATAATCCTTGACGAATTTTTGGTAGTACCCAGTAAGTCCAAGGAATCCCCATACTCCCTTCACATCCTTAGGAATAGGCCACTCTAAGATACTTCGGATCTTTGAGGGGTCCATAACTACCCCTTCACTAGAGATAACATGGCCTAAATACTCCATAGATTTCTGACTGAAGATACACTTTTTTTGGTTTGCCAGTAGATGATTATCAAGTAATAATTGCAGCATACAAGCCAAATGTTCCAAGTGTTGACCCCAACTTGAACTGTAAATCAAAATATCGTCAAAGAACACTAAGACAACCTTTCGTAACAAAGGTTTAAAGATTGAATTCATGGAGGACTGAAAAGTAGCCAGTGCATTCATGAGATCGGAGGGCATCACCAGGTACTCATAATGCCCCTCATATGTTTGGAACCCCGTCTTATAAGTGTCCTCCTCTCGAACCCTAATTTGATGAAACCTGATCGTAAGTCAACCTTGGAGAAGTATTTAGCCCCATAAAATTCTTCCATCAACTCATCCACTACTAGAATAGGAACTTGTCGAGTATTGTGAGCTTATTTAAAGCTAGGTAGTCAATGCACATTTGCCAAGAGCCGTCTTTCTTTTTGACAATGAAAACTGGGCTTGAAAATGGTCTTATACTATGCCGAATAACCCCCATTTCCAGAAAATTTTGGATCTGCCTTTCAATTTCATCCTTGTGGTGATGTGCATGTCTATGTGGACGAATATTCACTGGTGCTGCCCCCTCCCTTAATTTAATAGCATGATCATGAGCCCTCCTAGGTGGGAGACCCTTAGGTTCCTAAAAAACTGACCTATACTTGAACAAAGCAGTCCTCAAATCCTTCAGCTGATCAACCTCCAAGGTTCCCATCTCTTCGGATAAGGATCCCCCAATTTTCATATACCATAACAATCCCTCCACTTCCATTTTCTGGTGTTTTAGAATTTGTTGTAAAGCCTGAGGAGAAGAAGCCTGCATGTTAATCCCATGTAAGGTGAACTCTACCCCCCTTCGATCAAAAGATATGTACATTTTCTTCCAATCGAACTTCACTACTCCTAATGTTTCTGGTCAAGCAATCCCTAGAATTAAATTGGGCCCTCTACTATCAAAAAAAATAAGCATCGACACTGAACTCTGCCCCATTCAGCTCTAAGTTAATCTCATTACAAATCCCTTGAGAAAAAGACCGATGTCCATCACCCAATCTAACCTCGAATAAGCTAGTCGGTGTAATAGTAATACCCATAGCTTCGACCAACCTACTAGACACAAAATTATGGCTAGCTCCCCTATCAACCAAGATGACAATCAGCATTTCCTTAAGCTTACCAATTAAAACCATAGATTTTGTTGATGAAGATTTATCCCTTTCTAACATACTGAACTCCACCGAATTACATACCAGCTCCCAATCTTCTTGTTGCTCTTCACAATCTGCTGCTGCAGGATTTTTTAACTCAGCATACGTTTCCTCCCCTCCCACACAATTAACCTATACTCCTTATCCTAACATTTATGAAGTGGACCAAAAGTCTATCCCCACTTAAAACACAACCTCTTGGCCTTCCTTTCCATAAGTTGTTTGTAAGACAAATTTTTTATTCCCTTCCATTTCACACTTTTGGGTTGTTGATTGTCAGTCACATTACTACGGGTTTTGTTGTGCAAATCCTTTGTCTCGTTTCTAATATTTCCAACCACATTAGCCGGTTGATTCGAACGTTGAGTATTTAAGGCTCCCATTCTAGAATCGTAGCTTGGTAAGAAATTCCCAGGTTTGTTCTTCCATTCCCCTGGTCGTATTACCCCTTCCCCAACTAATTCCTTCTCAACCTTTCTTGCAATGGAGATGAGCCTAGCTCGAGTAGGAGGGTTGTGGGTTCTAACCCTATTTTTTATCTCTCACGTAGACCCCCTAATCGATGTATCCGTCTACCGACCCATGCTGACATACGGATTTTAACTGTTCGATTGGGTTTCCTTCATCCTTACCTCCATACTGATCAAGCAATGAGCGTTTGAACCTCTCCCACGTCATACATAGGTCCAACTCATGTAGAGTCATGAACCAGTAAAGCGTCAACCCCTCTATGCAAATCTGAACCACGGGTAAACAAACTTTAGATGGGATTTCATGGATCATAAAATATGACTCAGCCCTCGTGACCCAAGCGGATGGGTCATCCTCGTGGAAAGCTGAGAGGTTGACCCTACGTGCAACATTCCTATAATCTTCCCATGCATATTCTGTAGCCACCGAAGACACGTAATCTCCCTGTCGGTGGTGCCCAACTCCTTGCATGCCACCTATGGGTCTGTCATTGCCAGCGAAAGCTGAAGAGTGACGTGCGGCTCTATCGCCCCTTCCAGAGAACAACAGATGGTGGGACGCCGATGAATCTTCTCCCTCGCCACCCTCCTTTTGTTTTAGTGGGTTCTTGGCCAACAAATTTTGAAACCCATCCCTTAGTTCTGACTGTAGTAGATTCTAATACTTGGCTAACGACTCCGCACTAGCCATCAAAGAGCCCAGTTGCGATCGAAGATCCTTTAATGTGGTGTTATGCGACTTAACCATTCCCTATTGAGCTAAGAGGGATGATTCCTACCTCCGGAGAGACGCCTCTACTACAGATACTCTAGCTTCCATTCGAGTGTAAATCAATGATGTAAGCATAATAAGTAGAAAAAGAAAATGTTAAAGTTATTGTACCAATGGAATTATGGTTTGAAGGACCCATTTTATGTAGAACTAAGTTGCATGTAATTGTGTTTATGTAAATTCCCTACAATTTTATCACTCTTAAAATCTTTTATTAAAATCTTTTATTAAAACCTAAGACTCATTAAAATCTTTTATTAAAACCTTTTTATTGTTGTTTCCAGTTTAATTATAAACGGTGGAGATATGATTTTATTGCAAGCTTATGGTTAAAAATCCTTTTATGAATTGATTTAAGGGTTCTTACACTTTTCATCCTAAACACTTTGAGTACATTGAGTGAATCCTTGTTAAAGGTGTAAATTTTTTTTGCTTTTTATTTAAAAATGTTATATATATATATATATATATGATTTTTTTATATTGACTCATGAAGGTTGGTTCTATAATGACTTGAATCTAATTGTATGTTAATTTGTTGATATGATGTGATACTTTAAAGTGTCTATACATAGGTTGAGGTGAATAAAGGATGAATGTTTATAAGTTTAATGATTTAGATCATGATTTTACTGAGGACAAGCAAAAGCTTAAGTACGAGGATATTTGATAAACAAGTAATTAGCTATATTTACATACTTATATTTAGTGTGTATTTTTGATTATTTAATGGTTTTATAGTATTTTTTACTTATCTCACTTTAAGTGCATCTGTAGGTGATAACTGCCTTCATAGATTAAGAGGAGATGCGTTCAGGTGAAATCATACCATGAAATGGAAGAATTAGAGTAATTATGGACTTATATGGTTGTGTATAATGACAATTAAGTTAATGTAAACATGTGGAGCTTTAACATCTTCCTGTATAAAGTTACACACCACGACAGTGTATATTGACATACACAATTATGTATTTCAAATGTGTAAGTCTCTGTAATCATGTAAAGTCATGAACTGAGGTGTTTTTAGAGATACAAAGTTATCTATACGACTGTGTATATCCTAGAAGCCTTAGTTTTTAATATAAAAGAATATTATTGCACATATATTAAAGGGAGGCAGATTAAAAGCATTTTTTAATCTAAAGAAATATAAAGAAAAGGAAGTTCTCAATAGAGGATGAGGAAAGCATGAAGATTATGTCACAAGATTTGATAAAAAGCATGCTTCAATCCAAATTACAAGAAGATTCATTAAAGACAAAAGGGGGATTTAGAATATGAATTCTTTTATTTCTATTTGTTCTTTTGAATATTTGTTATTGGTATGATGAATTCTAATTTGTGAGGATAATATGATATAATCTTTTATTTAATGCAGTTTTATTGATTGATTTATTGCGATTGAATTATGCATTATATTCTTGAACTAATATATCTGAAATATTTGTCCAATATTTGATTTCATATGATTAAGATTAAGAAATCATTTACGTGAATAGATCTATCATAATTGGAAGGAGTTGTATGCAAACCTAGAGATAGATCACCATAAATCCTCTAGACTGAGGTCAAACCTAATAGTGAAATTCACGAATCAATAATGCAATTTAGGGTTTTTAACTCAAAAGAGATTTCAATTGATCAACTGAGGCTTAGTTGTTAATAGTCTTAAGAAAGACATTAACATAAGATTGGAATTTCAATGGTTTAATAATCAATAATTTAATTGCATGATAAATGGTTAGTGTTTAAGATATCATAGGGGGATTAATTACCTAGGTACTACTTATTTGATATTTAATATTCATAGTTTTTTCTTTATAGGAGTTTATTATTGTGTCAAATTTAGTTTAGTTTGTTTTCTTTCATTTTCATGTAAATTCATAACCTGATTTGGCAACTAGATGATTGAAAATGGATTAATACTAGTACTTACAGTCCTCGTGGGATCAATTCGTTCTTATCAGTGCTAGCTACTGCTACGTCGTGTGCTTGTAGTTACAACTTATAAGTATTTATAAGTAAAATAAATAAGTATTTATAAGTAAAATAACTCAATTAGTTCAGCTAACACTCAACTTTTTGAAGAACTCCCAATACTTGTAAAGGATTCTACATAATGTTGATTTATCTCGCAAGTTTCTTTCCTTATACTTATTGTCTTTATCACTGGAAAATATTTTTCTAAATGCAACCTTTTCATTTCCATACATATGGTAACACTCCCTACAGTTAAATCTAAAAGGCAATCTTTACTGTATATTTTAATGAAAAATGGAAAAGCTCTCGATATGAATTGCTCTTTTGTTACCCCTAGAGGTTTTATATTACGACAAACCACATGGAGTTCTTTAAAATGATTATGAATATCCTCACTTGTAAGGCCACGAAAGTTAGGAAAATGATGTATAAAATGAGACTAAAGCTCAAAAGTAATAAACACACAAAAATTTTGGAAAGTAATATATAGAGGTCTTTGAGCTAAGTCTAGGACAACATCTCCTTTAAAATTCTCATATTGGTCGTAACTTCTTTTAATTTAATTCTTGCTTTATTCTTGGAGTTGTTTTTTTATCCCTACGCAATCTTCACAATTTCTTTTTGATTTCTTGATCAAATTACAATGGGTCTTAATGAGGAGACTTAGTCACTATCGTACACAAATAAAAAAATATTAGGAAACAAATAAACAAAACCAATTATAAATAAATAAATAAATATATATATATATATATATATAGAGAGAGAGAGAGAGAGAGAGAGAGCAACAATTAATATGAAATACAAAAACTAAATCAACTTCACTCACTAGTGGTGACTCGAAAATTTCTTGATGATTGCCAAACACACCAAAAAATAAAACCTAACTCTGCAAACTAAACTTGTAGTAATGGTAAGAAAGGATCGTATCTACATGGAGTGCGTGATTAGCTTTTTTAATGAATCAATTAGTTTATAAGACTGGGAGGGGATTTTAATTAAATTAGATTTTGTAATAAATAAATTAGTTTATATGATTGGAGGAGGTTTTGATTGAAATTAGTTAATAAATTAAATTAAAATATGGAAGACAAATCAAATTAAACAGTGCGAAATTGCAAGGATTAATTAGTGGGATTTAAATCCAATTCTTGATTAAATCTCAACATTCACACGAATGTGTATAATAAATCGTAATGTTGTTGTTATACCTCTCTTTGAAACTAGTAACCATGGATTAATAATAATCATGTTAATCCCAGTTTTCCATTAGATTTTAACTAATTAAAGTAAAATCTATAGTTAGGTCTAGCCATTGGAAAACCTAAAATAAGCTCTTCGAATTTAACGTGACAGTCGCATTATAGATTACAATGCACGACTATTAGTTTACCATAGATGAATCGAATTTACAATAATTAAAAATTGCAATCTTGATTCTGGAAATGAATCCATACATGAACAATCTAGCAGGCCTATCTAAATCGTTCATTAATAAATCCCAAACTTTAAACATATAATAATACAATCAATTTCAAAAGACAGTTAAGAACAACATCATCAAGATTGATCAATGCCCAACTTATTCACTGACCTTGATATCCTCTTTGAATTGCAAAGAAGAAGATTAGTTGCTTATAGCACTCAAAAGGGAAAGGAATCTGCCCCCTTTTGTGTCTTTAATTTATACATTTAGTATTTAAAATATACAATGGTTTATCTCCATACCCTATATGGCCTCCTAATTTCCTTTTTACAATTGTATAAGTCAGATTGAATCAAATTCTTCCATTGTTTGTCTCGTTTTCGCCTTAACTTTCTTTTTACTCTACGAAGGTAAATAAGACCTAACATCAATAGAACAACACTAAAGATATGAATTTAGCTTGTTTTGGTTCTTGTTACACTAACTTATGCCTAGACCAAAATATAATCCAAATTAAGTATCTTAGGTGCCACATAACATTAACTGTTAAGCACTAGGGAATAAATAGATAATCAATCAAGCACTTATCAATATTCATTACGGTTTTTATTTAATAAAATAATTAATTCCATGAAAACTTGAGCAATATAGGAGTGGTCCCTATTTTGGGTGGTTGGTCCATAACGCGGTCTTCACAAATCACCAATGGCATGACTATTAATTAATAATATAAGTGTGTGGTCATTGCTAATAAGTGAACGATGATTAACAGTTTGTGTGAATCATTAACATTGGAAATAAAATTGGTGTTGACGATAGTGATAGTGAACCTTCACAACATTGTCATCATTTTATTATCAGTTGAATTTTGCACTGGATTGTCATTGTTGTTGTTTTTGGTCACAGGTGAGCACTGACAATTAATATTAGTAGTGGTAAAAAAAAGAGAATGTTTAAGTTTGATGAAGAACCTTGTTTAACCAGTAGGGTAACCTAAACTGTGCCTATAATAAGCCTTATTTGAATATAAGGTTAACTTTATCTAAACTTATTATAAGTGTTATTTGAATATAAGTTGAACTTAAAATAAACCAAGAATAAGTTGTATTTGACAACTAAGTTAAGTAATATAGAATTAGAGTAACAATTATTTAGTTTATGAGTTTTTATTATTCTAATAATATAATAAAAAGTGCTTAAATTATGAAATAATATATCTTAAAATTAGATTTGGTTTATTTAAATCATGGATTAGGAATAATTTAACTTAAAATAAGCCCATAATTAGTTAGCTAACATGGAGTAATGAATAGGAAGGATAAGAATCATGGTAGTTCCAAGTGGAAAGGAGATAAGAAAATAAAATGCTCAAGACTTTAAGATGGCTAAATGGAACCAATATGGGAAAGGAAACATCCATATAAGAAATAAAAAAGAAAAGAGCAAAGTGCTATCATTGTGGCAATAAAGATCATTTTGCTCATGATTATAATGAGCCTAAAAAAGGAATAACCTCTTAGTAATTTTTTTGGTTTATGTCTAATATTATATTTTTATAAATGAATCTCATCCTTTAAGGATTATAAACTCAAGAGTATCAAACTATATAGTGAAGTTGTTTAATATCAACTTCCATAATGATAAAATGGATTTATATCTTGAAAGTATTTGTGATGATTGTAGATTTATGTTGGATGATTTTGTTGTACTATATGATGTTTATCGAAGTAGTAATATAAGTTATTTCCTATTTACACTATCTAGTAATTTAAACTATAACACAAATTTATTGAATTATAGACTCTGTCACATTGGCAAATTTGAATAAGTTAATTAACAAAAGAAGACATTTTAGATATACCTATTTGTAAACATTTTCTAATGTTAAAATAAGAAGCAAAATATTTGGAAAGGAAATAATAGCTTTTAATCCATTGCGATCAATTCATTCAGACATTTGATCTGATGAATATAAAGGTAAGACATAGTACTGTGTAGTTCATAAATTTTATAGATGAATATACGCAATATGGTCATATGCATTTGATTTCTCATAAATTAGAAGCATCAAATTGTTTCACAAAATATATGAACTTGGTAGAAAATCAGTTAGACAAGAAAATAAATGTACTAAGAACTAATTAAGGATAAGAATACTTGTCAAATAAGTTGAAGTTATTATGAGAATACTTGTCGAATGAGTTCAAGTTATTATGTGATAAAAGAAGAATATAAACACAATTGATTATTCCTCAAACCCCATTATAAAATGACATTATAAAAAGATGAAATATAATACTTTCAAAAAATTTATGTCAATAATGGCTCAAAAAAATTGTCTATCACCTATTGGGGGCAATGGATTGATCGCAAACACTCAAGTAATCATTTGTGTGCCTACAAAATAGTTATTGACACTCTATATAAGTTAAGGACAGTGGAGAACTTGATATGACAAGCCTAAAACTATAAGGATGTACTGCTTATGTTCATGATCCTTTTTGCAAATGTGGGAAACTAGGCCTAAAAGAGAAGAAATGTATTTTTTTCTAGATATTTGAAATACTCAAGATGATATTTGTTCATAGGTGAACGAGCTAATGAAAGAGCAGTTGAATTTGAATAATGATATGTCATATTTTTAGAATGATGACTTTTGAAAGCAAGATAAAATAGGAAAAGATATATTTTTATATGAGACTTTTGTTCAAAATGATTATGTTACATAAAACTAAAAGGAGCGCCTTTATTTGAGTGGGGATAACATAGAAAGTGAAGATTTAACTAAAGATCAATTCACATTGCAATCTAATAATGGTTTACTTATTATATCTATTTCGAATGAGAGTAATTGAGTGAATCATTCTCATAAATCTAATTTAGGTGGAATTAATCGTAGAATAATTCCTTGTGTTGATTTCAAATTGAAGAGGATATTGAATATCCCACAAGAAGAGGGTGATATAAGGAATGCAAATAAGGCTTTTAATGGACTTGATAAAGAAGAGTGGATGAAAGCAATGGAGTAAATAACTTCTTTGAGCCCTAATCAATTATAAAACTTGGCTAATCTCCTTAATGAGTAAAAAATTACTAGGAACAAATGGGTCCTCAAAATAAAATGAAATTAGACAACAATATTAAAATATATAAAAGACTCGTTATGGCTAAAGTATATACACAGAGGAAATTGATTATGGCGAGACATTTTTACCAATTATGACTTTTGTTTCTATTTGTTTAGTCTTCTCTATAATAGCAAGCTTTGATCTTAAATTACACAAAATGAATGAAAATACTTATTTTCTTAACAAAGAATTAAAAGAAAAAATATATAGGGGATAACCTATAGGTTTCATTAAGATAGGCTAAGAACATAAAATATGTTCGATTGGTTAAATTAATTTATAACTTAAAGTAGTCCTCAAGAAAATAGTACATTTGTTTCCATAACGTAATTGTTTGATGAAGTCCAATGTGTATTATGTGGATATTGATATATTATTGATGAACATTTATAAATATATGTTCCTTTATTGTTATATTATTGGTAAACATTTCTAAATATATGTTCCTTTATTGTATTGTCGTATCTAAATGCATAATATATGTTGAAATTGTTTTCTATGTGAAAAGCATATATAACATTTGATTCTAAAGCATGATTTCACTGTGTAAAATATTTTCAATGTGAATCAAACTATATACTAGACAGATAAGAGATTAGCCATCTTACATAAAAAAAATCTTCTCTAATATTATTAATAAATGGAGATTAAATTTTTAATCTAAGTGATAATTAAGAGCAAAAAGTTTAAATTATCGAGGTTGCAATAAATAATAAAAACAAAAGGAAAATTGTTTAGAGTGATAAAATGGTCATCATATATGTTTTAAGTACTAGATGTGAATTATAAGAAAAACGAATGCTTGTGCGATATGTTTGTAATTTTTGTGTGGTACGTTTGTAAAGATGAATGACTATTAAACTCCGATTAAACATTAAGTATGTTTCGACTAGCCTTTTTATGGTATTTCATGAATATGAGACATCCACTCTAAAAAAAAAAGAGTTAATACTATAACATATGACTCCTATCATCCATCTTAAAAAAAAGTCATGTAAGTCATAATATTTCAAGTTACACTACGTGAGATTTCAGAGGTTAAATGAGCCTCATAATATACCTTTGCTACTCTTGTCTACTTCTTAGGAATTAAATTTAAGATTTACTACTATAGAGTGTGATAAAAGAGTCTTATGTATGACGTAATTTTATAGGACAATTAAAAAAGGCAATTAAATTTTAACTTTGAGAAAATTTAGAACAGGGAAAATTTATTTTGATTGATAATTCACATGAAAATATGATCATGGAGAATAGGGATGTAAGTTATGATTACAACTTACGAAACAAATGAGATCATGGAGAATAGGGATGTAAGATATGACACAGAGTATAACATATAAGATCTACTTAAGAATCAATATACTAGTCTAAATATCATATATTTCTAAAGCTCTTGTCATATGGTTGTCGCACGAGTCATTGGATTAAGTATAACTATAAATTCTAGTCTATTAATCTCATTATCTATAAGTGGAAGATAAAAGATATGAACACTTGCTTAACTGCTAATTCTAGGAGTTCTAACAAACTATCATATATAAGGTTTAATTGTTAAAAAATAAAGAGATAAGAAAGAAAGAAAGCTTAGAAAGAAGGATTTCTAAAACAAAATTCATCTTTTAACCCGTAAGAAGGCAAAACAAAATTTGATTTTTCATCATCATTAATACATGTTTTTGATGATCCTATAATTTAGTAAATCAAATCTATCATCAACTAGTTTTTTAGCTATTTAAGTCTTTTTCATGTATGAGAGACCAATAAAACTAGATTACTAAATCCACAAAGAAAATAATAACTTTATTCCATGTTTGAATTTGTTACTCTTTTGAAAACTAAGTCTTTCTATACTTCGTGTATAATAAGTTAGGTTAATTATAAAGGATGAAATTTATGGAGCAAAAATATACATTCAATCAAATTAAAGTTATTTATTAAAAAATTAATTTTATATCAATTCACTCCCAAATTGTAATACAAAATTATGATCCTTTTCTTTTTTATTCTATACGCATAGTTCAAGTAAAAAATTCACTTGTGAAAAAAAGGATAAAATTGTTGCGTTTAAAAGAGAACGTTTCCAAGAGATTGGTAATATATTATTTTCTACCCTTACCATGTTTTCACTTACTATACACAGTGCAAATTATAGTAAAAACTTTTGCAATTACTATACACAGTGAAAATTATAGTAAAAACTTTTGCAATTACTATACACAGTGCATATTATTTTCACTTACTATACACTGTGCATATTTTACTATTTTTCAGCAAAAGTTTAAGAGAAAATTTTTTAAAATTATAAAGAGTTTCTAATTTTAAAGATTAATTTTTAAATTACTTAAAATATAGAAGATCGTATTTTTAACCTAATTATTAATACTCCAAGTAAACCAAACACTGAATAGAGGTTACGGTTGCCAACATGAAGGTTAAATGTTAAGGTCTTGTTTGATGAAGGGCTTATCAGCTCTTTTTTAGCTAGTCAACCCATTTTAGCTGATTGACTTTGAGAAAAAGTTCAAAAGCTTGTTTGGTAAAGAGCTGGTTGGGTTGGTTGATTCAACCCAACTAGCTAATTTTCAACAATCTCCTATGTAAGAGCACTTTACACTCACCAACTGATTTTTTTCAGCCAAATCTCCATTTTGTCCTCGTTACTCTTGCACGTCTCACTTCTCAATTCTTGGTCTCCAGACTTCCAGAGTCTTCTCCCTTCTTTCGTTGCTTTCTTTTTCTCTGCTTGTAATTTCGTCTTTGAATGGAATCTACACTAAAAAGCTTATAATTTATTCTGCTTCATTATTGCACGCTAAAACTCTTTTGGGTTCTTATCTTTTTGCAGACTTTTTGGGTCATCACTGCTTTGGCATACATAAACAAATTTACTTTTGCTTCTTTTATCACACCACTTCAAATCATTGTGACTATAAATTCATTTTATTCTCTCAGGTGCTTTCAATCTCTACTTTGTAAGTGATGATTGAGTAAGACGTTCTTGCATGGTGAGGTTTGCTGTATTGATTAATGTTTATTTTCTTTTTCGCTTTTTTTGTTGGGGGAGGGGTAATCAGTTAACAATGGAGTAGCTGATAGGTCCTCGGTTGTACAGTTGTGGCAATTGTGGTAACCATGTTTCGCTTCACGGTGATGTCATTTCTAAGGCTTTTCAAGTGAGGCACTCTATTCTCTAAGATCATTTTTCAACTTTGTAGCATTTCAGATGGCAATTGTTTCCCTTTCCCCTTCCATTCTAGCATTTTATTCAACTTTTAGTGATCAACCATGGTACCTGTTAATATGAGTTTATGCGATGCGATGCGAGACTCCATTTACGACAACTAGAATGAAAAGGTTCAAACTTTATGTTAATATGCGATGCTCGTGCTTGCAAAAGGTTCCAAAAAGGTCTAAAGAGGAAGCCCATGGCACTCATTAAGAAGCTTCGCCAAGCTAAAAGGAAGGCACCACCTGGAGAGAAGCCAAAACTAGTCCAAACCCATCTTCGGAATATGATAATCGTACATGAGATGATTGGGAGCATCATCAAGGTTTATAATGGTAGAACTTTCAATCAAGATGAGATCAAGCCTGAGATGATTGGGCATTAACTGGTTGAGTTCTCCATTAGTTAGAAACCTGTTAAGCATAGCAAACCTGGTGTTGGTGCTACTCACTCATCTAGGTTCATTCCTCTTAAGTGAAGATGTTTTGTGCTTCAACTTGAATTTATTATGTTAGATTCTGCTAAAATATTGGTGATGTTTTTCAATTAAAAAAAAGGCTTGTACTGATGCAAGGTTAAACTGTAGGTGTAATCAAATTGCTCAATTTCTCTCATTATCGTTTGATTAATTATAGAGAAAATGAATTATAGGAAGTAGCACCAAGTGCTTTGTCCAACTCTATCGTCCATTGCATTGTTGTTAGGGAAGAAATGGCAGAGCATTTCTATTCTCCCATGCGATGAATGTTGCTCTGGGACCTAAAGAAGATAGGTATC
>JANVCL010000002.1:26567417-26579834 GCA_026546855.1 Erythroxylum incrassatum | reverse complement strand
TAGATGGGATTTGTACCTCTCTTAAATGAGAGAGATATCATTTGGGCCTCTTGACAAGTATGACTGAAGAAATGCATGGTCGTGCTCAAATGAATTGATGAGGAGTCATCAATGTCATTTGTTATAATCAATCATCTTGGGGATCAAGAAACTATGATTAATCAAAAGTTGACATGTACCATGCCTTGAGAGTAAGCTTGATATCATGTTATAAAGGGACTAAGCTTATAACCATGGGTAGTCATAATGTCTTGCTAGAGGCTGCTTATGACTTATGGGCCTTTAAGTGTGATCAAGCCCATTACCAACATCAAATGAGCCTACAGGGTTGCACACAAAGAGTGATGTAATCTAGGCTTATTTTCTTAGGCCTAATTTATTAGGCGTTGAATAAATATATGTGAATATATTTATTGGATTAGATTGAATTAAATTGTCGGGCTTTTATTATATGAGATATAATATGGGTTGAAACTTATTGGGCTTCAATGGGATTAGGTTTTCTCTATGAATGGAGAAACTTAGGTCTCGTTAGAAAAAAGGAAAGGAGACATAAAACCCTAGCCACCCTCTGAGAGAAAAACTGTGCGGTGTTCGAAAAGTGTTTTAGAACATGCTAGCACACGATAGCTACTGCCCGGATTGTTCATCCTCATGTGGATATAGGAAGATGACATGCGCGCATCATAGTGTTTACAAATCTGCAAAAGAAACAACCAATCCACGTCAAGAGGTAATTTTGTACATGCTATAGTTTTCGGTTATACTTGTTGTTTTATGGTCTTTTCTTCAGTATATTGTGAATACTCGGGCCATAGGCAATCCAACAATTGCTGGGTAAAGTTCATCTTGTACAAAAGATCCCATTTTTTCTCATTGTTGTTCTTATCATTTGATGTGTATAATTGATGTCATTATGTTCCCAGTTATATTGTTAAAAGAAATTGATATTTGCTAAATCAGCCTGGATATTCTCCTCTCATCACGTTAAATTAGTGATAAGAATGGTCCAGGGAATTAGCTCATTTGGAAGCAACATTAAAAATTTAAAACTAATATGGCAATAATATGCAAGTATCTTGCGGCAGTAATTGTACCTCTAAGCATATATATCATTTTTGTTAAGATCTTCATAGATTTCTAATAATTATGCGGCAGGATTCCTATTTTAAAACTAGGCTGTAATTTTTGCTATCACGTAAGATTAGTCACACCTTTTTATCTTTGCAAACTCAAGTAACAGATTAATCACACCTTTTTATCTTTGCAAACTCAAGTAACAAGGTACTCTAGCTTATTTTGTTCTTAGAAACGTAAAATGAGTTTTTTTTTTAAATCTGGATTATCATTTGTACCTTGAGAGACAAGCACAACCTATATGGCTTTATGGTGCCCAATCTGAAATTATTACAAATGCTTTTTCCTAACTTAGGAGCATGATGTAATTCCTAGATTAGTCAAAATTTAGGAGCAAGATTAAACACAAGTTGTGTTTCTTTCTTACTAAAGAAACACTCATTTTATAAATTAAAAGATAAAAA
Source organism: Erythroxylum incrassatum (assembly GCA_026546855.1). Lineage (NCBI taxonomy): Eukaryota > Viridiplantae > Streptophyta > Magnoliopsida > Malpighiales > Erythroxylaceae > Erythroxylum > Erythroxylum incrassatum. Next base: position 26,578,293 of record JANVCL010000002.1, on the reverse strand, counting down.
TACTTGAATAAATATATAGGTATTTATAAAAAATAAATTTATTGAATTGATTTGACATGGAAATTGTATATGGGACATTATTTATGTATTTATGAAAATACACATTATAATGATTGTAGAATTAATCTTATAGTATCTGCCACTCTAAAGTAATCAAAGAGCCTTCTTTTATTTTCAATTAGTATCAATTTGAAAAATCTTTTGTCAAAATAGAATGCAACTTTAAAATAGTTTTCAAATATTAGTAAAAGAATCAGTTACTAATGTGAAGAACTAATTAGAATGAACTTAAATATAGTAGAGATTAATTATATGTCTAATCAAAACAATATATAATGAAATGATTGAATTATAAAAAAAAAGTTAAGCACTAAAGATTAGTAAAAATTACTGATTCAAAGCTTTTTGTTATTATATTGTTATTGTTGTTATTGTTATAATAATAATAATAATAATTTACTGGTCAAATTTATCAGCTATAAACTAGATGCTCTGGTTGCCAACAGGCCTGAGTCTTTCTTCTTAAGCAAGCAAACGCTGACGAAATAATTAAACCGAGAGATGTACTTCGCGTGGTCCACCGACTCAGTAGGACAGGGCATCTCTCTATAGACTCCAACCCAGACATGGGCATTCACGTGAAACCCACGTGGACCAAGGAATTAAATTAATGACAAGGAAAGAGTGGAAACGAAAATGATAGCCGGAGTCAAAGTTGTTTTTGGTAAAAACCAATAAGATACAACCCATAAGACAGTGATTGGTCGCGGCTGAGACTGACAACCGTCGTCATTTAATTGGCAGTTGTTGTTTCTCGATAAAAACGCCGAAAATGTCTTAAATCTTTTTCTCCGCGAACAGGGTGTAGTGTATACAAGGATTATAGAACAGACTGATTTATTGCTAAATATGTAGATGTCGTGCGCAAGAAATCATGGACAGACGATTTCTTACTCTTCTTATGAGAATTATATTTTTTAATCAATTTTTATTTTATTATATTAAAATTTAGCTACACATTTATTTAAAATTTATATAAATAAATAGATAACATTAATTGACAAAGAATTAAAACATCAGACAGAAATCCAACCCCTTTTCATACATCCCTCAGTACTTTCTACGTCTCTGTGCATTTGCGTAAATACGTGTACAAGATTACCGGCCCACACGTCTGTCCAAGAAAAATGTGGGGCTGTGAGTGAGAGAGCCGTCTCACTTGAGTGCTTTCTTTCTCACCTTATATTCCTTGAAATCTATGGATCATGACGACTTCCATGATGTAAACTACTACTAATGCTGCTACTTTCTAGCCAAGTTCTAGTTACAATGTGTTTCTTTAGGTTAAAGTTGAAATTTCTATTTGGAGGTCAAAATTTATTGAGTTAGTAGTAAAATTAAACGTTTTTTTTTCCCCGTTAGTCTCTTGTTGAAATTCTGCACCAATTTGTACCATGCCTCACATTTCAATTGAGCATTTTTGGGTGCCTAGAGTCTCAATGAGTGAGTAAAAGCAACCTTTGATACCCAATTTATCTGAACTAAACCAAACTATTACTTGAATACTTAGTGCCCTTAACTTAATTATGAATTCTGTGCTGCCTTTGTATAGTTGTATTATTTACGATCTATTTACATTTGACTTCCTCGTTTTAAATTCAAGACAGCAAACATATGGTTACTTCTAATTGGCTACTCAAATGGATAATTGTCACCACGACGTTATACATAAGGGTTTGAGTTTTGGGAATTTATGCTATGGTCCAATCACCAATGAAAAAAAAGACACCTTTGTCTCTTTTAGATGTCATGCTCACACAAGGTATAAAAAAGGGGTTTTCATGTTCAGTGTCTCCTGACGAAACATCAGCTCCTTTCCGTTGATTATATATAGAGTGTGTATACTTCTAATTAATAATTTCTATTAAGAGTCTTTACCACTTTCAACAAATATGTGGACGACCATGTTACGTACTATAGAGATTGACACTTAGATTAAACTTGAACTTGGAGTGGCCACTCTTGCTTTTCCACACCAATTGGTTGGATAGATGCCACTTTCCATCAAGTTCCGAAGATAAGAAAAACTAACTGAAGAATGAAATCTTAGTCCCCGAACCGCGTCTAGTTTTTAGTAGTGGGCATCGACAATACACAAAAGCTAATAAAATTATCAAAAAGTAATAGCAAAGTGTGCCTTGCTTGTGGTCGGTCAACTATTAATTTACATTTTTACTAAGGTCGCTCGTGCTTATACAGCGACGAATTTAGAATTTTAGTTTTGAGAGGCTGACGCCTATATATATGTATATATTTTAAAAAAAATTTAGTCTGAAGAGCTGGCGCCTATATATATATGAAAAAATTTTAATCTTGGGAGCTATAGCCCTTGCCACCCCCCTAGATCTGTCCCTGTGCTTATAGCTCTATTTTAATAAAACAAAATTTTAACCATGGTGGATAATAATACATTCTTTCTCATATCATTTTCTCTCCTTTTTTTTTCTTTGACATGTTGGAGTGGCTATCGTCATAACCAAAGTGCTTAAGTACTTTTTGCAGGGTGGCTAGCCAGGTAGGTAGGGCAATGCTTTTAAAATTCTCGGCAGTTGAAATTAGATTTACAGTCTAATGAACGTCATCAACAGTGCAATCATCTTTCTATGATCCATGAATACGTATGAAGGAGAGTAAGGCAGGTCTAAACTCGACTCATATTACTTTTAAGAAAAAGTATGATTTGCTCCTAATTATACGTTACGTAGTTCTAAATTTCAATTCTTGTTATACCCACTGATCTTCTTAAGGTTTTATGAGGACTTCACATCTTTCTTTTTCATTAATTGACATGTGAGCAATCGTCTTTTTTCTTTCTCCAATGGATTGAACGATATATTCTTCTGAGTGCCAATGAGTAAACAAATATTAATATTGTTTATGCTAGAGTGCCACTTCTTACTATATTGGTGACATAAACATTTGGCAAAGTAACAGGCCGATCTTGATCGCTTAAAAAACTCATAAGCGGCGTTGCGATGAATGTGAAAATCATTTTCAGTATTAATGTATATATGGGGCGCGTTGCAGCCACAATGTCTCGTTAACTTGTTGCAGTTTGATGTGGCCATTCGCCAAAACATACACAATAATGGCTGTTGACTTTGGGAAAACGTTTACTTTAAGGTTTCTTTTATTTGCTACATTACGTACGACATGTAATCGTTAGTTATCAATACACTAGTTATTGAGCCTCTACCAAGAGTTTTACGACTCTAATCTTTTATTAATTTTGACTTTTTGAAAAAAAAAATTATATCTTTAAAGAAGCAACATCTCTATTTTCAGTTTGACTTTTTATATTTCTTTTTAGTTTGTAACTTTTATTTTTATGTTTTTTATAATTGTACTTATTAACTATCTAAATTTATATTATGTTTATAATTACTTGAATTAAAATTTTAATTAGATCCATAATAGAATTTATGAAGTATAAATTAATATGTTGTTAAATTTTTGTTTCTTATATTTATTGGAATTCCTATCAAGGCATTTTCATTTCTGTATTTCCTCATTTTTGCATGTCTGTTATTTTGGCATACTCCTATCTAGTTTAAAATGGGAAATTTATGAAAAATACATATGAATCATTTAATTTATTATTATATTATAGACGCTTAGAGTTTTTAAGGCAAGCAAGGGGAAGGTAAAATATTTAGATTGTTAAAACTTTCAAAAAATATTTAGATTGTTAAAGATCGGGGTAATAGTGTGCTTAAGATTTTTTTTAAAAGCTTGAAGTGAAGGCCATGCTTATATGATTGCATATAAAACATTTTTTTTTTCATATTTTGGTAAACATTTATATTTTTGAATCAAATTTAAACAATTCATAACTAAATAGAGAGTTTAAACACAAAGGCATTCATAATAATGTGGAAATTTTATATGTCCAATTATTAGATGACCCGAATGTTTGATGATTGGCCATGATCTGATGCTTATTTATTTATTCAACATGTTAGATTAAAAAAATTGAAAGAATACACAATGAGGGGTGGTTCAAATGATAAATAAGCCTTACAATCTGAGTTGCATAAATGATAAAATAAGCCTAACAATCTAAATGCCATAAATGATAAAACAAGCCTAACAATCTAAATGTTATGATAGGCCCTCTCTTGTGTTCAGACCACTCTTACCTGAAAATCATGGATTTTTCCCCTTAAGGAAGCTCAACGCTCCATTTAGGTTTTTCAGTTTTCTCTCCAAAATGGAGGAATTCATAGAGTTGGTGAAGGGTGTTTGTTTTAGTAATGTCACTGGATTTAAAACCTACCAACTTATTAGGAAACTTCAAAATTCTAGAACCAAATTAAAGCAACTCCTTAATTATGGAGTTCCTTCTATTGCACAGAGGCTATAAAAAATCAAGGATGAGTTAAGGGAAGTACAGGATGCTAGCTATCTTTATCCTTACAATCAAGCTTTGAAAACTGAAGAGATCAGGAAGCTTGAGAACTACAACATGGACCTTTTAGACCATATTTCCTTGCTTTTGCAAAAGGCAAGAACTATTTAGCTAAAACAAGGTGATTCTTGTACTAAGTTCTTTCATTATTCTATCCTAGAAAGAAGGAATTTTAACATAATCTATTACTTGCTTGATAATAATGGCCAATTGGTGACTGATAAATAATTGATTGAAAATATGGCCATTAGTTTCTATATTGACTTGTTAGCTTCAAGCTACTCTAGTCAACTCTCCATGCAGGATCTTATAAAGTTAATTGGTCCTCTCACATCACAAGATAACTTGAAATTGCTTCAGTAGTTAGCTTCTGGCTAGGAATCAAAGGAGTTTTGCTTTCTCTAAACCTAAGGAAAACTCCAAGCCTTGATGAGCACAATGCATACTTTTCTCAAAGTACCTAGAATATTATTGGAAACTACTGGTAAAATTCATACAAGAATTCATGTACTCTAGGAAGTTGATTAGGGAGATAAATGCTACTTATATTTGTACGATTCCCAAGGTTCCTAATGTCATCTCCTTTAATGATTTTAGCCATGTATCATGCTGTAACAATATATACAAAGTCATTGCGAAGCTGTTGGAACAAACTTAAAAAGCCTCCAAAGCAAACGATTCATTACTCCTAAGGAGCTTTTATCCAAGGTAGATTCATTTTAGACAATATTCTTATGGTGCAGGAGCTATTGAGAGAATATAACATCAAAAGATCTACCAAATGTTGTGCTATTAAAGTGGATTTTTTTAAAGAATTTGACAGTATCCATTAGGATTTCATTTTTAGCAGCCTTAAATGACTTGGTTTCCCTATAAAATTTATTTCTTGGATTAGAGAATGTCACTCATCCCCTTCTTATAATGTACCCATTAATGGATCCCTTATTAGACTTTTCAAAGACTCAAATAGGATAAGGCAAGGAGACCCTTTCTCTCTATACTAGTTTACTATCTCCATGGAAATCCTTAATAGACTTGTCAAATCAAACATGGATGGTTATCCAAATTTCACTTTCCATTACAAATACAAGGAGCTCCAACTCACTAACCTTAGCTTTGCAGATGATTTAATGTTGTTTTGTGTAGCAGATCATTAATCCATTTCACTTTTGCATATATCAGTCTTGGAGTTCTGTAGGATCTTTGGTTTAAAGGTTAATGCTTTGAAAAGTATATTTTACTTTTCTTCATATGTTTCTAATTCTAACAACTTAGAAAACATCTTTGGGTTAAATTTTCAAAGCTTGCCTTTTAAGTATTTAGGAGTTCCTATTTCTTCCAAGAAGCTGAAGTTTCATGATTACTTGCTACCATTGGAGAAATTAAAAAAAAAAATCAATGCTTGGAAAGATAGAGCCTTATCTTAAGTAAGAAGGGTCTAGCTTATCATCTTAGTGTTGAATAATCTTCATAAATAATTGGAGCTCTTTTCTATTTATTCTTAAGAAGATCAATAAGATGGAAAAATGTATGAGGAACTTCCTTTGGTGTAGGAATGTTGTGGATTCAAAAGGAGCCAAAATTAAATGGGAATAACTATAATGGAAAAAATAGTCGGGAGGAAAAGGTTTGGTCTCAATTTAGATGATTCAAATAAAGCTAGTAGCTAAGAGAATTTGGAGGCTTTTCAATGATAAAGAGGCACTTTGGAGCAAATGAACAAATGAATACTACTTGAAGGATTCTAGTTTCTAGAAAATGGGGGAAAAATAAGAACACTCATGGCCTTTCATACAAATGTTAAGGTACAAACATGTTATATATCCTCTTATCAGAATTCATATTGGCAATGAAGAGGATACTTGGTTGTAGTTTGACAATTAGGCTTCTCAAAGTCCACTGATCAAGAGAGGAGAACTGTTACTACTAATTCCTAGATTTTCAACTCACACTAGAGTCTCTAAAATTGTTATATAGAATACTTAACTAGCCATAGGAATGGGAGTTGATAGACTGTTGAACTATTATCCCAGCCACTTGCCTAACTCCTCTATTAAGGACAAAGCCATCTGGTCTATTAATAGGAATAGTGAGTTCTCCAACTCTTCTTACTTGAAAGCTATTAGACTCCAGGTTTCAACCATCCCTTGGCATAACATAGTGTGGAAAGGCTCTTTGATACCAAAAACATCCTTTGTCACCTGCCAAGAACTTGTTGAGCAAGTTTTATAATGTAATAAAACTCTCAATACCATAAGTACACAAATCTTATCTTGTAGTATTAAGTGTATTGTTCCCACAAGGACTATTAAACACCTAAATAACTCGAAAAGAACTTTGTATATGGTACTAAGATTTGATTTGAATTAAAATAAATAACTGAAATTAAAAAATAAAATGAAATAAGTAAATAATAAAATAATTGTTGCAAATGAAATTGAGATTGGTCAAAGTTAAATACTTAGGAACTATTTTATCCTTAATTTGTTTCCCTCAATATTGTTGATTGAATTAATGTTTGATCCAAGATATCCTAAAGTTTTGATTACTTTCTCTTAAGATCTAATCAAGTAACCCTAAATGAATTTAATATTTATAGAGTTATAATATCTCAATTCCCAAAACTACTCCTATCTTGTTTAATTAGATCCGAAGCAATCGTATAGATAATTAATTTTACAATTAAGATCTCTCTTCAATTGTTTGTTAATATGATAATTGTAGGTCTATTAAGTTACCAACTCTCATTCCACACCTTAACATCAATGGTTTAATTCACTCTCTTAATTTATTACTAAGTATAAGCATAACAATTATCACAAACATTCATCAATATATTAAATTCAACAAGAAATAAGGTTCACAAATAATTCCTAAATATGAAATTTAGAAATCCGTAATCATGTTAAACATCATAGAAATTAATAGTCGTAGACTATATAATGTTTTAATGGGTAGTTTAGAACATGTTTACTAGTTAAATTGAATTATTAATGCAAGCATACGTTAGGTTTCGGTTACTTAGTTAGATGTTTATGTTTAGAGTGTTTTGTGGGTTAGAAAACATTTTTTAGCTTTAATTTTATTTTTTGGAGGTTCCTTGATGTGTTTGTTAGTATTTTAGGGCAAATATAGAAGAACAAAGAAGATTCGGAGAAAACCTGAATGAGTAACCAAGCTGTGACAAAAGGATCAAGGAGGAGCCACGATCATGAAAATTCTGCCACGATCATGACAGAAGGCTCATTTAGGGCCACGATCGTGGCCTGCTAGATAGAACACGTGGATAGCCTTCCCAATTTGAGTTTTCAAAGGAGTTTTTGAACCTTTCAGACTCGAAAAAAGCCCTAAGGTTGCCTAAATTAGTAAAACCTATAAAAGGGTTAATGAATAAACCCTAAAGGAGCTTTCAATTTGCCATTTTAAGAAACACTCTAAGAGGAGAGAAGAAGAAAGGAGAGGAAAAGGAAGAGAGGAGAAATAAGCGGGTCTTTGCAGCTACTGCTTTCCCGAGGCATCTCGATCCCCATTTGTTTCATTTTCTTAAATCTTAAGATGAATACAAATATGTTGATGGATTTGGGTTTGATCATGATGTTCTAATTTTCTTTAGGAATTTAAACTTGATTAAATGCTAATATAGTTATTTTGTGTTATTTCGATTAGGTGCTGTGATTGATTACGGTTCTTGTATGTTGTCGTAATAAACTGAAAGGGTAAAATAGATAAAAATGTGGATTGGATTAATGAGAGTTAGGAAATCCAATAGACCATGTAATCAATCTTATCAGTTATTGTGCAGAGAGAGATCCTAAGTAAGACCTGGTAGCTTATTAGAGAGCTTAAGAACTGATTAGGCTATAGACTGATAGTTAATTGAGAGATAGCAATTTTAGTGACTTGACTTGATTAGGGTTTATTAATTAGACTTAGTGATAATAACTTGAGAGAGAGTAACCTACCCTGTGATAGTCTAGAATTTACATCCCATTAATACAAAAGTGACTAGGTTAGCATTAATGACAGGATAGTTCCCCTATCTCATAATCAGTTAATTCTTCTTGTTTGATTTTTAATTTGTTAGTTGGTTGTGCTCAATTTTGCTTTCCTTTAATTAATTTACAATTTCAATTTTCAATTTATCCATATTCGATTTCTTAACTTTCTACTCATTTTCATTTTTTTGTAATTACACTTTTAGGCCTTAGACAAATTAGGATTCGATTAGTTCACTAATTTCTCGTCAGATCGACACCTTTAATACTATGCTATGACATATGTGCTTGCAGATTATTGAGGGTTTTATAAATTGCAAAAAATTGATCAATAGAAATCCAATTACACATTCAATACAATGAAAGAAATAAAGGGAAAAAGAATAAAACTAATTGAAGTCTTGATTTGGAATGCTAGAATTTCTTTGAAGCTCTCTTTGATCCTTCCTCATTGATTTGCTTTAATAAAGAGGCATCTGCCTCTTTTTGGTGTTTTCCATGTTCTTTTATAGTGATTGAGGGTTATAGGGTTCTATCTAGGGTTTCCCCACTTGGTTTGGTTCTAAAAATAGCCCCAAAGCTTCAAAACTTAAAAAAAAACTCGAGCCTAAAACACGTTTGTGCCCAGTATGGTTGGTTCTTCTTTTTCACGACCGTTCATGGTGTCACAATCATGACAGAAAGCCATGGAACATTGCTGGTCTTCACCATGCACTTTCATGCATCCATAATCTTCTTCATTATTAATTTCCTATTTCCAAACACTCATATACATATCAAAAACCTCTTTAAACATAAATTTAAGAATAAATTCATGCTTTAAACTAAACAAACACTTACAACACATATAAACACTAACAATAACACTAAGCCTAGAAATATGATAATCATCTAAGAAACACTTAAACAACTATAAAAACATATTAAACAACTATAAAAACATATGATAATCTACAGCTATTAGTTGACTGCTAGAGGGAGATTGAAATCCAAGGACGGAATTAAGGGCATTAGTGTTTAGATCTATTTCTTATGCAATATGATATCTGAAACTATAAGTCATCTTTTCTTCTAATGAACTTGTCTAGAAACTGATTGGGGAAGTATTCTAGTGTGGGATAAAAAATAATACAAAAGAATTGGGAATGATAAGAAATGCTTAAGCCTTTGCTTGAACTGCTCAGTTTATTCTATATGGAATGAAAGAAACCAAAGAATCTTTAAGAGTATTCTAACTGAGAAGCATACAATCACATATAGAACCTATTGCTGGATTAAAGAAATACTGGTTGCATACCATGCCATTAAAAACTTGTCTTCTTCGTCACCAGTGGCAATTTTTTCCACTAAAGATGGTTTCAAACGTAAAGAAGAAATACGCCCAAAGAAGAAGTATAAAGGTAGGATGAGCAAAGGAGGCAATGGGAGCAACAATCAGGTGATGGCGGATGGAAACAACAATAGGTGGTTGATGTGTGTTTAATTGTTGATATATTTAATAATTTACACTTAGTGATTAACAATACAAAAATGCTTAAGATACTCACTTTAATTCATATATGATTTTAGGTACAATTTAGAAGCAAATAAATTAAAGTAAGTCAAAAATACTGCATTTGAGTAATTTTCTAAAGATCAATTTTTACTTGTCTTCACGGAGCAAGAAAAAGAAAATCAAAGCAAGAAGAAGACAAGAAAAATCAAAATACAAAGATGGAGAATTAAAAGTGCTTGCTGGAAAAATGAAGAAATAACAAGAGCACTAAAACGACAATGCATAGCTAAGGAGAAGAGCAGTGTGTGTGCATTTTATGCAAAACGTACAATGCATTTGCGCAACGCAGATAGCAGTTGCGTTTAACGCAGTAGCAGTAGAAAGAGGATTAGAGGCGAGAGGCGAGAGGCGTGAGCAATAGAGGCTTTAAAAGGAGAGCAACTTAATTGTCCCATCAGCAACAGTGGAGGCGTGAAGAGAGGCACAGGAGAGGAGAAAGGCTACGGTTTGGAGCTATTGTGGCTTGGCTGAGTGGCACGAAGAGTATTGTGGCAGTGAAAGCAGAGGGGGTAGTGAACAAGAGTGTTGGACCAAGACATAAAACCTTATTCATCCCATCAACAAACAATGGGTAAGCAACAGTGAAGAGCAATAATAAGAAGCTTCGGCAGTGAAGAAGAGACACAAAGAGCTTCGGTGGGGTTAGTAAAATGGGGGCTGAACCATTTTCTAGGAAGAGATTCATGAAGGGCTAAACGTCCCGACGTCGGTTTGGAGGTGAGATTGACGCCGATGACCCAAGTTAAGTATTTTTTTTAAATTATTTTGTTGTTTCTTTCTCTCATTAGAATTGTTTGTGTTATCCTATGTTAATTGAGTGGGGTTTTATGTATGGATAATTGGATTTTCGTTATTATT
>JANVCL010000002.1:26454851-26471408 GCA_026546855.1 Erythroxylum incrassatum | reverse complement strand
ATCAACTAATTTAGATTATAATAATATACATGTTTCCCATACATCTCCATGTATATGTATATTACTTACAAAAGAATTTTGGAACCTTATGACTAGATATATAATGCTCATATAAATAAAACCAAACTCTTTTGTTTTATTAAAAATAAATATTTTCATTGCAAAAATAACTAGAAGAAGATTAAGTTATATGAAAATACACTTGCTTTCCAGGGAACTATATTTACATAACCCACCCCAACAAACTCACCACTACTGTAGTAGTAGTCTAGTTTTTATTTTAACTAACATTACGACGTGCTGTCAATTTTGGCTTCGTTGCTAGGGAGTGTGGTGATTTAGTTTTTTTGTTATTTAATTTATGTTTTGTATATATTTTTTCGTAATTGGTTTCTTTTTAGTTATTTCATGATCCTTTCTTTATTTTATTTCGTGTTTGTGATTTATAAAAAAATCATGGATAGAAGTAATTTTTTCTTTAACTCTTATTCTCAATCCTATAACCAATGTTGGACTGATTAACCTAACTTTTGTTATGGATGGGATAACCATCAGATTTACTTCTATAATAGTTTACAAGACACACAACAATTCCCATGTAGACCAGAAGCTTCTTGTCACAACTCAGGTATGCCTTTAGACGATTATATCAAGACCTGTAATGCTGGCCATCTTCAATTTCAACAGGGCATGCGAAGATTGCTAGCCATGTTATAAAGTATGCTCTTGGACTAGCCTAAGGGAACCATATAATATGAAACCAAGGAACTTTTAGAGCATGTAATTTGAGGATTCTTTTATAGGAATGGTGTCATGTCTATTAAATCTATGAATTTCTTGTGTTAATACTAAGTTTGAATTAATCACATTGAAGTTGAAGTATTTATGTTTGAATTTATCACCTACAAAAAGCTTGATCAAACACTATTCAACCAGGATTGGCTATAATTGTACTGAAAGTCTTATGCATACATTAGTAAATGCTCATTTTAAGATCATCCTTTTATTCTTATCCAAAATCTTAAAGCATTTAAGATGATAGGGGTATAGCATAAAACAGCCAAACAATTGATTATCATGTTATGAATTTAACCTTTGGTAAGTGGGTGTAGGCCAAGATTAAACCAAAGAATTGGGTCCTTACCGAATTCCCCACTTTTATCATTTTTTACATGTTTTCTTTAAATTGCTTTTGTTTGTTAGTTTAACATTATTTTATTTTTTATATCTAAAACAAACCCATACACCGCCCCCCACCCCAAAAAAAAACCTAAACACTAACGGTATAGTCCTAGGCCATAAAATTTCTCACCGAGGAATTGAGGTAGATAAGGCCAAAATTAAAGTGATAGAGAAGCTACCATCCTCTTCTTCAGTTAAGGAGATAAGAAGTTTCTTAGGCATGTAGGCTTTTATAGAAGAACTACTAAAGACTTTTCAAAAATTATTGAACCTCTAACTAAGTTATTAGAAAAGGACATACCTTTCACATTTACAAATGAATGTTTAGATGCTTTTAACATTGTAAAAGAAAAGTTGACTAAAGCCTACAACATATTGGAATCTACCCTTTGAGCTAATGTGTGACGCAAGTGATTTTATAGCAAGTGCATTACTTAGACAACAGAAGGATACACACTTTTAACCAATTTACTACGCTAGCAAGACCTTGACGGATGCTCAAGAGAATTACATAATAATAGAAAAGGAGTTAATAGTAATGGTTTTTGCATTTGATAAATTTTGATCTTATTTAATATTGTCTAAATTTATTGTGTATACTGACCATTTGGCACTAAAATAATTACTAAATAAACCAGATGCAAAACCTTGATTGATTAGATGGATTCTACTATTACAAGAATATGATTTAGAGATAAAAGATACGACAGGGGCTAAAAAATTATTAGTAGATCATCTATCTCGCTTGGAAAATCCAAATTTGGAATAACTAAATGAAGAAGGCATTGGAGATGCTACCCAAAAGAACACCTCTATAACGTGGAGGAGGCAAGCGAAGTTGAGACCCCTTGTTTTATAGATTGTGCAAATTATCCTGTAGCTAAGGTCTTGTTGAAAGGTTTATCTTATCAGCAAAAGAAGAAAGTCTTTACTGATTTTCCAAACTATTTCTACGAAGATCTATAACTGTTTCGTGTCTGTGTTGACCAAATAGTGAAGAGACATGTACCTCAATTTGAAGGGTGGAAGATTCTACAACATTGTCATGCTAGAATTACCAGAGGGCACCATAGTGAAACTAGGATGACTCAGAAGATCCTAAAGTCAGGTTTTTGTTGACCATCAATTTTTAAAGATGCCTAAAGATGTGTAGCTTCATATGCTAAATGCCAAAGATCAAGTACTGTCTCTCGTAGGGATGAATACCTCAAAATTTCATCTTGTTTGTGAAATATTTGATGTCTAGAGGATTGATTTCATAAGTCCATTTCCAAGTTTGTTTGGTAATAGATGTTGGACCCCAAACTTTTCTTGGAAGTTAGAATTGTTGTATGTGATATGTTAGAAGTTAAAAGCTGGAAAATGTATATGTTCTTTGAGTATGCTTCCGTGTTTTATCCATAACTATTGCTCTAGTTATCCAAATTAGGTGATTCCTGATTTGGATTAAACTAGAGAGATAAGGCTACAAATTGTTTGATGAAATTGAGTTTTGATTCAGTCCCTAAGAGTATCAATTCTCGGATGGAAATCAAGCGCAAGATAATGTTTTAGTATGAGAGCAATTTGAAATGTTTGGTGTATAAATTTTAGAATATGGAACCAAATTGAATGATTTTGGATGTCATTAGAAAATTAAGACAATGAGGAACATTTCTCTAGAAAGAAGTGCAAGCAAATTCCTTCAATTGCATGATTAGAAAAGGTCTTGATTTTGGAAGAAGTTAAGCATGATTTAAATGAATTTTGAGGCATTGATAGATTATTTATGTTATTTTTATGGAATTAATTAGCATCTTAATGTGATTAATTAGCATGTTAATGGGAGTTAGACCATATGACATGAATTAAATTGAATTAAGGTGGTAACTTATGCATGAGGGCAAAATTGGAAGACCACTTAAGCATTTAAGTTCCTAGGCTTTTAAGTAAGGGCATTATGGACTTTTTAGCATCATTAGTGGTATAAGAAGGAGATGCACGAGAATTAGAAGAAAAATACCAAAGAAAAGAGAGAAGAGAGGGAGAGTCAATGGAGGGGAAGGAGAAAGAAGAAAGAAGTGCTAGGTTTCAATTTTTGATGGTCTTTAAGAGTGATTTTCAAGTTGTTCAAGAAGGGAAAAACGTGCAAGAAGATGAGAGCTTCATATGAGCCAACAAACTCTTCATTTGGTGAAGATCCAAGGTAAGTGGGGTTTTACATATTTGGATTTTGTTGAGGGTTTTGGGTTTATATAGTTTAGAAATGTATAGGTTTAAGTTTGAAAAGATCAATTTTGGTGATTATGTGTTATGTGTTGTTCAATTTGAACTACCATTGATTTGGGAATTTTTATCAATTGTGAGGAAAATGAGGAATGGCAAGAGGAATCAATAACAAGGGGAAGCATGTTGAGTCAAGTTACAAGCAAGGAATTTCAAGGTGGGTTTCGTGTTTATGATAGAATTAATGAGCTATAAATATGTTTAAGCAAGAAAAGAAAATGATTTCAAATTACTCAAAAATTTATTGCATCCATTGCTTTTTATTAAGAAATTTTTATGCGTTTGGTATGTGAATTTGGTTGATGGAATGTGAGATATTTCATGTTCATGAATAAATGTGTTTCTGAAATATGCCTTTATGGCAAAATGTCAAGGAAAGTCAAGTTTTTCGAAAAGTGCCATTTTGGGCAATCCATTTTCAAGTTTTGAAATGCATGTTATGTGGGTTTGGTTAGGTCCCCTAACTATGTCAAGTGAACTTGTCAAAAGGCTTCTCTCGCCTGCCCGCTAGTGGCATGGAGCTCATTCGAGGACTCCTATAAGTTCACGGCTACACAAGACCGCTAAGCGAAAATGTGTAGTACGTTCTGTTTTTGGACCAACCCAAACCATTCTGATTATTATGTGTTCATGATATGTGACAAGTTTTGATGCATTCATGATTTATGAACAAGATGAGAAATGCATGAGTTGTGTGTTACGATTTTGATTTCTTGATGAGAGTTTTTGAGAAAAGTGAGGTTTATGATTCAATAAAGAACTTTTGAAAGGTTTTGCTTGTTATTTTGTTATAAGCATGTTACCCACGAGCTTTTAAAGCTCACCCCCACTCTCTGTCCCCATCTCCAGGTATTGAGTAAGAGATCAAGTGAAAATGAATCAAGACATTACTTTGGATATGAATGTTTTGATTTGTTTTGGATTAATTGATGTAAAACAAGGCTTTAGATGTATTTTGAGAATTATTGGGTTTTGCTTGTTTTGTATATTAGATTTTGATATTGAGATTGTATTGTGGCTTATAGATGCCATTGAAGTTTGTAAACTCTTATTTTATGAGGTTCATGAAAAATGGATTTGCATATGGATTTTGAAATGTAAATTCGTATATGGATGACTTTGATGAATGTTAAGCATGAATGGTTGGTATATATGTATATATATACACACATCAATGAGATGTTATGAAAAGGACAATAGGAATTATGAATGGTTTTGGATAATGAGATGTAGCTTAATGTGACAAGTCAAATGAGCTAAGATTTAAGAATGGATGAAGAAAAGTTAGAATTCGAATGGTTATAAAATGAGGTGGAGTTGGAATATGAACTAATTAAGGATGAGCTTAAATTGGAATTAACACGAGTTATTGTTATATATATATAAGTGAGGCAATATGGATAAGAAAGATAGAAACGTTATGAATGATGAGTAAAATGAATTGAAGTTGATGATTTGATGAATTCTGATTGGTAGTTGGATGGATAAGAATGTGTTGCTTTAGTTAAGGAAGTGAAGTTAAGATGAATTTCAAGTTTTCCATAAGGATGAATGTATGTCTGACTTCTATGGAAAATCTGGAATAATTTAGGTAGAATTAGATAAAGTTGTCTTCATGAAAGTTGTAGTTCGTCTTTTTAGCTTTCTGACGCCATAAAGTTTGTAATTTTTGGACATCGGAATGAAGAGATATGAGTGTTACAAGTTAGGATGCTGCTTATGATTGTGGTTGTGATAGCTATGATGAATGTTGAAAAATTGGGGTTTTGATGAATCAATTGAATTGAGATTTGAGAGATTTATGAGATAAATTTGATGTTTGAATAGTTATAAAGTGATTTTGCATTAGAAGAAGTGAATTTGGGGAGATATTAAGTGAATATGGTGTTAGATTGGATGTAAGAAGCATAGGAGAAGGTTTGGGGAACCCCTATGTCCGTTTAACGGACCTTTACGGGTCAAAAAGGACCCTTTGCATCACCCATGTTCGTTTAACGGACCTTCTCGGGTGAAATGGTGCACTTTGGCCCGATAATGTCCGTTAACGGACATCCACTAGATAGTCACAGTAACTCGCAGTTTTTCACCCTTTTAGAGGCCGAATATGAATTTGTGGTCTTCATGAAAGTTTTAGATCTAGAAGTATTATTTCCAATGGTTTAAAAACAAAATCAATCCGAGATTTGTGGTGAGAGTTATGATAATCGCGCCAAGACATCTCACTGCATGATTGAGAGTATAAACATGTGTGATTCTTTTGGTCATAACTCCCTCATCCGACCTCTGAATGAAGTGATTCTTAAAGCAATGAATTCCTAAGACATATATCTATCTCTCCTTGAAAAAGGTATCTTTTTGAGTTGTTTTGAGGAAGTTTGCATTAGAACAAGTGAGAGATTGGTTAGGAGAGCATAATTGGAGTATGTGCACGCTTTAGCTTTTTAAGCGTATCTTGACCTATAGAACTCCGATTGAGTTGATTCTTGCTCCAAAGCAAACTAGAGACCTAGTGCTGTGAGTTTTATGAAGAAGTCAAATTGGAATTCAGATTTGAAGATTTCCAAATTCTATTCACAAGCAGGAGAAATGAGTTCAAGCATGGTGACTGATTTGTATGGGCATGCCATTGAACAAAGTTAAGAGTAAATTTTTGGGAGTTAATGAGAATGAAAAAAAATAATGATGGCTAATGAGGGTTTAATGCAATAACCCTTCAAGGGAATATGCATGCTCATGTTTTATGGTTCAAGAGTTGGATTTCGAAATCAAGCGAGATCCAACAGATGTTTGTGTCCGCAAGAGGGTTGGGTTCTGAAAACGGAATCCAACATAGGTGTTATTAGAGCAACTGGAGCCAACAACAAGAGGGTTTATATTTTTCACGGGTAACACTGCTTTTACTTGGGGTTCTAAAGAACAACCCATTGTAACTTTATCTACATGTGAAGTCGAATATGATGCAACTACTTCTTGTATCACACATGCAAGTTGGTTAAGAGGGTTATTGAAGATGCTACATGTGACTCAAAATGGAGCTACCTCTATGTTTATAGATAACAAATATGTTACAACATTAGGGAAGAATCCTCTATTCCATGATCGAAGTAGGCACATAAATACAAAGTTTCATTTCGTAAGGGACTGTGTTGAGAACAAAGAAGTTGAGCTTTCTTATGTGAGAAGTGATAGTCAAATAGCTGATATTTTTACCGAAGAATTGAAGTTTGAAAGTTTTGCTAAGTTGTGTGCTTAAATTGGAGTTACTAAGAAGAATCAAGTTTAAGGGAGGATGTTAAAAAATGCAATTATATTAGTGGAACATTTAATTAAACTTGATTCATTATTTAGTTCACGTATTTTGAGTTTCATTATATTTTACTTATGCATGTATCTTACATTTACTATCTTGTGTTTTCCAGGACTTGTATTGTTTCAAATAGGTGTCTTATGTATCTATAAACACCATGTACTAGCTCATTTACAAAATTGGACAAGAAATCCAAATCAAGTGAGTTATTTAGATTGTTTGAGTGCTCTCCTTTATCTCTCTATTTCCATTATTTACAAAATTAGGGACGTAAGAGAAAAGAAAAGAATAAAGAAGCAAGAGAGAGAAAAGAGATGAGCTTTGGACGTAAGAGAATAGAGAAGAAATATAGTTTCTACAATAAAGAAAGTTTATAAGAAGAGGAAGTAGAAACAAAAACGTGTAAAAACATGTTATAAAATATTTTAAAAAAACATCTTTTTTAAGTTTATGCAAAGTTGTGATTTTTTATTCTTAAAAACAAGAAATGATAATAACATTCAACCAAAAATATTTTAAGACTTGTTTCTTTTTTAATGAAAGAAACACATAGGTTAGAAAATTTAGTTGTCATTGCTTTATCACAAAAGACTAGTCGAAAACAACCTCTTTATTATGTAAGGGTAAGGTTGTGTACTATTAGATCTTTCTAAATTTCGCTTTATTACGAAACTTCGGAGTGAGTGTGATGTTGATGATGAATTCTTTATAATGTTTGGACAGATAATAAGAAATTCAGAGTAGCTAAGTAACGGACGATACTATTCAGGCTATCATCAAACGGTTGAAATCTTGGGCTAACACAAATTTATCCTGTACTTGGTCCAATGGCATTTTATATAGGAAAGGTCGTGTGCTTGGAAGCTCCATAACATTACGCGCGTGAACCATATACTTTTTTCATGCTACTGTAGCAGTTAGACATTCTGGTTTCATAGGTAGGAATAACAAAACTTGTATGTAATTTTTCTGTAGGAAAATGAAACTAGAACTGCTTGAGTTTATACGTCGCTGTGAAACCTGCCAACTTAATAAATATTAGAGAGTCACCTCGTCGAGACTCTTACAACCCTTATCCATTTCGACTCAGTTATAGACTAACATGTGTTTGGATTTTCGTTTATGGGTAGACTAAATCTGATGGATATTCTATCATCTTTTCGATGCTTGATCCATCAAATACGCCATTTCATTCCATTATGTCACCCTATTCTGCTTCCAGTGTTGCTCGAGTCTTTCTGGATAATGTGTATAAATTATATGACATGCCTAAGCTATGGGTGACAGAAAGTTTTCATCAGCTCTATTCGACATAAATTATTCCATTCGCAAGGAATGTCTCTTAACTTGTCAATTGCCTATCATCCCCAAATCGATGGGCAAACAGAAAATTTAAATTAAATGGTGAAAACCTATTTGGCGCTCCTTGTCAGGTGATTATCTGGCACACTAGACCAGACTGTTATCCTTGTCTGAATGGTGGTACAATCCCACATTTCATTCCGCTATGTCAATTACCACGTTTGAAGTTGTCAATGGTTAAGCACCTCCTTTGCATGTGCCTTACCTGACTGGTGAGTCCTAGATTTAAATATTCATCAGATGCAAGGATCACTTGGCAATTGCGAGGTTGTTCCAATTTCAAACGTTACGTGCCCCATATTGTATGAAACATATAGCTGACCAACATCGTACTGAGTGTATGTTCGCAGTAGAAGACTGGATTTATATTAAGCTTCGTCTTTGGCGTCAACAGAGTGTACAAGCTCATACTTCTCAAAGCTTTCTCCATTACCTTTTGTCCTTTTCAGGTTGCCTATCTCTTGGCTTTACCAGCAGATGCACGTATTCATTCTACTTTCGAAGTCTCTCAATCGAAGAAACATGTCTGATGGCTCGTGAGTTCATTCCAGTTTTCCAACTTCTGTGCCTTCTACTCTCCTTTTCCCTATTGCTATTAAGGATCATCGATTGGTGAATTGCAGAAGTTAACCAGTTTTATAGATCTTAGTTCAATGGCCTACGCACGATGATGAACGTGATGTGACATGGGAATATCTCCATGGAATTTTTCGCCGATATCTTAATGTTAACATAGTGGACAAGGTTATCGATAGAGGGGGAAGTGTTAGGAATGAAAGATGAATTCGTAATACGCAAAGTTAAGATAAAAATGATGGTATTTAGTGAGTTCAAGAAAATGAAGGATAAAGAGGAAATGTCATCAAACAAGTTATCGTTAAGAAGAGGAACATGTGTAATGATTGTACTGCAGGGTTCAACGCTTAAAATAGTTGTTATAGCTCAAACGATTGTAACGATTTTTCAATAATGAAGATACTTTCTTTCTTTTCTACATTTTCTATCATTCATCTATTCTCTCTATTCTTTCATTTCTTTGCCTAACTTCCACAATTCTTAATTGTCTAGTTGAACTAACCATCGTCAAATTATATTTTAAAAAACAATTACTGCAGATGTTAGAAGATCATCGCAAAGCTCCAGATTAAGAATAATGATTATTAGTAACATTCCCAGATGCTGCAGAAGCTATAGAACTATAATGCTTTGCCTAAATTGTTGGGTCCTGAACCTTTCGTGAAAGCTAGAAAGCAAGATAGGATTTTGGTAAATGATAAGATGCTATTGAATGTAAGAAATCATATGAATTGAGGTTGAGTATTGGATGAATTCCAATGGCAAATTGAATTGTTTGAATGAGGTTGTAATAGAAGAAGTGAGGTTGGGATCAATGTTAAGTTTTGCATGAGGATAAAAATGTGTATGCTGATTCAAGGGAAATTTTGGAATAAGATAGATAGAATTGGCCAAAGTTGCCTTCTTTGGAGTTGTAGCTTGTCCTTTTAGCTTTCCAACGATACCACTTTTGAGATTTTTTGATGTCGGAGCTGAAAGTTATGACCATTTGAGTGAGGGATGTCGGGCAGGAGATGTCACCCGAAGGTTACACGACCAGACCGTGTGAATTCCCACGGGCCGTGTTTTTTGGGTGCGGAAGTGCCATTTTCACCCGAAAGTTACACGGCCTAACCGTGTGAATTCACATGGGCCGTGTAAAAATCACACGGGCCATGTGAATCCAGTGCTTAGCCCTATTTTTCACCCGTAGGTCACACGGGCATACTGTGTGATTTCACACAGTACGTGTATGTTGACCCTCATAACGACAGAATTTCAAATTATGGTCTTCATAAAAGTTTTAGCCCTAGATGTCTACTTCCTAACCGTCTAAAAACGAAGTCAATCTGACATCTATAATGAGAGTTATGGTGTTTGTGCCAAAGTATGTTCAATAGGAATCAGGATATGAACATGTTGGGTTCGTTGGGCCATAACTCCCTCATCCAACCTCCGAATGAAGTGATTCTAGAAGTAATGGATTCCTAATACATGTATCTATCTCTCCATGAAATTTGATAGTATTTGGAGTTAAAACTAACCAGTGTGATGAAATGGAAGTGAGTGGTCGGGTTGTAGAGTTTAATCGGGCTATGAACTTATTTTGGATTTTTAGGCATATCTTGAGCTGTAGAACTTTGATTGAGGTGATTCTTTATTTAAAGCAAACTAGAAACATAGAGCTACGATTTCTATGAAGAATTCAAATTGAAATTCGGATTTGAAGATTTCAAAATTCTGCTCGCAAACAGAAAAATGAGGTTGAGCATAGTGATTAATTTGTATGGGCATGCTATGGAACAATTTGTGAATGAATTTTTGGGATGTTATGAAAAAAAATAACGGAGATGTATTGATAATGTCTAATAAGGGTTACATGAAAGAACCCTTCAGGGTCATGCTTCCGCTCACAATTCACGTTTTCGCAAGCGTTGCACTCTGGAATCAAGCGAGATCCAACATTTGTGGTATCAAGGCAAGAAGAGATTACAAGGAACCACGCTCAAGTATGATGGTATTTTGTCAAGGGTTGGGCTCCGGTAACGGTGCCCAACATAAACAAATAAATACTCATGAGCTAAAATTAAGGTTCCAACAGAAAATCAAAACCACAGACAACTAAAAGGAACATCTAAAAGAGGTTAAGAGATTAACTAACTGCAACTACATTGGCAATGCAACTATGCTACCTTTGGAATTACAATGCAAGATCAGATAAACACTTCCATCAGATCTAACAAGGAAGAAGCTGTTAGGATTGACAAGCATAAACATAAAATAATAATAAATTTGTAGGAAATAAAATTTAATGACAATATATTTTTACTTAGTTCAACAATGTGCCAATGTCCATAGTTGCAATAGGAATTTTATTTTCTTTTATCATATGGTGTAATACCAAGGCTCCTTATATACGAAGAACCTACAATAGAAAGTAGAACTCAGACTACATTAGAATATGGAAACAAAATCCTTCCCAGATTAGGATACTAATTAACAACCATATGATAAAGAATACAAAGTACGTTTTGAGGAAAAATCATGTATTGTATATAGAGTAGTTAGCGATAGCATTAAATTTTTGGTAAGAGAAGAAAAAAAATATAATTTACCTTGACTATTTCTCTAATCCAAATAGAAATGTTTAAGGTCTACTAATGAAGATGCATGATTTGGCATAGGAGGCTTAGATAAGTAAGTATGGATCTCAGGTCAAATTTGTGAAACACAAGGTTTGTGGAGATTTCGAAATAGGAAAAGAAATCAAAGATTTAATTCAAAGCAAAAATAGTAACTTCCATTAGACTTTATAGATCATTTTGGCCCAATTAAAGCTGTTAGTTTGAGTAGAAATTTTTATGCTTTTGTCATAGTATATGAATTTTATAATTTTACATTTATCATTGACTAGAAAATATTGAATGCTTTAGGTAACCTTTTAAACTTGTATAGATAGTTCAAAATGAAAAGGAACTCTCTGTTGCATTAATTAAGAGTGATTAGGGTAGGGAGTCTGAGAAAGAAAGATTTGAAGCCTCTACTCCAAAGACCATATAATGGTATCTTTTACAATTTATCTACTCCATGGAATCAACAACAAAATGGATTTATTAAGAGGAAAAATAGGATATTTCAAGACATGGCTAAGAATATGATAAATAAATATGATTTTTTAAGGTTTTCGGGTGAATGTTATAGCAATGGTATACCAAATTTCTAATATAGTCTACATAAGAACAACTTTGGATAAAATACTTTACGATCTTTGGTATGGGAAGAAACAAAGATTAATTAGTTTAAATTTTTTTGTCGTAAGTGTTGCATTTTGAACATTAATATAACTTAGGAAAGTTTGACTCTAAAGTAGATGAAGGAATTTTCCTTGGTATTCATTAACTAGTAAAGAATATAAAGTGTTTAGTATGAAGAGCCTTATTTTTTAAGAATCTATGCATGTAATTTTTGAAGAATCTAACCCTCTTATATCTAAAAAAGTTACAAAGATGATTGTTGTTTGTTTTAATTAATGTATGAAATAACATAAGTATATAGATCATATATCGTAGTACACACGATATTGTTCCCGCAAGTATTAAATTAGTCACCTAACAATTTAAATGAACTTTGTCTAAGGTAATAAAAGATTGAATTAATTAAAATAAAAATAAATTAGCTAAAATTAAAATGAACTATTAAAAATGAATAACTGAAGCAATAAGACAGCAATAAAAGTTAATTTAATCAATAATAGAAACTTAGGGGTTATTCGATCCTTGTTTTGTTTTCCTTTTCCCTTATTAATTCAATCATGCTTGATCCTAAATATCTAAAGATTTTGATTACCATCTCTTAAATTCTAATCAAGCAATCCCAATTGAAATAGATAAAAGTTGATTTACAATCTCTTGATTCCTAAAACTACTCCTAACTACTCAACAAGATTTGAAGCAATCATAAAGATAATTAACTCACAATTATGATATCTGTTCAATTGCTTATTAACTTGATAATTATAAGACTATTAAGGAGCTAACTCTCGTTGCGCAACTTAACACAGATAAATTTGATTCAACCTCTCAATTTCTTATCAAATATGATTTCGACAAATACCACAAGGCAATACAATATTGAATTCAACAAGATAAAAGTTAAACAAAACAATTCAAGAATAAACCTTAATACAGATTTAAAATTCCATAATCATGTTCACAACACAAATATTCAAAATTGACATCTAAGGCAATGAAATACAATAAGAAAATAATGATTTTGCTTGAAAGCCTTGATCTAGAAATTCTAGAAGGCTAGAGTTCACTTGATGTTCCCACTATTTGATCTCCTTTTTTATGATATGTAGACTATTTTTACATTTTCATCTTCCTTTTCAAGTGTCTTTGATGAATTTCATTACCTCTTCATGAATTCAATTATTGCTATTATGCGATTTTTGATGTAGCCTTCTTAATATCCTTATGTATCATCAAACTAAGGTTTTTGGGATATATATGAGCACTTACACAGTTTTATAGGTCACTGCGTATCTTCAAAAACACCTTAATTTGTGACTTTATACTATCATAGAAACTTACACTTGACATACACAACCGTGTATGTCAAAAAACATAAGTGTGTAATATCACATAGTAGGAATTGTGTCTTCGAAGCTCCATACATTTACAGTGACTTACACGGTCACTATACATAACCGTGTATCTCCAAAATTAATCCAATTCTTCCATTCCACGACATAATTTCACCCAAATACATCTTTTCTCATTCTATAAAGGCAATTATCACCTAAAAATATTCTTGAAGCAAATTAAGTACCAAAAATACTAGAAAATTCTTAAATAATAAGCAAAATACATTAAATATAACTATATAAATATAGGCAAATAATTGTACATCAAACATCTCCATTGTTGCAACATTTTTTAAGTTAAGCATGATTTAAAATAATTCTTGTGGTTTTGATAGATTAATTTTTTTAGAGTGATTTAATTATGTCAAATTTAGTGGGATTTATTGGATGGGTAAGTGGAATTAGAGTGTTAATCTTATAAGAAAGTTCAAGGGCATTTTTAGGAGATCACTTAAGCATAAAAGATATGAGGCTTTTAAGGAAGATCAAGATGGACTTTGCACACTCATTAAGGGTAGAAATGGAAGAAGAATATGTTGTCTTGATTGTTAAGAAGAGAAAAATGTGAATTGAAGTGAGAGAAGAGTCAAAAATGAAAATAAGAGAGAAGAAGAGAGGTTTCGGTGAAAGAAGAAAAGAAGAGAAATCAAGCTTGTTAAGGTAAGTTGACCATCTTTTCTTTTTTTTTTATTAAAGAAATGGGTTGTGTTAAGGATGAAGGAGTTAGAGAGAGAAGAGGTTTGTGTAGAGGATGAAAGGTTTGTGTTGGAAGAAGAGGAATTAAGAGAACCCAATTGATTTTAGGGTTTCTAAAGTAGGTCTTGGGTTTTCTAACCTAGACGGACTATGGGTAGGTTAGGTTTAAGTTTAATCTGTGTTTATTGAAATTTTTGTGATTTTTGAAAGTTTATGAATTTTATTGGAATATTGTTTAGAATGGAACCTGCTGTTTTAGGAAACCAAGAGAAGCCTACCCAAGAACAAGGGGAAAGGCAAGCTTGACTTGGATTTTGGCAAGCTAATTTGGTAGGTAATGTATGTATAGTTATTGTGTAATTGGGCAAATTCTTGCCTATATGTGTGTATGTTGATTTGCTTGAAATTGAAATCGTTATGGATGTTTGGAAATTCATGATGCATTGTGAATAGGTTATACCTTGAAAGAAGTTATAACATTTTGAATTAGATGAAAAGGAGAAAAAGCATGAAAGTATGAACATATAATTGAATTGAGCATAAATTTGCTTGTGATTGGGCAAGAGAGGAGCCTGTTTCATTAGTCACGTGCACATTGACCCATAGCCTTCTCCTGGCTGCCTACTTGAGGCCACGAGATCCTGAAAATTTGGACTCATTTTATTCACAGAGTAAACTTCTATTTCTCTATTTTGTTCCACGGAACTCTCAAGCCAGTTGTTTATGCATTGCATCTTTAAATTGTCGAGTATGAAGCATTTTGATTGTTATGTTTTATTAATTTTGAGCTAAATTTGATGAATGCTTAAATTGCTGGATACATATCTATATATACGTGTACATGTGCTTGACTTTGGTCAATTGCCAATGGCTATAAATGTATTAGCCACTAAGCTGTGTTATTCACCCCACTATTCCCCCCTCAGGTGCAAAATGAGAAGGTTAGCAATCCTTCAAGGCATTGGAAACTCCAAGATATTTGAAACATTTGTAACTAAGTTAGTGATTTTTGGATTGCTTTATAAGCATATCAAACATTGAGCATCCATCTATATTTATATTAAGCTACTGATGAGCATATTGATATGTAATTAAAGCTAGGCTTGAATTGTGTTTGGATCTGTTAATGAAATATAATTGCTTTTTCTTATGATTTTTCCAAGTTTAACATTTCGTATTTCAAGTCTTCCATAGGGGTAAAATTCGTGTTCTGACTTCATGGGAAAATTTGAATTAATTTAGGTTGAATTAGACAAAGTTATCTTCTAGAAAGTTGTAGGATATCTTTCTAGCTTTCCAACGATATATAGTATGAATTTTTTAGACATCTGAGTTGAAAGTTATAATCTTTATAAGTAGAGATGCTTTGGAGAGTGTAGTTAGTAATTCAGAACTTTTGGTGATGTGAGGAAGACCTTGTACATCGAAACATCTTCTATGCACTAGACTTAATCGTCTACCCTATAGTCTAGTCCAATTTTGACCCTATAGATGATAGAATCTATCTTCATGGTCTTCGTGAACGTTGTAGATCTAGAAGTTCTCTTTCAAACCGTCCAAGAATGACCTTGATCCAATATTGATAGAGAAAGTTATTCAAATTTTCCTAAATCGTCTGCCCTTTTGTCTGGTTTTGTCTGACCATTCGTTTAGGATCATCTACCCTATAGTCTAGTCCAAGTTTGACCCTCTAGAAGATAGAATCCTTCTCCATAGTCTGCATACAAGTTGTATATCTAGAAGTTCTCTTTCAAACCGTTTAATAATGACCTAGATTCGATATCTACATAGAAAGTTATGCCAATTTTCCTAAATTGTCTTACCTTTCTTCTAGTTTCGTTTGACCATTCGTCTGGGATCATCTACCCTATAGTCTGGTCCAATTTGGACCACCTAAAAGATAGAATATATCTTCATGGTCTCATGAAAGTTTTAGATCTGGAAGTCCTTTTTCAAACCATCCAAGAATTATCTTGATTTGATATCTATAGAGAAAGTTATGACATTTGTTCCAAATTACGTCCTAGATTGAAACCTTCCTTCTTATCCACTGTAGACTGAATCATCTAACCTATTGTCTTGTCCAATTTTGGCCCTCAAGATGACAGAATCTATCTTTAAGGTCTTCACAAAAGTTGTAGATCTCCGCGTCTTCTTTGAAACCATCTTAAGATGACCTTAATTCAACGTCCATAGAGAAAGTTATTCCAATTGTCCTGAAATAGGTTCAGTATGATTGAGGCCAAAACCTTGTTTTATTCTTTTGGCCACAACCGCATCATCTGACCTCCAAATGAGATGATTCTTGTCTCTAAGTAAACTAGAGACATAGAGCTAAACGTTTTCTAAAGAAGTCAAATTGTAATTCAGGTTTGAAGTTTCCCAAAATCTGTTCATAAATAGGAGAAATAGGTTTATTCTGATGTTTGAACGGTGTGGACACGCCACCCTTGGGGGATGATGACTAATGAGGGTTTATGAAAATAAACCTATAGGATAATATGATCAGTTTAATGACTCCGAATGTTGAGCTCCAGAAGCGGGA
>JANVCL010000002.1:26427265-26447106 GCA_026546855.1 Erythroxylum incrassatum | reverse complement strand
GAAGGTCTTGATGACCTATTGGCTCAATTCTTGTGTCATTAGGATGCTTATGCATGTGGAATTGGTATTGGAAGTGTCGGAAATTGAATTGAGAAGTAAAGCTGGAAAATGGAGTTTGGACCAACTGCACTCTTTTGATCATAACTAATTGTGTAGGTATGCAAATGAGGTGAGGTTTGTGCCAAATGAAACTTTAGTTGATTGGATACAATTGCATGTGAAATAGATGTTGTCTAATTTTGCTTAGAAAAGTGTTGAATTTTGAATTGAAAGTGAATATGAGGGACTGTGTGAACAGTACTCGAGATTGTAGGCTGAAACTTTGGTGATTTTTCTAGATTTATGTAGAAGGAATTGATGAAAATGGTCGTCATGAAGACTATAATGTTAGCTTTCCATTGCCACTGATTTTGCAATTTTTTGATATGTATATTGAGAGATATGACTTAGTGAATGTTGACTGGTTTTGTGCATTTGGTGAAACCTAGCCATAAGTGTAGGTTTTGTGACCGTTGTGATTGGAAACAATTTTAGAGATTTCTGTCAATCGAATTGGCTTAAGTGATCTTCTGAAAAGTTGTAGAGGAAACAATTATCTTGAAAATGGTACATAGCATGCAATTTTTAGATAACAGAATTGGGACATATGAATTTTCAAAGATTGGACTGAAATTAGGTCATTGACTGATGGTCAGGGGAGAAACTTGTATGATAGTTTTGAGCTTGATAGAATGGAATTGGCTTTGAAGCCCTTCATAAGAAGTATAGTACTGTGTTTGATCTTTTCATAGGTATAAAGTATGCATTTTTTTTGACATTCTTGCAAGGAGTTATGCTTGTTAGAAAATGACTGTTCAGTTCAGGTCAACTATAGGGGCAGCATCATTGAGTGAATTATTTGACCTATTTAGCAATTAAATTGGGATACATGTTGTTCTTGAAAGTTGTAGAAAACATTTTGATCTTTCTGTGCACATTTATTGTGTAATTTTTGACTGAAGAAATGGAAAGTTATTGAATTTACAAAATACTGTATTGTTTTGGGAGGCATTGACTGGACAGAAACTTTGACTGGATTTTTGACACCCTTAGGGGTGAAATTGATTTTTATGGTCTTCATGAAACTTGTAGAGGGTTTCATGATCTTTCCAACGAGATAAGGTTTGTAATTTTCTGATTTATATAGAGAGTTATGACTGATTGAAATTCGGTTTGAAAATAGAAAAAGGAGAAGGAAAGAAGGAAGGACCTCGCGATCGCGAATAGCACGCGATCGCGAGCGGAATGCTTTGTTTATGGCTCGCGGGCGCGAGCCGGTCGAAAAAAAGGTTTGACTCGTGATCGCGAGCGACTAGTTTTCAGCCGGCACTCGCCTCGCGAGTGCGACGAGACCGTTTCCGGCGATGCCTCGCGAGTGCGACATGGGTTTTCCTATTTTTTTATTTAATTGATTTTGAGCTTCTTTTTCTCATATCTTTTCCGTCCGACATCCGATTGACCTGATTCTTAAGGCATCGGATTTGTATAATATTGAATTTTATTTTATCAGAAATTGGGAATTTTTGGACGGAAAATTGACTTGGGTCCGGGTAAGGGACCGTTAATCACTATTTTATTGATTTTGAGACCTGTAGAGGTCCGAATTGAGTACCGTCAGTGTCATTAGCTTTCTACTGTTTAGACGGATTTTTTTAGGATGGAAAATATTGGATTAAGGCCGGGAATATCGTGAACATGCATTGTGCACCTTTTCATTGTTACATGTGCATTATGAACTGTTTCTAAATGACCAATTAGTAATGTGTTTCTACTATAACTGTTATAGAGGTCCTATTGGAGCGTCGATCCTCCAATGTCACTGAAAAGGGTAGTAGCTCGGAAATCCAGGTGAGTAACCTAGATGGTTCATTCACCTATTATATGTTTAATGTGGAGAATAATGGAGGGATTAGAGTTGTGATTGTTTATGACTGGATTCCGGACGGGTGGTCCGATGAATTGGAAGAACGGACATAGAAGTGTATCTGGTTGTGATTCTGTGAACTAAATTGTTCCTACTGTGTGAAAGTGTGATACATAAATGGCTTGTACTGTTACTGTTTACTGTTTCATTGTGATATACTGTGATACTGTGATTCATTACTTGAAGTGTTCTGGATGTGCACATTGTGCATTACTTGCTACACTGTACTGCATTTCATTGCCTTTACTGGGGTGAACTGTTTGATACTGATTGTTAAATTAGGCATATGCATTGCATACATCAATGCATAAACTGATACTAACAACAGTTGTGACCGGAGTCGCCACTGATACTGATACTGATACTGAAAAAGAGCCTTGAGCTTGAAGGGAGTCCTACTCCCTAGACGGCAAGCGTCCACTAAACACTGTTTACTGTTATGCGCTCGGTCACAAAACTGTAATAAAGTGGGAAAGTGCCACATGTGCATTGCATACATACTTGACTGAATACTGTAAATGAAAAAAAGGCATGAATGCCTTATAAAACTGTGAATTGCTTGTATGTAGTGATATAGTACTTCTAACTGAAATCTTACTGTGATTTGATTGTGTTATCTATTGATTGAGATGATATTGTTAACTGTAATATGTTATATGATGCATGAATTGGGTGAACCATCGATGATGGTTCCTCACTGAGTTCGCAAAAACTCACCAAAATTTTGCATCTATTTTTCAGGTCTTGAAGAATACCCCGTTTGACACGGGAGTATGTCTACCGTAGGCAAGTGAAGGATAGAGGTCGGGATCAGTTCGCGTCTGCATTAGTGTCCAATAGAATTGTATTCCAACATGATACTTTGTTTTTGTAATGGGCCTATGTGGTTCTGTTATTTGTACATTAAATGGTTTTTGTAAATTATTGTTGACTGTTTGTAATAATTGAAAATGATTGTATTAACTGAAAGTGTTTATTCAGATTGTTTACTATCTGTTCCATGCATACGAGTGCATAAAAAGAAAATGTCTTACTGAGTTTTGATTGACTGATGTAACATGCCATCCTCGAGGGGCACAGACTCGGATATCACCAATGATGTCAGTTTCGGGTCACGCGGGAGAGGGGAGTTACAAAATTGATTTAGCATCCCACTCCCGCAATGACCCGAACCCAACATCGTGGGTGATATTGAGTTCGTGACCCATGAGGGTGGCGTGCTAAAGCACTCAATCAGTCAAAAATCGATATACTTTTTTTTAAATCACAACACAATATGCGGAAATCGATACTCAAATTGGGCCCTTTCACAAATGCAAAACACTTGAGTCATTTCGAAATACAAATTTATACAAAAGATGCAGAATATATAATTCAATACAAAATAGGAAAAACACAAATGCAGACGCGAACTGATCCCGACCTCTATCCTTCACTTGAATATTGTAGATGTACTCCTATTGGCCTAACGGGGTATTCTTCTGAATCTTAAAAAATATTTGCAAATTTTGGGTGAGTTTTGCGAACTCAGTAAGTGACCATCATCGATGGCTCACTCATCACATAACATATACAATCCACATAATTCACATCATTTCATCAACAATCATATTGAATCACATACACTTGATCAGTCATTTTACATATTACATTTAGAAATTATTCAAACCATTATAATCATTCATATCATGTATATGCACTGCACGTGAGACTCTCTTTCATTTGTTATTTTGTTGTGACCGAGTGCCTAAACTGTCCCGTATCCATTGGATACCGGGCTCGTTGATAACTATCCCATATAGGGCTCATTTATAACTGTCTCATATTGGGCTCATTAAACGATGAGCCTGAGGCTCTGAATTACTTTTGAGCTCGAGGCTCTTTTCCACACGTTAAGCTTGTAACTCTGATCAGTGGTTACTCTGGTCATAACTGCCATTATGTTTCATGCATTCATGCAATGGAATGCATCAATCACATTTGTATGTTTTCATTCACTCACTTTCACATGTCATCGGACCGTAGTCCGACATTCAACATTAAAGTTGAGTATCACTTTTCATTTACATACAAATGCACTTTCAGAACATATTTAACAATCCAGTTACGTACACTTTATTCATCTAATTCACATTCAATAACACTTTAATGTTCAAATCAAATATCACAATCATCAAACGTCTTGTCCGAAAACCAACATACACAATCACATCTACATAATCATTCAATAGTCATATAATACAGAATTTTAAATAACAAACAATAATGTGGGACCATCTCCGTGTACTCACTGTACGCTTCAAAATAGCATTTGCTTCCAAAATCTGGAACGCCTGAATGCGGACACTTGACCTGCACAACCCATTTATGCTAAACACCCATTTCACACTCATCAATAATTGTCCCATTTGCCCTTAATGATTGAGAATTGTCCCATTTGCCCTTCTATTTATGCCTTATGTCTTTTATACTTAAGTGTCTTGCCAACTATACCCTTGAACAATCTAACATATCACTTTCTTCCAAAAATTCCTCCCATTGTCTTAAGTTTCTAATGCCTTCAAAATCATTCGATTTGGTTCAGTGATTCAAAAGATATACTTCAAACAGTTTTGGATTGCTCTTGTCCAAAATAATATACCATGCACAATTTCCTTCTGGAGTTTAAACATCTTAGAGACTGAATTAGATTCCAATTTCTTCATACCATTTGTAGCTCCATGTATCTAGTTTACCAAAAATCAAAAATTATCTCATTTGGATCAGTAGAGTCTAGAAAACATCAAAATACTGAAGTATGTTTAGTGGGATAACACCAGTTCATATTATTCAAGAACACACTCACTATACCTGTCACACTCTTTTCACTCAATCTTTCTTACTTCATTTCAGATAGCTTCAATTTGTTGTGGAGATGTAGAGTAATGTCTTAAGAATCCAATGGTTTAAGAATCAAATCACTTGGGTTTCTGGAGAAGAAGTTGTGTCCAAAAGAATCAAACATGT
Source organism: Erythroxylum incrassatum (assembly GCA_026546855.1). NCBI lineage: Eukaryota > Viridiplantae > Streptophyta > Magnoliopsida > Malpighiales > Erythroxylaceae > Erythroxylum > Erythroxylum incrassatum. The sequence continues at coordinate 26,442,137 of JANVCL010000002.1, read as the reverse complement.
TTATGACCTCAAACAAAATGGACCTATTTCGGGGAAACAACCATAAATTTCTGTAAAAATTTATAATTGAGGTGTTCTTTAGATGGTTCGAAAGAGGACTTCAAGAGCTATAACTTTCATGAAGATCTTAAAGACAAATTCTATCTTTTGAAGGATCAAAAATGGAGTAGAAAATAGAAGATGAACCGTAACTAAAATGATGTGGATGAACAGTAATATCGTCTTAGATGAACAGTAACTAAGACGATAGAATGAACAGTAACTTCGTCTTAGATGAACAGTAACTAAGACAGTAAGATGAACATTAACTAAGACGATAGAATGAATAGTAACTTTGTTTTAAATGAAAAGTAACTAAGACGATAGGATGAACAGTAACTAAGACGATAGAATGAACAGTAACTTCGTCTTAGATGAACAGTAACTAAGACGATGTTTTCTTCCTTTTTTCATTTGCATCGTCTTACTTCTGCTTCGTCTCATTTTTCTTCATCTTTAAAACTTCGTCTTAGTTTGACCGTCTTACTTTTGCTTCATCTTACTTTGCTTTGTCTTACTTTTGCTTCGTCTTAGTTTGATCGTCTTACTTTTGCTTCATCTTACTTTGCTTCATCTTACTTTTGCTTCATCTTAGTTTGACCATCTTACTTTTGCACTCTTCAGAATATCTCCACTTATAAGGATCATAATTTTCAACTCCGACGTCCAAAAACTCCATTCTATATACTGTTGGATAGATAAAAGAAAGATATACAACTTTCCAGAAGGAAATTTTGCTAAAATCTATTTATATCAATCCTAAATTTGCCCCTAAATTTCGAAGATGAATTTCCCATTCATACACCAACGTACTGCACCTAATGCTTAACTTCATGCAATTTTGAGATTCTTAGAGACAGAATTGAAATTCGATGTCTTCATAAGAAATGTAGCATATGTTTCTAGTTTAATCCAAATCAAGAATCATCTCGTTTGGATAACTAGAGAAGATGTCATGGCTAACAGGCCGAAGCACACTTAGTGAATATTTTCCAGATCACTACCAATTTGGATTCTAAATCTTTCCTTCTCACAACTCATATCAAGATCACTCTTTCTACTCCCTCTACTTCTCATTTTCAATAAAATCACATTTAACATCAATTATACCCAGAAGTTGTCAATGAATGCATGTACCATTTTTTATGCGAAAATATTCAGTATTTATGTGCATATATACTAACATGATGTATGATCAAGAAAATGCATTTCCTAAATCTCTCTTTGATCTCACATGTACTGAAACTTTGGGTCCTAACCCTTGATGTGGGGACGGGATGTTACATGTATCATATCTTAATTAACATGCATATTCATCCTAAAGATACTTAAAATACAAAATTCACACTATAATATGTCCTTACAATTTAAATGATCATGTTTGAAAGTAAGTAAGGTACAATAATTATTTTAGAATTGAAAATATATGACCATCTTCTAAAATTGAAAAATCAAAACATCAAGATGCAATAATTATTTTAGAATGGAATTTTTGGAATTTCTTACCTTCTTCTTAAGAGAAGATTGAAAAGGGAGCTCTAAAATCTTTGGCCAAATCAAGTGTACTATTACCCGACACCTTCACTTTTCCTTTAGGAGTTTAGTAGTTTGCGATTTTTTTATTCTTAGTGAGATGATAGAGGACCTACAAAAAGAACTAAGAAACAAGAAAACACAATAGAGAGGCAAAATTGTATAAGAAAGTGGGGATAAAATCTTGCAAAACCCAGTAAAAAGATGTTTTTTAGGATGGGAATGACTAGATATTTATATGGAAATAATGTTAATATAAAAGAATGATGAAAGAAAAGAGTGAAATCCAAGTGAAATTTAAGAGAGATTTGAGAGAAAACAATAAGTTATAAAGGTGGCTTGCTACTTAGAGAGAGAAGATGAAAGGTGGAAGAAGACAAATTATAAGGTTAGAGTTTAAATGGAAGGATAAAAATGGGGATGCATTTTCATGCATATGGTGCACAATCGTGCAATTGGGTAGGGACATCTATCACGATAGTGTAAGTGATGCACGATCGGGACAAAATGTGCATCGTGCATGGCCTGACACACTCTAAAATTGACACATTTTACCACCATTTCCCTTTTTTTGATTGAAGCAACTTGGTCGTAGCTAGTACCTCATGCATCCTCCAAATTTTGTTCCCTGACCTGTAACACCTTTTCACATGTGAGATTCAACAATCAAAATCACTCCAAAACCATAAAATAATAAAATTAAATGTAAGAATTTATGAAAAACCTAACTAACATAATATGCTAGTTTATGGTCACTAACTTAACCAAGCCTCATTCAAATATGTTCAATAAAGTGAAAGGAAACAAATTACTTCCCTTTCTTGTGAAAAGACTCCTTCAGGATACGACTTACATCTATGTCCATTCAGTTTGAAGGTTTCCTTTTTATTGTTCTCCAATTCCAAAGCTCCATGTTTGAATACGTGGGTTACTTTGAAAGGCACACTCTAACACGACTTGAGCTTTCTTGGAAACAACTTCAATCATGAGTTAAATAATAACACTGCATCTCCTACCTTGAAATCCTTTTTCTTGATATGAGAGTCGTACCATTTCTTAACTTTTTCCTTATATAACTTGGCATTCTCATAAGCATTTAACTAAAGTTCTTCTAGCTCGTTGAACTATAAGAGTCCCTTTTCACCAACTTTCTTCCAATCAAAATTCAAGGCCTTTGTTACCCAATATGCCATATTCTTTAATGCCATGGACAAGTAACAAGTCTATCCATAAACAAGCCAAAAGGGTGTTTGATAAGTGTAAATTGCATCATATTTTAGGGCATAGTTTGATATGTGTCTAGCCATTAATTCAATCATTTAGTATGTGTTTAGGCTAAAATTGTGTTTATTTGTGGTTTATTTATGTTTTTAAGTGTTTTAAGGCTTAGTGCAAGCTTTTGAGCTTAAATACTATGTTTTAAAGGTACTTTGACATGTTTGTTAGTATTTTAGGGTCAACATTAAAGAACAAAGGAGTTTCGGAGACATTCGGGCTGAAACAATGGCTCAAGATCATGACATAAGCTATAGGTTCGGCCCATGATCATGGCCTGCATGCCACGATCATCACAAAAGGCTCATATGTGAGCCATGGCCGTGGCTTGCATCGGGCAGACACGCAGATGCTCTATTTCAAGAGATTTTTTGAACCTTTTGGACTCCGAAAACACCCTAGGGTTACCTAAAATACAAAAGAGGATAAAAAGAACATAAAGAGGCAAAGAAAGGAGCTTGGGGAAGCAACCACCATTGAAACCCTAAAGTGAGAATATCAAGAGAGAGAAAGAGTAGATTCAGATTATACCGATGATGTCGACAGATGCAGGTCTCTGACAGGTTATGTATTTTGCATTGGAGGTTGTGTCGTTAGCTGGAAAGCTACTCTACAACATGTAGTGGCTTTATCTACTACTGAAGCAGGAAGGAAGAGGAAGACGAAGTTGACTCGACATGCTTCCTTGATCAAGAGGTTTTTCGACGTCACCACATTCCATCATCTATTCCAAATTGTATTTCCTTGTCATTTCAACTTTATTGACGTATAGAATTGAGATGGATAGTATGATGATAAGATTTGGAATATTGATGATGTTCTAAACTTTCCTTTGGGATTTTATTTTGATTTAATGATAATTTACTTTATTGTGTTATTTGGATGAATGTAGTGATTTAATTACATTATTGCATAATTTGGTAATAAAATGAGGGGGTGAACTGAATGAAAAATTATTAAATTGGGTTAATGAGAGTTAGGTAATTTAATAGAAAATGTAATAAATCATATTGGTAATTGTGTGGAGAGAGATCTCGTGCAATTTTCCAATTATCTATTAGAGTGCTTCAGATCTAATTAGGTTTTGGATAATTTATGAATTGAGATACTGCAAATTTCATAATCTGATTAGGATTTATAATTTAGGATTTAATGGTTATAACTCGAGAGAGAGTAATCAGCCCTAGGATAGTCTAGAATTGACACTCCATTGACACATAATTGGCTAGGTTAGTATTAATGATAAGTAAAATCCCCTTTCTTATAAATTGGTAAATTCCTTAGGTTGATTTATATTGTGCTTACATATTGCTCAGTTGTTAATTCCTTTGTGTTTAGTTTCTGCTTAAGTAGTTGAATTCAATTCTCGTGATTACTTTCCATTGCATTGTTTATTTTGAGTTTCATATATTATTGGCCTTAGATTTTAGGATTAGATTAGTCCCCCTCCTCTTAGGATCGACCCCTCTTATACTATAATCGCAACTTGTGCACTTGCGGTATTTGAGGGCTTATAAATTTTAAAGCTCAAATGGCACGATCAAGTTTTTGGCGTTGTTGTTGAGGAGACATAGATTAGTTTAATTCTTATAGTCTAAGGCTTTTTCACCTTCTTTTGTGTTAAAAAAACTGGGCATAAAGTAGACAACACATCAACTTGGATATTACCGGATAATAATAGGGAATCTCAAAAGTTGAATGGTAAGAAAAGCTAAAAAGAGCGATCATGGAGGATGTATATTATAGGGAGCAAAGGACTCTTGCAGATTTCAATGAGCCCCAATTTTGTTGGAGAAATCATCATCCTTATATAAACTGGTACACTTCGACATGGCAGAGCCACTCAGATTGCTATTGGTCTAATAATGTAAGTACTCACGTGGCACATCAAGCCCTATTAGGATTTTAGCTGGATGAGTCCAGTTCATGGGATTCGAAATTGGTCAAAATCAAGGATAAGCTAACAAACATGGAAGAGACTCAAAAGAGACTGGAAGAGCAATTTGATTAAGTAACAAAAAATCATGCCTCTTCTGTTCATAACCTGGAGATTCAAGTGAGACAGCTTTCCAATGAATTTTATAAGAGAAGCATAGAAGACTCTCTGAGCAATATGGAATTACATCAATGGGAGTAATGTGAGGCTATCATACTTATAAATGGGGAAGAGCAAGAAAAATCTGTAAGAAATCAAACCAAACCCCATCTTGTAGAAAACCAAGAGATGAAGAAAAGAATGATAACCCTCCCTATTATTCCCTAAATCTTGGTATACCATGCTTAAACATTGAAAAAACTGGGGTAAATGTCCATGAAGAAAACCTCATCCTTCGGATTAGTGATAACCAAGTGACATTCAACATGAATGATGTATTAAGGAATCCAGAGGAGGGAAACTCACTTAGAAAAATTGATGTGCTCGAATCTTTAAAGGAATGAGAGGATGAACAGTTGACAAAAGACATTAAGCTTGAAGAAGTTATGGAAGTATCTATTCAAGAAGCTAAAGAAGAAGAGGAGATAAGGGCAAATGAGGAAGAACCAAGAAGAGAACAACTTACCCTCTTACTGCGCAAACTATTGGATTCCATGGAAGATTCAGGGAGTTTTGTTATTCCCTGTTTTGTTAATAGCTCGCTTGAAAAAAGGACCTTACTAAACTTAAATGATTTTTATAATTTTATCAATATTGTCCTTCTAATCATTTTGTAATTTATAGCTTACTTACAGGCTATAAAACTGATGTCGAACGAAAAGGGCAGAAGCAAGCCACTCATAATTGATCTTGGCTCCAATGATAGAAGGTCAAGCTAATGACATTAAAAATAGCACTGCATGGGAGGTAACCCATGGTTTTTAAGTTACCAGTTATTTCTTGATTTTAGATAGTTTGAATTCCATAGTTAGGTTGTTTCGTTTCCATATAAATATGATGGAAGAGTAGGGCATTAGTTTTTTATAAAGATGATCGGGAAGTAAAGTATAATGAGGTGATAATGCTAAAAAGAAGTTAGGAAAGGCTCTTAGGGAGTGTGTATCAGGACAAAAGATGAAAAAAAAAACAGAAATTGGTGAAATTATTACATGCCACGATCATGGTCTGCAATAGGGTAAATCTGTCCACGCGATTTCCAGTTGAAAATTTTACCATTTTACCCTTCCTTCACCTATATATTTATTTCCTACTTTACTTTTTCTCTCAATTTCATTTCTATATATTTATTTCCTACTTTACTTTTTCTCTCAATTTCATTTTAACTTATCTTTCTAAGTTTAGAACCTCCAAATGCTCTCACTTCTCTCTAACCAACTTTCAAATTTCCACTTTATTCCAACTTCCAAGTAATTTCATTCCATTATACTGCGCGTTAAGCAGTCAGCGAAGCACAACCAATCATCGAGAAGAAATTAAATCCTAAGCTGAAGGCGAAGGGATAAGGCGGCAAATTTTGGAGCACCCTTCCCAATCTACACAAAGGAGGAAGGTATCCGATTCTAATCCCATAATGTTAAACAAATAGTAGTTCTGAAATACTTTTATTTTGATATGCTTGATAGGCTAGAATTGCGAGATAGAGTTGAGAATTTAGTGGAGTAAGTTTATACACTTCCAATAACCTGTCTACCAAAAGCTCACCCTAGAATTCTTCACTTCCCTTCATTTCAAACCTAGTAACCCTAAAGAAATGTGGTTTAGGTTATGGGGACAATCATATAAGCTGAGCATTGAAATCATGTGTGATATTTACGGTTTCCCATAATCTTCCATTGTCGATTAGCACGATGATCTTCATGCTTCTCGCTATTGGAATGAGCTCACTAGGTTGGAGCGGTTCGATGCTAAGAATGCCCACATCAATATTATACGAATCCATAGCACTTATTGTTACATAAATTCTTGTGTCAAATGGTTTTAACAAATCAAAAACCAACAAATGCCCAATGAAGGAATTTTTTCTGATGTGGTGTATGGATCATAGCATCTCAGTGTACACCTCCACACATGTGCTAAATGCTATTATTGTGACTCTGCATAAGAGGAGCAACAATTTGGGTATGGGGTCCTTAGTTTTTGCTATTGTTGAGTACTATGATGTGGATAGTAGTGGTCTAACCGTCTAACTCCTTAATTTTCTAAATCACCATCACTTCTGGCGTGCTAAAATCATGGAACTTCACGACATCAACCAAAAGACTCATATGACGATCAGGGTCAGTCAGACGAGTTCTAACGCAACGCCACCTCAGCAGGCAGAAGAGGACTCGACTAGTGAGGAGTTTGAAAAGAAAGAAGACACAGAAGAACCTGGTTGGAAGAAAGTGCTTGATTCAATTTCCTCCAACACCAAAACAATTACAGACAAACTTGCGAAAATTTTAAAAGGATGAAGGAGATGGCCTGCATATAACGATGTGAAAGCTAGCATATACGTCAGATTCATTTATACTCCGAGGCTCAAGGCGTACAATTGCCACCTCTGACACCATCCTCGCCTCCATCACTGCAAGGATTTGTTTCTAACCTTTTTCTTTTAACTTTATTTTTTATTTTCTTTTATATTACTTCCTTCCATGTGGGTTTGTTTGTTTGTCTCCTTCTCATATTGAGAACAATATGATGTTCAAGTGTAGGGAGGGTTGTGTGTTTTGATTTGAGTGTGAATTTTGCATATGGTTATGTTAGTATCTTTGGGTTGCATATTGTGAATTGTGTGAATGTATTGATGCCGTAGATGGATTGAAATTGATTTAATTTTGCACATAATCTATTAGGATGTGAATATTCATTAGCTCACGAAATTAGTGATCAGGATTCCTTGGCTAAAATATACAAATTAATTAGGATTTAATGTTAGTTTATCACCCTATAAGTTGTCACATTCATTCATAATTTTAAGTCTTTCAACTAAGTAGCTCAGCTAGTATTTTTTTCATGAAAACGAGTAGCTAAAGCAATAAGTAGGCATATATATATATATAATGTAAAGTTTTAAATAAATAACTATTCTACTAGCCTTCAGGTTATGAATAGAGCTAATAGCCAGTTGAGAACGTGTCGTAGCCGAGTAATCAGATTAACATGCATCACAAATGTATGCCTTTGAGTCAAAAGACTATAATGACATTCCAACCAAGCAACTTAATAAAAACATAACTTATTCGAGTAACTAGATCGACATTCATCACCAATGTTTGCCTCTATGTAACTAGGTCTATGTCCACAAAAGTAATAAAAAATGTTTTTTAATAAAAACCTACTGAACTTGTAAGTAGCTTAACTTTTCATGAAAACATACTTAGCATTAGTTACAAAGTTTGAATGACCAAATAATTATTAATATGTGTGTACAATTGAAAGGGGTGAATAAACCTTACATTTAAGTTTCGATTAATTTGTATATTTAGTCTAGAGCTCCTAGACGCAGATTTTGCATGTTAATGATTTGGAACAACTTAAATGATTGGGTTTAAGGTTAAATTTATTTCATAAAGTTATAGCCATTGTCTTGTGTTGTTTGTTGTTTTGTTTGCTTGAGGATAAGCAAACATTTTAAGTGTGGGGATGTTAATAAGAGTAAATTGCATAATGTTTTAAGCCATAGTTTGATATGTGTTTAGTCATTAATTCAATCATGTAATATATGTTTAGGCTAAAATTGTGTTAGTTTGTGATTTATTTATTTAAGTTTTAAGTGTTTTAAAGGTTAGTACAAGATTTTGAGCTTAAATATTATGTTTCAGAGGTGCCTTGATGTATTTGCTAGTGTTTTAGGGTCACATCGAAGAACAAAGGAGTTTCAGTGACATTTGGGCCCAAAAAATCGTGGCAAAAGCTCTAGGTTTGGCCCATGATCGTGGCATGATCTTGGCCTGCATGCCACGATCGTAATAAAAGGCTCAGATGTGAGCCACAATCGTGGTATGTGTCAGTTAGACACGCAGATTCTTTATTTCAAGGCATTTGTTAGAACCTTTGGACCCCAAAAAATTCTAGGGTTACCCAAAACACAAAGGAGGATAAAAAGAACATAAGAAGGCAAAGAAAGGAGCTTGGTGAAGTAGCCACCATTTAAATGCTAAAGTGACAATACTAAAAGAGAGAAAGAGAAGAAGGAAGAGGAACAAAAGGAAGACGAAGCTAATTCGACAGGCTTCCTAGATCAGGAGGTTTTCTGACGTCATCGTCTTCCATCGTCTATTTCAAATTGTATTTCCTTTTCACTTCGATTTTATTGATGTATAGAATTGAGATGGATATAATGATGATAGGATTTGGAATACTGATGATGTTTTAAACTTTCCTTCAGGATTTTATTTTAAATTAATGATAATTTACTTGATTATGTTATTTGGATAAATGTCGTGATTTAATTATGCTATTGCATAATTCAGTAATAAACTGAGAGGGTGAAGTAAATGAAAAATGATTAAATCAGATTAATGAGAGTTAGGCTATTTAATAGAAAATGTAATAAATCATATTGGTAATTGTGCGGAGAAAGATCTTGTGTGAATTTTCAATTATTTATTAAAGTTCTTCAGATCTGATTAGGTTCTGGATAATTTATGAATTGAGATATTGCAAATTCCATAATCTGATTAGGGTATATAATTTAGGATTTAATGGTTATAACTCGAGAGAGTAATCAGCCCTAGGGCAGTCTATAACCGACACTCCATTGACACATAATTGGCTAGGTTAGCATTAATGATAAGTAAAATCCCCTTTCTCATAAATTGGTAAATTCCGTAAGTTGATTTCTATTGTGATTGCATATTGCTCGCTTGTTAATACTTTTATGTTTAATTTCTGATTTGATTGGTTAAACTCAATTCTCGTAATTAATTTTTATTGTATCTTTTATTTTTAGTTTTATAGTTTGTTTGGCCTTAAATTTTAGGATTAGATTACTCTCCTTCCTTATGGGATCGACACCTTTAATACTACGCTACAAACTATGTGCTTACAGAATATTGAGGGTTTACAAGAATAAAACTTGCCCCAATTAAGTTTTTGGTGCCGTTGCCGGAGAGAATTAGTTTAATTCTTATAGTCTAAGATTTATCTTTTGTGATTGTGGTACCTAATCACAAGAAGGAAAAAAAAAGGTGTAAAAAGTTTGAGCAAAAATTCGAAAACACATTGATTTGAACATCATAAGGCAGCGATGAAGAATCCAAAAAAGTAGATATCAATAAGAGATTGAAAGAACGATAATAGAGGATATATATTATAGGGAGCAAAGGACTCTTGCGGATTTCAATGAGCCCCAATTTAGTTTAGGAAATCATCATCCTTGTATGAACACGTACACTTCAGGGTGGTAGAACAACCCAGATTTCTATTAGTCTAACAATGTAAGTACTCACATGGGACATCAAGGCCTACTAGGATTTCAGCAAGATGAGTCTAGTTTATGGGATTCCAAATTGGATAAAATAATGGATAAGCTAAAAGACAAGGAAGAGACCTAGAAGAGATTAGAAGAGCAATTTGATTAAGTAACAGAAAATTATGCCTCTTCTGTTCACAATCTGGAGATTCAAGTGAGATAGCTTTCCTATGAATTTTGTAAGAGAAGTATGGAAGACTCTCTGAGCAATATGGAATTACATCAACGAGAGCAATATGAGGCTATCATGCTTAAAAATAGGGAAGAATAAGAAAAACTAGTAGGAAATCAAGCTAAACCCCATCTAACAGAAAACCAAGGGATGAAGAAAGAGGATGGAGAAAAGGATGACAGCCCTCCCTTTTATTTCCTAGATCTTAGTTTACCATGCTTGAACATTAAAAAAAACTTGGGTAGATGTCCATAAAGAAAACCTCATCATTCAGATTAGTGATGACCAAGTGACATTTATCATGAATGATGTATTAAAGAATCTAGAGGAGGGCAACACATTTAGAAAAATTGATGTGCTCGAATATTTGAACGAATGAGAGGACGAAGAATAGTTGACAGCGGACATTAAGTTCGAATAAGCTATGGAAGTCTTTGTTCAAAAAGCTAAAGAAGAAAAAGAGGTGAGGGCGAATGAGGAAGAACCAAGAAGAGGACAACTCACCCTCTTACTAGGCAATTTGTTGGATCCTATGGAAGATTTAGAGAGTTTTGTTATTCCTTGTTTTGTTAAGAGTTCACTCAAAAAAAGAACATTATGTTGGAGTTATATAAGTATAGTGCCCTAGAAAGTATGTGCATTTACATATAACTTAATCTTCTTCCAGTTACTTTTGTAATGAAAATATTTATTATTAATAAAACAAAAGAGTTTGATTTTATTTATACGAGAATTATATAACTAGTCATAAGGTACTAAGATTCTTTTATAAGTAATATACATATACATGGAGATGTATGGGAAACATGTATATTATTAGAATCTAAATTAGTTGATTCACAGTTGAATAATCAAGTTGGTCGTTTGATTATGGTTTAAATTATAGTGTGGCGATTCATCTCCATGTAAGTAAAAGAGTATAATTCAAGGCAATGATGAGTTTCATATCATGATAGTAGTTGACTATCGATAATGGCACTATTAAATAAATCTGGAATCGAGTATGTTTTTAAAGAATAAAGTGGGCTGTTACTCTAATCTTAAATCATACACCTTAGTATTCTTTTATTACGAACCACAATCTTGATGAGTGGTGAACTCATATGTGTTTCCTTATAATTCTTGTCATGATCGGAATGGTTTTTTACAGAGTTTCAATCCAGTGTCTGCATGTTGGAATTATTAATTGAAACATGTATCAGAGAACATTCACTCAAATAAAGAGTTTATAGTGATATCATCACTTCTAGATGTTTTACGAAATTTGGTGATTAAACTAGCGCTAGTAGTTTGATGGACTAACTATCTATCAAGTCTTAACACTAAGATGAGATCTTGTGTGTTATCACCATATAGAGTAAAACGGGAGATCCAGAAGGAAAAACCAACATAAGGGCAAAACGGTAATTTAGCCTTTATTGTGTGGATGGCTATAATATGGTTTGTAATAAAGTTTGCAATTGGACATCTTATTTGAAAACATGTATTCTCATAATATTTAGTAATTCAAGAGTTCAACCAATGGTCTTTAGTGGAATGACATTTGGTTAATAAGTTGGAATTAGTTCTAATGAGATTAAATTAATTCCAGGCTTATTGAAGCTTGAATTATATAAGCCTAATTACATTCCCCATTTGGCTTCCAGGAAAGTTATCAAGCAAAGTAAGAAATTTAAATAAGGGTTTTAAAGCTCATGATTGAATGTTGGGCTTACTTTAATTAAAAGCCCAAATGAACATTTTATATTGGGCTTGACTTTGGTTTGGTTTGATTAATTAGATTAATTAAATTGAAACAAAGTTATTAAAGAAAGAAGGAGGGCATATTTCGATTTTTGATATCTAAATGTGCAGCTGCACATTTAGCATTGAATTGCTAAATTAAAGATGATTTTTACATGCTTTTATCATTATTAAATGGAGCAATGATCTTATCATTAAATGGTTTAATGGTTTTTGTTTAATGATGGCATTTAATGTAACCTTTTAGCATTCATTTGATTAAAGAAAGGAAGAGGTGCATTTAATGTACTCTCTCTTCCTTCCTTCATCCATAACCGAAAATGAGGTCTGATTTAAGTTATTGGTCTTTTCATATAGCCATCTTAAACAAATGAGAAGATTCTCATTTATCGGCTTCTTTATGATTGATTAAAGAATGAAGTGATGCTCACTTCTTTCTTTGATGATAACCAAGTTTTCCAAGAAGAACAAGTGGTAGATCGAATTGGTCGAGGATATAACAACAAGGAAAGCATACACTGACAAAGGAAAGGATATAAAAGAGTCAAAGTTATAGCAAGGATTCGAAGTGGATACAAAAGCAAGGAGTCAAAGTTGTAGCAAGAAGTCGGTACATTTCTACCACCTTGTTCTTATTTAAACTATTTTCCTTATAACGTATCATGTATGGCTGAAACATGTTGATTTGATTATTTTATTTTCGTTGCGTTTTGATTTCGAAAAAGTTTTGAAATCCTCCGTTTTAGCCAAATATTGCATGCTTTTTTTTAGATCCAACACTAACAAATTCACCACTTTCATCACTTTGCATGTTTCTTTAATTTGTTTTTCTTAGTTTAGTTTTATTTTATTTTCTTATTTCAAAAAAAATAACCCCCTCCACCAAAACCTAAACACCGATTAATTTCATTTCAACAACTTTACACACATTATTTGTGAGATCGACCTAGACTCACCACTGTTACAGTAGTAGTCTAGTTTATTTTTACTAACATTACGACACGTTATCAAAAAGACAAGATTGAGACTTTGAGTGCAAAAATTTGATGGTACAATTTTATTAATTTTAATTATGTTGGGTACACGAACTTAACCCTTGAATTTTATACTACTCTAACTTTTGAGCCGCAAAAATTAGATAATTTTTAGTTTCAATTAAAGGCAACCCTTATAATTTAGATTATGATATTATGGAAGAAATTGGTGGATTTCCTAGAAATAATATTATTGAAAAACAGATAACTTTCGTGCTAAGCAATATTGGAAGCAATTAATGGGGTTGGATGATGTTGTTGTGAGAAATGCCTATAATAATGTTATTTTTAGTCATGAGCATTTGTTACTGCATAATTTATGTCTCATACTGAAAGTAAAAAATGTTCTTTTAAAGACTTATTCATACTTTGGTGCATTGACCATGAGGTCAAAGTTTGTACCTCAACCTATATTTTTCACACAATAGTTACTACTCATAATAAGAAAAGTAGTTATCTTGGCATGGGTGGGTTATCTTGTTACTACACTTGCTCTATATCATGGTGTATTTGTTATGGGACTAACTATTGTTTTCTATGAGTTTTTTAACTATAATAATTTAAGGCAGGCTGATATTTTGAAGGTCCATAACATGGAACTCCGAGATATTGTTTCCAAAACCCATGATATTGTTTCCAAAACTCGTGTGAAATACAGGACTAGATAGGCAAGCTCTATTTCTGCATTAAAACAACACCAAACTGAGATCTCATCAACTGAAGAAACTAAGGATAATGAAGAGGAATGCTGGGAGAAAGTCTTTAATTTAGTGTTCGAAAATAACAAGCTCATCATGGAGCACATGAACATTAGAGGCGCAAATGAAGGAACTTGTGTGCCATTGATGTAAATACCAACATGACACAAAGAAGATTTTGAAGTACTTCGCTGCTCAAGGTGTTCAGATTCGTTCACCCATACCATCACCACCTCGATCTTCATAAGTTTTTCTTACTCTAAACTTTTCGTTTTTATTTTTAAAATTTTATATGTTTTGTTTGACTTCTCACATTGAGGACAATGTGTTGTCTAAATGTGGGGATATTTATGCATTAGCATTTCATATGTGTGTAAATTTTGCATTTACATATCATATTTTGTTAGTTTTTTGTTAGGATGACATTGTGTGAACATTTTGTTGCATAATGTGTGCTTTGTGTGAATGTGTCAATGGAAAGAATCTAATGGAATTATTTTAGCATTGAATATGGTCATTTAACTTATAAGTAGTAACTTCTAAATTTTATGTTTTAAGTATCTTTGGGATGAATATGCATATTACTTAGGATATGACACATATTCTTTCACTTTAGGAAATTTATTATATACATTTATAATTATAGGTCAATTGAATTGGTTAGCATTATTAGTAATGTAACATCCCACCCTCAATTGGAAAGGTAGAATGGTAAATTGGCATAGGATGGGCTAGATTGGGAGTACATAGGACTGCTCATGCATAATAGGACTGCTACACAGTAGCATTTGTGCACATGCAATTACTGTACATGCATACATGACATTCCCGATTTTTGTGCCTAATGTAATTTTATTGTGATTAATGTAGCTATTGGGTTTGAAAAATTATTCTGAGTGAGCCATTAACTGTTTTATATTTTAAGGGATTTTTAGGAATTTTTCTGGAATTTTCCGGAGAAAATTCCCGGACCGGAAAAAAATC
>JANVCL010000002.1:26389480-26413185 GCA_026546855.1 Erythroxylum incrassatum | reverse complement strand
CTAAAAGGAATAGGTTACAAGACCCTTTAATGCTAAAACAAGCCTAATCCTAACTAATTTAGGAGTTTATAGCCCAACAATGCAATTTGATCCTAATCCACTTAGGATTGGGCTCAACTAGCTTAAATAAGACCAAAATAACTTAAATAGACCTAAGGGGCAGATGGGCCTAACGAATCACTCTACTTAGGCCCACATGCTTGGTTGTCCAAAACTAGCTTTAAATAAACTAAGGCAAGTACTAATAAATACCCAGCCCATAAAAAATCTCTTTGGGTCTAATAAGCAAACGATAAATAACTAGCCCAATGTATTAAAATAACAAACGACAAGAATAATTAAACTTGTCTTGAAATTTGGCTAAGTATTAGCCCTTCCACACATCCTCTCTGAAAGAATCACAAGCTTAAATACTCCACTTGAATTCTCCATGGATGGTTCAGTCTTATCATCAAGGTGAGATGTAATGTGACTTTGAACAAACCCTTGAAGTGCTTGTTTAAGCCTCGTTGCACGTTGCTTTGTAATAGGTCCACTTGGTAAAGTAAGCTTGTCTTAGCGTGTTGCACCTTGATCTCCATTGCCATGGCTTATTGTATCATTCCCTCCCTCCTCAAAAGTATTCATCCTTGAATTAGCTCCGACATTATCAAATGGAGAGAGATTAGTAATATTAAACGTAGCAGATACTTGATACTCACTTGACAAATCAATCCTGTAGGCATTATCATTAATCTTTTCAAGGACTTGGAAAGGTCAATTGCCTCTAGGATCTAACTTGGATTTCCTTTGCTTAGGAATCCTCTCTTTCCTGAAATGTACCCAAACCTAATCACCAGGCTCAAATCGCATCAACTTTCACCCTTGATTAGCTCCTTGTGCATATGCTTCATTTCGCTTCTCTATGTGTTGTCTAGCCTTCTCATGAATGTTGCACACCAAATCTGTCTCATGAATGTTGCATACCATGTCCTCCAACTCCAAGTTTTGATGAAGCTCTAAAACGTTTGCTATCTCTTTGTTTATACTAGCAAGGAACCGAGCCATTGTAGCCTCCCTATCCTCCTCTACGTTAACTCTTATCATAGCTATCTCCATTTCTTTGTGGTAATCTTCCACACTCTTCGTGCCTTGCCTTAATGTTTGGAGTTTTTGAGGCAACTCCCTATAGCAGTTACTTGGCATGAATATCTTTTTCATGATGCATTTCATTTCATCCAAGGTATCATTCAGTCTTTCTCTAGTTCGTCTTCTGCTAACCATCAATTGATCCCACCAAACAACATCATAATCAGAGAACTCAACTACCGCTAGCTTCACCTTCTGAAGTAAATCACATGTTAATATAGATTTAAAACTCGATATACAAATGCACAAGAAGAGGAGGTTGAATTGTGTATTCTTTTTCGATGATCCCCTTTTCAAGAGTTTCTTTACAACTTGCTTTTTCTCAAACTATTGAAAATCAGTATTGTAAAATATTTTCTAAATTCTTGTATGAAACAGTAAGATTAAAAGTTAATAGTTGAGAGTTGAGAGATGAGAGGGAGTGTCGACACAACAGATTTATACTGGTTCACTCCAAACAGTGGGTTACGTCCACTCCTCAGAGATCTTTCTGAGATTTCCCTATACTTCGCAAAGTTACAAGTACTCTTTGACTCCGAGCCTCTTCAGGTCTCTTACAACATGTATTCTTTCACACTTAACCTCTTTAGGCTATCTGCTTTTCTTCGTTCAACTAAAAGATGTTTCGAGCTTTTGTTACAGATAAGACTAGCTCTACGTTTAGCATAATGAAATTTCTAGCTTTTTGAATCTCACTAACTCTTTTTAAAAATCTCTAACTTTTTGCAGTCTTCAACTCCGACTCGTATTTATAGCCTTCATCTTTAACCGCTTCTTGATAACTGCTTCTTTCTTCTTGTTTCTTGATCTTTGAAGAATCAGTTATTCAGTTGAGTTTTGTAACTAACTCAAACTGATTAATTATCCGACGAGGTATCGGGTATTTCGTCTTATTTCTATCATCTCATTTTCGGCTTTGGCTTCCGTCTCATATTGTTCCATCTCATTTTTCTTTCCGCTTCTGTCTCATATTGTTCCATCTCATATTTGCTTCTGTCTTATTTTGCTTTCTGCTTTCGTCTCATATTTGCTTCCATCTCATTTTTTCTTTCTGCTTCTGTCTTATTTTCTTTCATCTCATTATTGTATCTGCTTCCGTCTCACTTTCTTTTGTCTCACTATTGTATTTGCTTCCGTCTCATTATTTGGTCTTCATCAAAATCATTAAACGTAAAATCATTTTAACTTGACAAATAAATTTGTAACGTGAAGCTAAAAAATACCTTTCCTAGAGAGAGAAAGAAAGGCTAGAGCCTGGAGAGGCTAAGATACAGATAAAGAATACTTTGTGAGAGAGACCTGAAGAGGCTCTGTAAGTGTAGAAAGAATACTTGTAAAGTTGAAGAGTATAGTGAAATCTCAGAAAAAATTTGAGGACTGGACGTAGCCCAAGGTTTGGGCTGAACCAGTATAAAATAACGACGTCTATTCTCTAACCCTTATCTTTTAATTTTCTTGTTGTTAGACGAATAGATAATATTACTTACGATTGCATTACTTATCAACTTTAGTAAAGTGTTTTTGTGATCATCTAAATTTTGTAAAGAAATCTCAAAAGATTAATATTTTTGAAAAGATTACATAATTCAATCCCTTCTTGTGTTTTCTACATAATATACGTGATTTTTATATTAACAAGTGATTTACTTCACAAATTTGTTTGTAATTAGTTTCTTTTCAGTTATTTCTTGATCTTTTCACTTTTTGTTTCGTGATTGCGAGAAAAAGGAAAATTTGACATAGACGGAAGTAATTTCCTATATAACTCTTATTCTAAATCGTATAATCAAGTTTGGACTGATTAATCTAATTTTAGTTATGGATAGGATAACCCACAAAATTACTTCCTTGATAGGATGCATGTTGCACAACAATTCTTGTTAGACCAGAAGTTTCTTATATGACTTAGGTACATCTCTGGAAGATTTTCTTAATATTATGACTCCTAACAATATTCAACTTCAATAGAGTGTATAGGAGTTCCAGCAGGAAGTAAGGCAATTTCCATATGATACAGGGTCTAGCGTCCCATATTTGGAAAACCAACAGAACTCAATTACTTCTCTAGAGGAATTAGTTAATGTTTTTATTGCTAATACTTTGCAATTATAGTAGGAAGGGATACAATTCCATCAACAAACAAGTTCTAGGTTTCAGAACTTGGCAAGCCAGATGGGTCTTTTAACGGAAGCTCTCGACTGCCTATTTTCATAAGGCAAAGAAACACAACTATTTAAACATGAGGTGTACCTAAGGAATATTAGCGCAGAGACCTTACAGAATGAAGAGGAGGTTGTGAATATTGAGTGGACTACTCAAGGAATTGTTTGTGTCAAAGATGTTGAGGAGGAGCTCGAAGCTGAAAAAGATATATCTTTTAGCTCAGAGGTGAGTACTGAGTCCATAATTACTTTTAAGACTAACTCTTCACCTTTACATAGTAGACTGGAGGTATTAAACGAGGGAAAAAAGGCAAAGATTCTTTCGAAATATTTCCCAAGAGCATGGACTCAGTATAGATCAATATTCTAATGATACGGCATATGTTGAATATGAAGGATTATCAACTAAGGCCTTATCTTGAACTAGGTCACATGGAAGTGGCTCAAACTATACTACCTGAAGATCATAATTTTGTCACGTGAGGAGAGTATGGAGTCGAGCCAGTGACCCTAAACAAAGGCGTTTCTTATAGGCAACCCAAGGGAAGTAAATATCTTTTCTTTAAACTTTCTCTTTTCTTTTTTTATGCAATTTTATTTTTAGATATTTATTTCATACTTGTTTTAAGTTTTGAATCAAAATGAGAGAAAGAATAAAACAAACAAATAAACATTTGCTCGTTTTCTATTGCTTTTAGGACTATGTAGGCATTAGTGGAGAATGAATTGAATAGAGAATTTCATGGCAACTTAAGTATGTACTTTTAATTTTGTGATTGGTCGATTTGCATTATCTTTAGAAGATTAGTGACTAGTGGTAGACAAAGCCTGTTAGATTTTAAGCTTAATAGACTGACACATCCATATCAGTCTCATTATCTATTAATGTGTGACCTTCATGACAAGTACATCCTAATTTTGCCTTAAATTTCTATTCAAGACAACATTTTTATCACATGCATTAACATGGAGATGATTAGGCATTCTTTACTTTTCTGAACTACATTAGCCAAATAGCCTACCCTATTGATATGATTTCTCCCCTATTAAGCCCCCTTGAGCTTTATTTGTCTTTTCTTTATGTAGTAACCACATTACATGCTTTAACCCTAACTAAATATCCTTCCTAAGCCTTAAAGCTAGTGGAACATTTGTTGATTGTTGAGTTTGTGGATATACAAAAGTATAAGTGTGGGGGTATACATATGTGTGGGTTAGTTATAATGTTAGGTATGCATATGTAACCTCTCCTCCGTCAAAAGAGTGGATAGAGGCAGCAATCACTCTTACCTCATTTCAGGAAATCATGAAGTTTTGATAGGAAATGGTATCGGTAGGTTTACAGTTTTTCCCTTATAGCAAATCAAATGTCTTCAATGAATTTGATCATAAGCTTCAACAGTAGGAGAACCATTTCCTACGGATGCTCTATCAAGAAAGGTATGTGAGAAGAAGGCAACCATGACAGTGGACAAGGAAAATAGAAGAAATTTCTTACAATCTTCATTTTTAGTTATGTTGATTGTGGATTTGATTATTTAATATGATTTTTGGACATTTTGTGTTGCTAGCATGTTTGTTGGTGAAATTGTGTTACTGGGTTGAAGAGCTAGCTTTCTAAGACTTCTTGGTAGGAAGTTTGTGAAGGAGTGTTTTTGGTAGTGTTTATTACACGGCTTGATCTAGGATCTTTTATGAATTTATACTACCTTATTCTTTTTGGTAGGTAAGAGATTTTTGTTTAAAAAATATCTAGTTGTGTACATAACATTTTCTTATTTGTATAAAATTTTACTGATTTACTAAAAAAAGTTGGGATGCTATTTTATAACTTATCATTGAAATTCTAATGTTTATGTAGTTTCTTTTAATTTTCATAAAAAAAAGAAGTGAAAGAAAAGAAAAGAGAGAAAAGAAAAGGAAAAAGAAAGAAAAAAATGTTTAAATAAATGTATCAAGGAGGAAGTGGATATGTGTTGAAAAGGCTTTTATAATTAATGTATCCTCCTAAAGTTGTATTGAATGGGTTATTAGAGCTTGGATTTAAGTTATGAAATACCATTTTTTGCATTCATTATAGTTGATGTACACAATTGTGAGTGAATGTTGGCTTTTACACTTGATAATAAATTGAGTGTTGCTTTTGTTTCACTAGCTTTGATGGCTTTCATGCAACTTTACCCAAATACATCTCACCTTACCTTTGCCCACATTAGAACCTTGAAAAGTCCTTTGATCCATGATTTTCCATGTGAACCTTAGTGGTGGAAAAATGAAATGATATGCAAAGTTGTGGAGTGACATGATCATGAATGGTGTCAAGTTTACCCGTGAACATATCTTGTTTAAATATATTTTTTAAGTCTACCATTAGATTGCTTGGTTTTTAAAGGTAATGAATGTTGATTAATCATGAGTAAAAGCTTGACATGTTGAGTTCTTACTATGATTTTTGAAAGTCAATCATATTTGTTTATGATTATGTATTATTGGAAAATATGGGAATTAAGTGAATGTTTTGGGTCTGTGAGCTTAATTTTGATGTTTTGCCTGAGGACGGTTAAAAGCTAAGTGTGGGAGAAATTGATATGTGCCTAATTATTGATACATTTAACCCTTTACACTTAATGATTAATGATATGAAAATGCTTAAGATACTCATTATAGTTCTTATATGGTTTTAGGTACAATTCGGAAGCAAAAGAGCTAAAGTGAGTCGAAAGCACAATCTTTGAGTCATCTTTTTGAGATTCACATTCACGTGTCTCTGTGGATCAAAAATAAGAAGGATTAGAGCAAGAGGAGACAAGAAAATGAATAAAGATGAAGAGTATACATTGTAGAAAATCAAGTGAAATTATGAAAATACAAGTCACGAACATGACTAAAGTGTCATGGGCGTGGCTAGTGATGCACGACCATGACACAACAACTTCTTTTTGTGTGAATAGAAAAGCTCCCAATATTATTTGATCTTTTGTTACCCCTGTAGGTTTCATGGTAAAACAAACCATAACGAGCTCCTTAAAAAGCTTATGAGCATCCTGACCTGCAAAACCATGATAGTTAGGAGAAAATGGATAAAAGTAGACCTAAGCTCAAAAGTAACATTGATATGTGTTTAAATGTTGATTCATTTCATCTACACACTTAGTGAATAATGCCTTAGAAATGCTTAGGATACTCACTTTAGCTCATACTTGATCTTACATACATTTTGAAAGTGAAAGAGCTAAAGTGACCTGAAACCATATTCATTGAAACCATGTTCTGAATGTCCATACTCTATTGATTCATAAAGTAAGAAGAAGATAGAGAAAGGACGGTCACGGATGCACTTGGTGTGGAATAACAAAGACAGCCAACATACTTCTCTTGACCAACTACCATGCTTAACGCCCATACATGCTTCTAGCTCCCATACATGTTCTCACGGTGACAACTCCGTGTTTCTCACGAAAACCAGCTACCATGTTCTCACGGTGACAACTCCATGCTTCTTGACAACCAACATCCAACACCCAACCACGTTCTCACCCAGCTACTAAGCTTCTCACAGCCTTGAAAAGCTAGTCATAGGTATGACATATTAAGTCACGCTCGTGAAGCCTTCTCGCACCCATGAGAGGCCACTCATAGGCATGAGAAGGGTTAGATGTCCCTCAGTTAAACCTAGTTTTATTCTATAAAGGGGAATGTTAAATGACGGTAGAGAGAGATATAGGGGACAGATGCAGCTGAAAATATTTTTCTCTCATTTCTCATTTGTTTTTCTCCGTTCTTCAACACCGATAGTGGTGATACAGGATGGCCGATGGTGGGAGCTTAAACATGGAGATAGAAGGCTAACTTTATCAATACCAGTTCGGAGGTGCATTCGAGGCCGAGGAGCGCACCAAGCATATCATTTTTGTGTATCATTTTCTTTCCCTTATTTGGATTGTTTACATTATCTTATATAGATTGATTGGGTATTGCATGAGAATGATTTTAGTTCTCTATTGAATCATTTTTCATGAAAACCTGATAAGTGTGAATTGCATCATGTTTTAGTGCTTAATTTGATATGTATTTAATTGTTAATTCAATAGTTTAGTATGTGTTTAGGTTATAATCATGTTTATTTGTTAATTATTTGTGTTTAAGTGTTTTTATCGATTAATAAAAGTCTTTGAGATTAATTATTATGTCTAAAATTAACAAAGCTTATTGTTAATTCATGATCAATAGTCTTAAGAGAGGTGTAAAGACTATAATTCAATGATATCTGTGAAATTGTGCTTAGGCCGAGATTAAACCAAAGAACAAGATTTCAATTCATTCGTCAATTTTCTTACTTTGCATTGTTTAATTTGAGTTACTTTTACATGATCAATTTTTCATTATATTCTAATTAGGATCGAACCAAACACCCCCTATTTTGCATATAGGTATAATTTAGCAATGTAATCATATTTAATCTCTGTGAGATCGACCTAAACTCATCACTCCTATAGTTGTAATCTAGTTATTTTGGTGGTGTTACGATGCGTGACAAATATTGGAGTCATTGCTGGGGATTACTATCCTTTGCTTTTCTAAATTTATTTGTTTTGTTTTATTTTGTTATTGTCATTTTTATTAATTTATTTTCTTATTTGGTTATTTATGGTGTATGAAATGAACTTCTCACACTGTTGAATTGAAATTTGATCCAAAATTAAAATAATGATACACAAAGCGAGAAGAAAAGTTGTATAAAATTTCGAGGATTCATCATCATTTGATAGAAAACATGACTATTCACTAGGAATTCAAATAGCTTTAGATTTACTTTCTGATTCTTCTAGTGATTCCATTTCTAAAATTGCTTCTAACATGGTTGAGAAAAGTAATAATCGTACTCTTAAATAGTTAGTTGCCCCTTAATTTTAATCATCAAGCATTGTGCATTGATTTTCTTACTATTGATCTTGCTCTTGAGCTTAAATCTGGTATAATTCATCTTTTGCCTACTTTTCATGGTATGCCAAGTGAAGATCCTCATAAGCATCTTAAGGAGTTCTATGTGGTCTGTTCTAACATAACCCAGTCGGGGTACAAGAAGAGTATAATAAGTTGAGGGAATTTCCACTCTTATTGGGTGACACTGCCAAGGATTGACTTTATTACTTGCCCTCCAGATCAATTACCACTTGGAATGAGATGCAGAGACTTTTTCTGGAAAAATACTTTCTTATTTCTCGAGCTATGAATATTCGAAAGGAGATCTGTGCGGTTCAACAACATCACGAGGAAACATTATATGAGTATTGGGAGCATTTCAAGAGGTTGTGTGCTAGCTGCCTATATCATCAAATCAATGAGAAGCTCTTGATCCATTATTTCTATGAGGGGCTTCTGCCACAAGAAAGAAATATGGTAGAAGCAACAAGCGAAGGTACAATGGAGGACAAAACACCTATTTGAAGCCAAAAATCTCATTTCCAACATGACTGCTAACTCCCAATAATTTAGTATTTGAGAGAACCCCCAACCATTAAAGGCTAATCAAGCTAGTACTGTTACATTAGAGAAACAAATAACTATGTTGACATCTTTTGTTAGGCAAATGGTAGCAATGGTGCTCAACAAGCCAAATTTTGTGGAATTCGCACAATGGTAGGACATCCCACTGATATGTGTCCAACTTTGCAAGATACATCTACGGAAAAAATGAATGCTTTTGGAAGCTTTTTGGGTCAACTACAAAGGAATCTTAACTACCTATATGCATAGAACTTAGGATGGAAGAATCCTCCATTCAACACCTATGGACAACAATGACAACAACTAGGTTCCTATCAACAGCCATATCAAAGACAACCTCACCATCAAGTTCGGGACCTTCACTAAAAGGAATGATGAAAATGATGCCATACAATTCCAACAACAAACAAGAGTTAGCATTCAAAATCTGGAGAATCAACTTAGTCATATAGCTACTATGGTGAGTCGATTAGAGAATAAGAATTCGGGTAAGCTTCCATCTCAAACAATTGTAAACCCAAAAGATAATGTAAGTGCTATCACATTGAGAAGTGGTAAAGAAATAAAGGCACCACATAAGACTCTTGTTATTGGCGATGATGAAGAATTTGAAAAAGAACTTGAAGTGCCTCTAAAAGAAGTAGAAACGGGAACTTAGGTAAATTCTAAATCTTCTGTAGTTAAAAATTTTACTAATACTTTACTTCTTTTTTTTAATAGGTTTGCTAAATCAAAGAAAGAGGAGCAAGATAGGGATATTTTAGAGATGATCAAAGAGGTAAAGGTGAACATACGTCTAATTGATGCCATTAAGCAAGTTCCTCAATACGCCAATTTTCTCAAGGAGTTATGCACGTCTAAGAGGAAATTGATGGGAGAGGAGAAAGTAAGTGTGGGGGAGAACGTGTCCCCAGTAATTCAGAGAATGCTTCCCCCAAAATGTAAGGACCCAGGTACATTTACAATTCCCTGCAAATTGGTGATACTAGATTTGAAAAAGCAATGTTAGATCTAGAAGCTTCAATTAATGTTATGCTATATTCCATTTACACTTAATTGAATTTGTAATCGTTGAAAGAAACAAGTGTTATAATTCAATTGGCTTATAGATCTAATGCTTATCTTGAAGGGGTTGTAAAGGATGTTTTAGTGCAGGTTAACGAATTAGTTTTCCCAGCTAACTTTTATGTGTTAACAAGAATGGAGAACCTCTATCTAATTCTGCACCTATCCTTCTGGGTCAACCATTTTTGAAGACATCAAAGATGAAGATTGACATGGATATAGAAACATTGACTATGGAGTTTGAAGATGAAATTGTTCACTTTAATATTTTTGAAGTTATGAGGTACCTTAGTGATGTTCATTCTATTTTATCAATTGATGTCATTGATTCTTTGTCTTAAGAAATTTTTTATATGCATGGTAAAGATGAGTTAGAAGTCGTTCTTTGTATAAGTTTAACGGAAAACATTTTGCAAAATTCTAACTTTCTCATTACAGATGAAATGGAAGAAATTGTACTAGCACTACAATCACTGCAAACAATATCAAAAAGGTATATATTTTAAAATAATGAATTGCCAATATCTAATATGAAATCTTTACCTTCGGTTATGCAGGCACCTTTAATTGAATTGAAGCAATTATTGGAGCACTTAAAATGTGTGTTTTTGGGAGTAGTAGAAACACTTTTGGTAATCATAGCAAGGAACTTAACCAAACTTCAAGAGAAAAAGCTCATTCGAGTGCTTAAGGACCACATCACAGCTATAGGGTAGACCATAGATGACATCAAAGGTATTAGCCCTTCAACAAGCATGCATCGAATTCTGTTGGAAGAAGGATCCAAACCATAAAGAGAATCACAAAGAAGATTGAATCCTCCAATGATGGAAGTAGTAAAGACAGAGACCTCAAAGTCGCTTGATGTTGGTATCTAGATATCAACAATTAAGTTGATACTTACTCCTAAATTGCAGAGGCACTTTGTGAATTCAAGGTCACCAACCACCCAGGGTATTGTAAAACTCTCTGGATCTTTCAGCTTGGACGGCATTTAACTGGTGACTATGGAACTGTAGGTACCACTTAAAGCTACCGTTTGGTTCTCTTCCCATATATGTTTCTTTGATAATATGTCCTTTAAAAATTTAGCATATTTGGGCATGTGTTCCAAAGCCTTGACAAATGAAATATTTATTTGCAAAGTCTTTAGTTTTTCTACAAACTTCGCAAATTGTGCACCTAATTTATTCTTTTGCAACCACTGGGGATATGGAACTTTGGGTGGGTAAAGTGGAGGAGCAACATAAGGTGGGTACTCACTCATATTCACTTTTGTCTCCTTTTCTTGGTTTTTCTCAACAGGAGGAGGGGTTGCAACTTTCGTATTTTGGATGGTTCCAGTTCTTTCTCACTTCAAAGTGTGATAGCTTTATGTTGCTCCTTTGGTTTTTCTTCAGAAGTGCTTGGGAGATTCCCCACATTTCGTGTGGATAGAATGTTTGCCATCTGGCTCATTTGAACCTCTAAATGATGTATGGAGGAGGCACGATTCTTTATTACTTTTTTTAATCTACCTTCCATATTCTTTTGAGCATCATCTAGGTTTCCAAGATTTTATCCAATTTAACGTCCATGAAATTTGGTTTTTCCTACTAGAATCCTAGAGGCCCTACATGTCGGAATTGAATAAGGATTGTTCCCTCCACCTTTACTAAACTGTGCTCCTATATAATTAACTTACTCAACTTCTTGGTCCTTCATCAAGAAGAATCAATAATGTCGTGGTTGTCCTATCCATATAGCTCACACCTTCTCTAAATAGCTTTTACAGGGGCTTAAGAAGAAGCCTTCATATTGCTTGGTTGTCGAGTCAAGTTGTTGATCTTAGCCTACATCTCTGTTATGTGGTCGACTGCTATAGCTCCTTTATACTTTCGGAGGGTTATATGTTGTCAACGTTGTTCATTCATCCACAAACAGCTATTATTGACCATTTCTTCTAGCAACTCCTTCACTTCGGCAATAGTCTTTCGCATAAGAGATCCACCCGATACTACGTCTATAGTACCTTTTATAGGTGGATTGACTCTATTGTAAAAGGTTTGCAGAAGAAATTCTTTTGGTAGGATATGGTGTTGACACCTCCTTTGCAACTCCTTATATCTCTCTCACTCCTTGTAAAGTGATTCCCCATCACTCTGCTAGTAGTTCGTGATTTCTTTTATCATCTTCGTCTTCTTAGTGAGGTGGGAAATACTTGTTTAGGAATACACATACCAATTGCTCCCACGTTGTGACGTTTGAGGGGCTCAGCGAGTGATACCAAGCTTTGGCTCTATCTCTCAATGTGAATGGGAAACGCCTCATTCTAACCACGTCTTCCAACATCCCATGATATCGGAAGATATCACATATTTTGAGGAAGTTTACAATATGTGCATTGGGATCCTCGTTAGTCAGTCCATAAAATTCGACATTCATTTGAAACATATTCAATAAGGCCAATTTAATCTCAAAAGAAACAGCTTGAATTGGTGGTCAGCTTACTTCTTAATTGGCAACGTTGAACCCCGATCTTATGAAGTCCATGAGGGTTTGCAACTGGTTACCTTAATGTCCTCCTTGATTGAGCTCGTGCTGAAATTCTTCCACCATTAGTTCCTCTTTTTTTTCTTCTTCTCGTTTGGCCCATCGAATGGCTCGTTCTATGCGAGTGATGTCGAGTGCTAAGGTTTTCGTAGTCCGACTTGTTTTGAGTAACTCTTGTGTTAATGCAATTACACGGACACAAGAGTAGTGAAATACCTTAAACTACAAGAACTAAACTAATCCTACTACTTCCCGACATCGGTGCTAAAAACTTAGTGATAGGCAAGTTTTACAATTTATAAGCCCTTAAAATATTACAAGCGTATAAGTCTTGGGTGTAGTATGTGAGGTGTCGATCCCTCAAGGAGTGGTGAACTAATTCAATTCTAAGTTATCTAAGGCCCTAAGAATTATAAAAATGAAAATAAAAAGTAGACAGAAGAGTAAACATGTGAAGATAATTGGCAAAAAATTAATTTGTAAATTAACACGAAAAGAAATTAAATTGAGCCATATGAAATTCACAATAAGAAATCACACAAGAAGAAGTTCCAAATTCCCTATCATTAATTCTAGTCATTTATGTGTTAATAAGGTGTCGTTTCTAGACTATCGAAGGGAGGATTACTCTCTCTCAAGTTATAATCACAAAACCTAATTAATAATAGCTAATTAGGTTAAATACTGAACATGTAATCTTTCAATTATGAACAGCTCTAACCCTAATCATTTCTTAAGCTTTCTAAAAAACAACTGGGTCTCACATGAGATCTCTCTCCGTATAATAACCGATTTGATTAATTGCGTGGTCTATTGGATCGCTTAACTCTCATTAACCCAACCCAATCATTTTGCATTCTATTCACTCTCTCGATTTATTACCGAAGCATTAAGTTAGAACAAATAATCACAACACCCAAATGATTAATCACAAAAATATCTAGATTAACATTGAATTAAGTCAAAATATCTAAAGAAAATTAGAACATCATGATCAAACTCAAATCCATCAACATAGTCATATCCATCTCAACATTCAAAGAAAAAGAACATAAAGATGAATGAAATTCACATTGGAAAAGGATTGGGATGCCTTAAGAAAGTAACAGCGGCAGAAGCCGGCTCCTCTCTTCTCTTCTTCTCTCTTCTTAGAGTTTTCCCAAAAGTGGTAGATTAGAGAGCTACATTTTAGGTCATTTATCTTTCTTTATATAGTATTTTCATTTAGGGTAAGCCTTAAGGTCTTTCTGTGCCCAAAAAGTCTGAAAAGCCCTCGAAAACTTAAGTCCAGAAGGTTGTCCACATCTTTTGTCGCGCAGGCCACGATTGTGGCCCAAGATTTTGCTGTCTGTCACGATCGTGGCAGAAGAAGCCATAATCGTGGCAGACTTACCAAACTTCTGACACAATCGTGGCACGTGGCAGAAGAAACCATAATCGTGGCAGATTTACCAAACTTCTAACACAATCGTGGCATATGGGCCACGATCGTGGACCTGGGTTAGATTATGGGCTTCTTCCGATTATCTTCCGTTCTTCGATATTTGATCTAAAACACTAACAAATATGTCAACGCACCTCAAATACACAAAATTTAAGCTCAAAGGCATACTCCAACCCATAAAACACTCAAAATTCAAATGTCTAACTAAAATACACAATCATAACATAAACATGCACTAATTATTCAATTTAACAACTAAACACATACTAAACTACCCACTAAAACATTATGCAATATACTACTATCATCTTACATCATTAGGAATAGAAGCTTTTAAAGCATCAAAGAAAAACCTAATTTTTCATTTTCACTTAACTAGTTAATCATCTTGAGGATACCTCTAGATTAGGAGAAGAAGATCAAGATTGGTAATAGGAGGAAATTTTGGCTCTAGTTCGGAAGCTGGAATGAATTACGATCTCTTTATAAGCTCTAGGGTATATATAATCTCAAGCTTTTGATCCCTTCTCTGATCAAAAGTTGTTAAGGTCATTAGGGATGGGGATTGGCATTGTAGGTATGAAAGGCTTCTATCATATAACGAATCAACCCTAACTTGTAGACCAAATGTGGACCAGGAAGACAAAATAACTTAGGGGAGACATAGCTTTAAAGCTTTCACCTGTAAATCTTGTCTGTCCTAGAGAAGCTTAGTTTGGTTAAAAAAGATAGCTCTTAAATGCTCATTTATATTTTCAGCTGGGAAATTAGAAACAAACTTTAAACCTTGGAAAAAGTTAAAAGGGATTGAATAGATAATTACTTATGTCAGTTTTACAAGTAAGTCCTTGAAACACGAGAATATCTTCTCCTTCAGTGTGTCACTATGCTTAGTTTTTCTAGAGCCAAGCTTAGGACAAACGTAGAGAACTATAATTTGGTCACACCTTAGCATATTTCTTATCATGGGTTGAAAACGTTAAATTCACCTGAAAAGACAGTACAAGTGGGGGAGATTATGCTTTATAGAAGGACAGCAGCCAAAAGCAAGTTCTAAAAATTTCTACAATAAGATATCATAGACCAATTAGTTGCCAAAAAGCTTATAGTTGAGAACTGAATAAATAGCACATGAGCGAGGACCATATCCTGGCTCCAATAAGGAGATTTTCAATTTGTCGGAAGTGTTTTTGGATTAACTTAAGACGATAACTTCGAAAGTAGCTTTCCTTTTTTTTTTTTGAGGTGTTTTTGGAGGATTTCAAATATGGGACCTTTAAGTCATCTATTTTTGGACTAATCCTCGCTTGAGTAAGATAGGTCCCTTATAAAAAGTAAAACTTTGACCTCAAATTTTAAATGGTTACATACATAAGGGAGGTTCAAACTCACGATCTCACTTAAGTCAAGAGAGCAATGCCTACTCCGGAAGCTTTAACTAATGTCATATTTTTTAATTTATTTTATTTTATTTAAAAAGAAAAGAAAATCGAACCGTAACTCTTGTTAATAGGTGTGAAAAGCCAACCATGACAAGGGAAGCGGAAGTATGGAATCACTCCATCTTCTCCTGTCAATTACCTCCACGTTTCTCACCTCCAGCCTTTTATCTCTGCTCCTCCTTATACGTACTATCTTCAAGCGCCTCCGTGACGTCTCCACTTCCTCCGCCCTCAAAACTTCACCGCATTCGGTCTATCTCTATGAAGGCACAGTTTGGCACGAGCGCCGCCGTCCTGTCCGTCACTCGTTTCAGTACTCTGTCCGCTATGCGCTTTTTGACCTCGACCACGCTCCGCATCCCCCTCCCGACCATCTCTCCGCCGATGATGCTCGACGGGTTACCTGCACCGATGGCCCAGTGTTAGTAACTGCTTGCTCTCGAGTTTAAACACATTAACTAAGAAAACTTTGCTTTACAATTTTAGCTCGTTGCATCATAAATATCCGCTCCATAATTTGAAGCTCAGTTGAAGCAGAACTTTCTTTAAATGCACAATTTCGATTTATGGATTCTGTTAACGAACAGATTTAACCTGAAAACTTTGGATTATTTGTTTCTTTAAGCGATGAAGCAGTTGCGTTAATTATTAATGTAATTAAGGAAATGATGAAATCGACTAAAGAGCTCTGAACTTTTGCATTAAAAACCAGTTTCCTGTAGAATAATGAAATGAAATTAATATTTTATTCATTGTTGGATTCTGGTCTATGTAGTTTACATACATTCTGTGATCTCTCCTGTAAGTTATACATTTTCTTTCTGTTCGCACAAATGCACTAATTACATTTGATCCAATTACTAGTCTTAAATTATTTTATATAATCGCCAAATGTTCATTTCCGTACAAATGCTTTAATTGTTGAAGCTGTTCTTCTACATTATTTTTTATGGTTTTGTGTCACTCAAATCTGTACTTCCACAACATGCATTTCAACTAACGATTTCCTTGAGCTTCTTAATTTGTTTGGAATTGGGCAATCCTTTTGCAGCCTTCTGTTGACAATACCTTCTAGTGTGGGTTATGAGCAAAATCCACTGAGCTTGTATTATTGCTATGACTTGGATGGCACTGAACAGCACTTGTCAAAGTGCATAGCTGAGGTTTGTTCTTGAAAACTAGTCGGTCGTTTGAAAATCCTTCTATACTGTACACTTCATATAAGGCCACCTTTAGTGCTTATATTCTCCTACAGTAAACGAAGTATAGCGCAGATGTTCTTTTGCTTTACATGGAATATAATGTCGAAGCTGGTAATTCGAAACTCAGAAGCTAACTTTTTTCTAGCTGTTCTAGTTACAATGAATTCGTATTAATTTGGACTGACGGTCTAAACCCTCTCAGAAGAGCAACCCTTAGTCTTTACCACGAATTGGAGCCTTTGAAGAGAAGAACTAAACACATGAATAGTTCACTTTTTGTTTTAATCTTCTATACTTAGACAAGTGAATACCTAGATCTCTTTGTCATGATTGCAAAACTTTTGTTGGCATTTTATTGCCTTGGAATCTGAGAGCATCACAGCTGGTAGTAATCACTCATCATGTTCCTGTTTAATATCTCTTTGGTCTGAGTTTTAAAACTATGAAATTCTTTATGTACTAGACTTCTTTGCTGATTTTGTGATTCTGGTTTAGGTAACAAATACACCATGGGGAGAAAGGGTTAGGTTTGTTTTCAATCCAAATTCAGATTTAGTGGCAAAGCCATTGCATGTCAGCCCTTTCATGGTATATCTTATTCTTGGCCTTACTCTTTGTAGCTATTCATTTTTAATCATGTTAAGTTGCTTATTACATGTTTTGTATGTTGTTCCTGATACTTTTCAACGGGACAAATGTAATGCATGTTTACAACCCTATTGATTGATTGACTCTCATTCTCTATTGATGTATGATGTAAACATTGAAATGTTTTAATTTCTTGTGTCAATGAATTAATTCAATCCAAAAGCTTTAGCTTTTTGTCATAGCAGAAAAATATTTTAAATACTTGAACATATCGATTTGCCCTGATTTGAGAACTTCACCATCGTTTTTGTGCTTTCCATGACTGAAGCATATTTATTGTATCCAACATTTTTTCTTTTATCAATTAACTGGAATTTTAGGACTTGTTGTCGGTTGGCAATTTCCTAGTCTGTCATTAGCACATAGATTTTATCACGTGGGGTGTGCATGTGTTCTTTCTGTGACTA
The DNA here is from genome assembly GCA_026546855.1 of Erythroxylum incrassatum. NCBI lineage: Eukaryota > Viridiplantae > Streptophyta > Magnoliopsida > Malpighiales > Erythroxylaceae > Erythroxylum > Erythroxylum incrassatum. Next base: position 26,395,647 of record JANVCL010000002.1, on the reverse strand, counting down.
TTGTTTTGGGAGGCACTCCTATGACAGCACATACTTCCGTAGGAGATCTAATCCATTTCAAAATTAGACAGTGCACATTGCTTTTGTATTCATACTCATTCCTTCATCTTCTCATAGTAGTTTCAGAATTAAGGAAATCGTAGCATTCATTTCGTGATACAATCGTTGCTCGTTAAAATAATATTTTGGGAAAGTGCAGGATATGCTAGGAAATTGGAGCATCAGCACAGCTGTTCCTGGAGATAATTTATCTGTTTTTATTTCTGTTCAACATCCTGAGCTAGGTGACTATTTTGTGGCTACGCTAAAAGCCAAACGAATATCCTCAGTTCTAGTCTCTGATCTGGATATGTTCTTCTGGTTGATGCCTCATAAAGTTGCACTCTGGATTTATTGGCATGTAAGTCGACCTACTGAAGTTACACCAGTTAAATTCTTGATTTAGGGATTATTTCTTTGTACTCAACTCTTCATCCTCTATTTCACTTGCCTAAGGCCATTCACGAAGGGCACCAATAGAAGCCAATGCACGAATTTGTCACCTGGAGGATCCATGAGACAAAATTCTGGGCATAAAGTTAGCCAAGCAACTTTGTCATAGGATTTTAGTTAGTCTACGTACGTGCTGTATATATATATAGATGGCCCAGTTTTTGTTTGTAGAAATTTTCTTAATAAGCGTGGTTTTTGGTGTATCAAAATGATTTTGCGATTGTAGCAATCCTTGTTTTCTTTCTAAAAGAAATTAGTTTTCTAGTCCTGTTGCATTCACCATATTTTTTATTTCATGTAGGCTCTTAAACTTTGGTGGAAAAACGTGCCATTTATTCAGCATCCAAGATGTAATAATCCTGCATATCGGGAGGAAGCTTCTATACGTGATCGAAAACTTCAATGTTGTACGCCTGTTGAAGGGGACAGCAATGGAAGTTTGAGACCGGAAGAAGGCCATCCAGGAAATTTGGCTGTGCGTTCTTTCAAGTGGAGGGATGCTAAGTGGCCTTGGTATTGAACTATGAATATGAACACCTACGAAATATATAACTCTGTTAGTAAATGTAGTTTTTTAATATATTTGTTTAGCCAATTATTCAAATAAGAAGTTTCTTATTATTAATAATTCTCCGTAAACAAGTGATAAATTATAGAATATAGCACAGAATAATAGTTGCAACATTCCTCTTCTCTACTGAGCCTTTACTTATGAGTTGTGATTTATGTAAAGTTGTGGAAGTAACTAACCCCTTTTATGTATTCTTGTCTGGTCACGTCATTTGTCGCCCACATGACAGTTTGTCTCTTTCAACCCCAATCTTTTGCCCTCTTCTTTTTTTAGTACTCTCCTTTTCATCTTACCCTAACTTTGTGTGACTTGTCCTCTTCTCGTACCTAGATTGTCTCTCTACCTTCACCACCTTCTTGCTACCCCCTATCATTCCTTTCCCTATGACTCCTCCTACTCCATCTTATATTCTTCTTCCTCTAGTCTTGCTTCTTCCCTCCCGCTTCCCCAAGTTCCTTCTTCCTCTTCTCATTCCCTCCCTTATAACATTTCTTTGTTCATGGTTGTCAGTGATGACTATCTTTTCCACTCGTTGAGGTTTTTATCCCTCCTCTTTTAGACGGTATTTCAAAGATCTCAAATGGTCTTGTACTTAGGTTGGTTAGCTCGCAGACAAAGTCATGCCTTCTCCTTAATCCAAAGGTGGGCTTCTTACAACCTTTAGTTCGTTTGGACCTAAGTGAATATCTATAAATGAAATACATCTCCTTTTTAAAATTTAACTATTCTTCAAGCTTGTTGGGAGTTCTTGAAATAGGTCATTGGAATATGGGGGTTGAGAACGGGAATTGAACTCTATGAGGGGGTGGAATCCTATTTTTCTATGTAAACAGTGGCTTGACATTGAACTTGACAAACATAATTTGAAGGTTGATCTCCTTTGGATGCAATTCGATAATATGCAACTAGAACATTGGTTAATAAAAGGGTTAAGTTAATTATCAACTGTCGTTGAAAAACTAATTTGCTTAGATGAAAACACTGCCGCCCTGAAGAAAATGTTTTTGCTCAAATCTAACTAGAGGTTTATTTGGAAAAGTATTTTCTAGAGTCAATCAAAATCCACAAACATGATGATAAGATTATTCTTGTTGAAGTTAGTTTGGGTTATTAATGGACGCTTAAAAGCAATCAGACACCTATGGCGTGGAGAGAAATTAATATGATGTTTAGTAAACGGGAATTATGAACAACTTATGCCTTATGGGATTTTATTCTAAAAACTTATATGTTACTAAAAGCGCCACTTAGATGAACCACGAATCAAAGCTTAATTGAAATTGTCACCAGCCATTATAGTGATCATCTTTTGGAAGTAGAATCCACAAGGCTCCACATTTTACTGTTGGGGTTAGAATGAAACAATAACACCACTAAGAGACCCCCTTCATCCTCCCTATCACATTCCAATTGTAGGTCACAAAAGAGCACGGACTAATTGATCCTTTTGTTCCTAGTAAATCTAAAAAGAAAGTTGATAGCTAACCTAAAAGGTTAATACTAGCTCATCATATACCTCCTTTTAATGTTAATTCTTGTATAGAATGTAAGGGTATTAACTTGACCATTAAACACTACATTATAAAAGAAATTTTGCATTTCTTACCTCTACTACTCGTGGGTCCTTTGGAAACCAAAACAAAAGCTTAGAAGATGCACATTTGGTCCATTGTTATTGATAAAAATTGGCTTGTTTTGAGCAACCATCAAATACTATAATGAAGGATTTAGATGACCCAAGATTCCTCAGGATGATTACTTTAGCCTCTTATCAATCTAATCAATTTATCCATCTTAGTTTAACTTTAATACAATTGGTGACTATGACTCCTTTTTCATCCTTCCATAAACTCTTCTAAAAGGAGGAATCTATGGTTGAACATCTACAACATTAGCATTTATATTGCTACTCCTTAGTTTTTTGACTTTAAATCTATTATTTACTTACATAAAAATGATGGCTAGTTAAGTAGCCACTAGTTAAGGAACCTCAAATTATTCATTTTTTTCTTTTTCTAGCCCACTAACTTAAGAATAAGACCATTTTACTTAGATGACTTATATATACAACCAATCCTCAAACTCATACACCCAAGGTCAAAGACTTAGAACTCATAGATGTGCCTATGAAAAGAACAGTTGGACAAACCAATATAAAAAACCAAATCAAATGTTAGAGAAGAATCCATGGGTAAGAAAAAAAATCATAGAGACAATTATGGAAACGTTCGAAACAATTGAGGAGAAACAGAAATGTATAAAAACCAAGCTAAAGAATAACTCTTCAATGGGAAAATAAACAAATTTGGCTTTAAAGGGATAGGAAATAGCCCAACAAGAATCAATAACCCGCATTGCATCACACCTAGCATGGACCAGACTGGGCTGAAAGGACCAACAACATTGCTAGCATTATTTTTCTTTAATGGAAAGACATGTTCAAAATATTTTGCATCTCTAGATTCATAAATAAAATTATTATTAAAAAAAGAATCTATATGTAGCACTCTTTTGAGCATAACCAATAAACATAAAATCAAAAGATCTTAGGTCCAATATTTGTCTTTCTAAAGTTTGGTAAGCTAACTTTAGCTAGACATCCTCTAAACTTACAAATAACTAAGGTTAGGAGAAAATTATTTCCATAATTCATAAGGGGTTTTCAATAACTCTTTGTGAGGAGTTGAATTAAGAATATAGCATGTAAAAATTACCACTTTCCCCCACATATTGTTAAATATACCAAAACTCAACAATATAGCATTTATCATTTTCTTAAGCATCCAAATTTTCCGCTCAGCTACATTATTTTGTTAGGGTGCATGTATTATACCATTCTTTCACAGAAATCCTTTAAAATTAGTGTTATATTCTTCATCCCTATCAAACATATGTTTCTTAAGTTTCATGTCGAATTGATTTTCTACTTTTTCGTTGTATTTTCATAACATCTCTTCAGCTTCATCTTTAGATCTTAGGAGGCAAACCTTGACATATCTACAATAATCATCAATAAAGGTTATATATATATATACCCTTTTTACTAATAGAGTTCTTAAAATCATCCAAATTTGTGTAAATCAACTTAAGCAACTCAGTGCATCTAGTTGTTATAGGTTTCAACAATTTTTTCACAAACTTTTTCTACACAAACAAAGCACTTAGAAAAGTTATCATCTATAACATTTATCAAATGAATGTTTCTAAGTCTCTTAATATAAGTAACATTAACATGTCCTAGCCTATCATGCCGTAAATAATAGATTTAGCAATATAAGCAAAAGTAGTAGCAGAGTTAGCATTGAAAGTAGGAGAAATACTGCTTAGTATAAAGAATTCATCAGCTAAGCATCCTTTTCTCAAAAAGTCCATGTTTCTTGTAATTACTACCTTATTATTCTTAAAAACAATTTTCAATCCAACCCTATTAAGCAAGCTACAAAAAACTACGTTCCTACATAGGGAGGGGACATATACGGCATCATTCAAAGCTAAAGTCTACCCAGAAGTAATTTTAAGGAAGATCTTTCATTTACTAGGCACTATAGTAGTTGTAGAGTTTCTCACGAAGACATGTTCCCCATCTATAACATCCTTAGACTAGTGGATCAACTCCTTGTTTGTGTTATTATGCTTTGAAGCACCGGTATCCAGCACCCACGTAATTTTGTTCCCCACCAAATTAGCCTCCATAACTACAACAATTATAATTTCATCTTTTTTAATATGATTGGTTTTACTTTTTCTATTGCCCATCCTTTTGATTCTTATTGCCTTTACCTTTGAACCTATCCTTAGAAATACCAAAAAAAAAACTCAACTAAGTTAGCTTTAACAAAAATAAAAGAAACATAATTGAGCATATCTTTAAAGTAATTAGCCTCTTAGTTCTCATACAAATCCATTCTTATGCTTTAATTGATTTCTATAATCGCCCTAGGATGGTGAAAACTTCTCTAATAGCATATTTTCTTGCAATTTCTCATACATACTTATGCCCTCAGTGAGCACATCAACCATCACGTTCTAGTATTTGTGAACTTACTCCACCACTTGTTTTACCATCCACCATCTGAAAGTGCAACCATTTGCACACCACATATTTTTTCTTTCTAGCATCATCTTTATCATACTTCTTCAATAGGGAATCTCAAATCACCTTGACAGATTTTTTATTTACAAAAAGGTCAAACAAAGAGTTAGACATACTATTTAGCAGATGTCCTCTAACTATTTTATTTTCCTTTTCAAAGGTTGTGGCTTTAACAAACGAAAGATCAAAGAATAACATATAATATATTTCTAGCTACTCAAAGAAAATAAGCTATTTTTAGGACCAACATTTGTGATTGGTTCCATCCAAGGGTTTGAGCTTAGAGATGTTAGGTAAGAATTTTTTTGTTGATACGACCATCATTGATTTCTTCTATGAATTTTGCTTTCAAATTGAATGGAAAATAAAGGTACATTAGAGAAAAGAGGTAATAAGAACAACTTATCAAATGGTTGTATCATGGTATATTCACTACCTTCAAGCAAAATTTGACACAATCATGTTGTAATCAATGATGTTGTCTGCTCCCCAAAGTTAACACAACTAGTCCTTGAACTCATGCAGTTGAGGTAGAAAACTTGGAACTCGCGGAAATATTGTCACCTAGAGAAAGTCTTATTAGGTTTGGCATAAGGCTTTACCTATAAAAAGAGTGATTGGACAAAACAACATACGGAACAAAATCAAAATTTAAAGAATAATCCTTGAGTGAGGCCAAAAATTGTGGAGACAAATCTAGAAACGTTCAAAATAGTTAAGAAGAAATAGAAACATGTAAAGATCCAGTCAAAGAAAACACTCTTAAGTGAAAAATGAAAAATTTTGGCTCAAAAAGTATTGGAAATAACCCAACTCAAATCAATATCTTGCACCCACGCCCATTAAGGATTAGGGGGAGGGCGGCGCTTATGCGAAGTTGACTTAAATTTAACCTTTTACCAAAGTATCAAAGGACAAGCTACTTAAACCTAGGGGTGTTCAAAAAATCCTCGAACCTGTGAGCCGGACCTGAACCGCATGAATCGAACCTGTAAATAAAGTTAACCGAAC
>JANVCL010000002.1:26368456-26380790 GCA_026546855.1 Erythroxylum incrassatum | reverse complement strand
TCGCTTGAATCACAATTGATCTTTTATCAAATATCAGCCACTGAAGTTGAAAGGTTTTTCCTTCGATGAAAACAAAGAAAAATTAAAGGTCATTCTATTCGTTCAAAAAAAATTCCATTCAATCTTTCATCCTACAGTCACTTCTCAACCTCTCATCTCTCAAACTACCATCCTACCATCCTATTCGAAGAATAATTGTTTAATAATTTATCTCTTTTTTTCTAGTATGGATCTTTTATAAGATATTGTTTGGCTTTTTTTTATTTTGCTTGGGTTTAACATATTGGATTAATCTTTGATGGATTTTATATGTATACTTTTATGAATAATTTGTATTTGTTTTCACATATTATTTTTATAATTTTTTGTCATATATATTGATATGAATAGATTCTGGTTATCCTGAGAACCGAACCTGAAAATAAGGTAACCGATCCTATAGGTTCTTTAGGTTCAGGTTCAGGTTCAGGTTCATGAAATTGTCGAACTTGACATTCAGGTTCAGATTCAGATTATTTATAAGCGGGTCAGGTTACCCTACCTTGAACACCCCTACTTAAACCTTGACAAACACTTCTCTCGGTATAACAACTGAAAAAAGGTTTACAACTATCAATGTGGGACAAAAATATAATACTTAGGGCTTAAACAACCATTGATCCAACAGAGACTTACTAATATGCCCCTTGAGACTAAGTCTTGCCTTCTTTTCAATTTATCCAAAATAATTTTATGTTACTTGCCTTATAAACATTTATATGATAAACTAGAAAAGAAACATTACCAAAACTAAGTACCCTAGATTCTTAATATCACCTCTTCTACAAGAAACAATATTCCATGAACGGCGAAGAAAAAGATGATGTTGATAAATAGTAAAGAACGAAGAAGAAGAAAGCGACAAGGGACAAAGGAAAATTAAATCAATCCCGTAATTATAGGATGACGTAGGGCTGCAACATAACTCGGTACGTATGTTAAAGCACTGGTCTACATTTGTAAACGCAACACTAAAACAAGGTGAAATTTTAAAGCTTTTCTCTATTTTTCTTGGCAAATAATGGTCTCAATGTTGAAATTCTATTCAACTCCTTAGCATCCTAACCAAGATCGTGTGAGGCCTAATAGAAAAAAGAAAGGAACAGAAAAGGTAGCTTAAGATACTTTCTAAAGCACAACCAATTCATTAACAATCTATTGCTTTCTTTTCTTCATCACTAATCAGTTAAACGAGCCTTCACCGTCAGATTAGGTATACCATAAATCTAGCCTCTTCAGACGTGAAGCATATATTAAAAAACAAAAATTAAGCACACGAAACACACCTTTGTCTTCCAGTTCTTGGAGGGTTTATGGTGTTACCTTGATAATTATATCAAAATGTGTGACAAGAGCATAGAGTGGTACCCAACCACTGTGTGACATTTCGGCTCCATGGGTCACAAATTCTTCTTTTTTTCTTGTTAACAAAGTCACCGTAGTTGTTCAAAACACCGAGAAGTAAGAAAGCCGAGATTCAAGCATAAGCAATAAGACTCGTTACAAATAATTGAGTTATTATAACATTATTTTATGCATGAATAGGTTTGATGTTTGTGTTCAATGTGGAAAGCCAAAAACGAAAGGTGCGTATGATGCTCTTGTCACCTTCACGGATCTTCCCTACACGTGTCAAACAAACCAAGTGATTGGATCTCCCTACGTTAGAGAAGATCACCCCTGGTGGGTCCTTTGTACAAAGGTATGTGATATTATGCAGTTAGCAGAAAACAAAACCAATCATGCATGTGTTTCAAGAATCAGCAAGCTTTTGCGGCCTTCTGGAGAAGTCTTTGAATGATGATAATGTTTATTATGTTGCATATCTATCAAGAGCAGAAGGATTTGAAGGGATAAACAAACACATGTCCATAGTACCTTCAATTCGATTACATGATTAATTTCAATCATAGTAAAAAATTTCTAAGCTATACCCCACTTTTATTATGTGAATGTATATCAAATTGTATCAATGTGGATCTCATGATCTGATCTTGTCTTACAAATCATCCAAGACTTCAATTAATTGATCGCAATAAATTGGGAAAATTAGTCATGTAAACGCTTATGTGCAAGAAAGCAAAATTTGATTACATCAATGTTGCCACGTCTCCGTCACTAGCTGTTTAGTTGATGATGTGGAATTCTAACTGAGAGAGAGCTGGCAATGTGATATTACAAATCCAATCATAGTTACCTACTACGTATTGTCAACGTCTACCTATTTATTTTCCGTAGATCTTATTTATTAAATAGATAAATACTTATAAAATAGGGTAGAAATAAAATAATGAGAACAAAAGATCTGTTTTAATGTAAAGTGTGGAAGATTTTAGTCTTTGTTAATAGTCATTTTGAGTTATTGTCATATAATTGTGGTGATGGAGTTGGAGCACCTTGTTCTTGTTAGGATATTTTAGCCAATATTTTAAAAATTGAATTGGTGATTGAATTAGAGAAACAACTGATTCAAGAGTTAATGGTTCAACCGGAATTCAACCGTAGTTGAATCCATGATTAATAAATATATACATTTTTATTTTATACATTATATATATAAGATAATTTATAAACATATTATTTAATTATTTATTTATGTAAACTTAAACCTTTAAACTTCAAAATATACAATTTTTAAAAAAAAATTCACCAAACACAATACAAAATAAGATAACAAAGGTTACTAGTCATATTTCATCAAAAAGATTAAAAAAAATAACTAATTATAATATTCATTCAAGTTGAGATCATCAAAATCAAAGTTTTTTAAATAGACCAGCCGGTTCTTTCTTCAACCGGTTCAACGATTTTTACTGGTCCGACCGTAAAATGAACTGGTCAACCACTCACAAAAAATACGGGCTAAATCAAACCGTTTCATGCCCCGGATCATCGGTTCTCTAGTCCGACCGATCGATTCGGTTCGGTTTTTAAAACATTAATTTTAGTCCTGATTATTTAATTTTATCTAAATGTTTATATAAATTTCATATAACTATACGGATAAGGTTTAATAAAATAAGGTATAAGAATACTTTACCTTCTATTTTCGAAATAACGGGCCGAGATCAGGACCCGTTTGTAATTTTTCTGCTCAATCATTTGCCATATTGATTGTCTTGTCCTTATCTTATATAAGCCCCTAAACATTGGAACTTCACCAGCCGCTTAATAATAAGCAAAGACTTGCCTTGGAAATTTCTCTCCACAGCTCCAAACAATTTACTTCAACACTAGCCGGCTTCTCTCTAGCAATGGATGAATCGCCACCTAGGTTAGTGCAAGATCCATCATTATTCAATCCCTTCACATATTCCAATGATGACCAGCAAAAGGTTAAGGGATTATCTTCCCTTGCCTTTGTCTTCTCTATATTTTTATACAGTTGCGTATTCTATATATTCAATCTCTCTCCACCAAAGCTATTCAACGACTCCAAATTCTGGTTCTTCATCTCCAACACTCTCATTATCATCCTAGCATTGGATTACGGTGCCTTCTCTTCATCATCCGAACCCAACAGAGATGATCTTTACAAGAAATACTTAATGAGGAGTCAAATAAATTCACCTTCTTATATTAGCAGAACAATTATTCCTGAAGAAAACGTCGAGGATTTTCGAGAAATAGAACTAGTTAAACACAAGAATCTCAGTAACCCAGAAAAGGATTTGGTATTTGTACCTGAAAAACCACGTAGATCACTCAGTTTACCAGGTAATGGTGGTCCCCTGGATGATGATAATAATGAGGAGAACGTAAAGAAAGTTGAAGTACGAACTATGCAACGCAGCAAATCAGATGCTTCAAAGAGGGTGATGTTTGACGAGAGTAGGAACATCATTAGAAGGGTAGAAACCGAGAAGTTGGAGCGGTCAAGCTCGGACAAAACAGAAGCGAGAGAGAAAGTTAACGACTATGCCAAGATGTCAGACGAAGAGCTAAACAGAAGAGTTGAAGACTTCATTCAAAGGTTCAATAGGCAGATTCGTCTTCAGAATGATGTGTATTCCAAAAGCGGGTCCTCGGATAGAATTTTCAGAGCCTAGAAAATGAATAGAGGAGATCATACTCCAGGGACTTTTTGCTCTCTTCTTGTTCATGTTTTTGTTTGTCCTAGCTACATATTAGATCTACGGTCGGTACAGATGGTTTAGTCCTTTTATTTTTGATGTATCAATTTCCATCCATAAATATTTTCCTTTTGTTCGCATTTTGTTTACAGTCGAATCTAAAACGATTAGTTATCAATTTCAAGTCATTTTGACCTAATATTCGTTTGTATAAGTGCATGTTAACTATTGTAATCTCAGAAACTATCTACGTATTCAAAACAATGCTATGGCCCTTAACTTTGTAGAAGCAGTTTTTACTACTACTGTTTTTTAAAGATTGAATGTGATTATATTACGCCACAAGGCAGGCAAATTACATCATAGATGTTACAAGAGGCTGAACAAATCCGTAGGCTAGAATGTAACAGTAAAACATCACTTTCAAAAGTTCGGATCTTTTATCAAATAGTGTTTTATTATATCTCATTAAATAGAATATCCCGTCTCATTACTAACACCACTAATTATCTCTTTCATACTTTTATTTCAACAAATATGCAAGTTGGAGTTCGTAGCGCTTGCTTATTTATACTTAAGAAAAGGGCATAGAAAGATTTTACTTTTTACATGGATTAGTGTAGACCTTTCCACAGCTACGATTGATTACATGTAAATTATTATTTAAGACAGGATCACAATGTCAACACATATACCAAGTCTGCTCCTAAACAATTACTAATTTCATTTAATTTCAATTGGTAAAAACCATGCATAATTTTATAGATAGTGAGTCTTGCGTTAGGATAAAATTACAATCATATTCTTTAAGGGCCATTTGGTTTTACTTCTTTTTATTGTAATTTTTAGTTTTATTTTTTTTCAAATAAAAACAAAAACATGTTTAGATATTAATGTCAATATAGTTATAATTTTTATTATTGACGATAATTATATATTAGATAAAACTTAAAGATAAATTATTTTTAATTAATTAAATTTATTTTAATCTCTTGTATACTATTCATTAATAAATTGTCAATAAAAATTATTATACATTATTAAAATAAATAATCTAAAAATTAATATTTATTTTAATATATTTTAATTACTATGTCAAAATTTATTTGAATTTTATGTATTTTGAAAATATTTTAAATTTAATTATTTATTAATAATAATTATTTTATTTGGTTTAATTTAATTAAATAAATTAAAAATAAAATGTTGATAATTTTATTAATAATTATTTTTTATTAATTAAATATAATATTAAACTAAATTATTTAATATATATTTAGTTGATAGTAAATCAGATTATAAAAAATAGAACTAGAAAACCAAAACTTCTTTTGATGATTTTTCATAAATTTTGAAAATTGTGGAAACCAAAACAAAAAGCTCAAATAATCTTATTTATTTTGCTAAGTTTGAAAAAAAAAACTAAAAACTAAAAACGTAAATGGAAAATAGGCCCTGAGTTAAAGGTCTTATACCATTTAAATCACCGAACTCAAAATAACATCTTACCAGTTGAGTTTTTCTCCATAATTGGTGGAATACCACAAGGTAGTTAATGATTTTGGTGAATATTTGTTAATATAAAAAATATGAGGAATAAGTTAGTAATGTTGGTTTTAATATAAAAAAAAGTACAGGGAATAAGTTAATAATGTTGGTGAAGATTTTCTAATATAAAAAAGACATAAGGAAAAAGTCATTTAATGATGATTTGCTAGAATCTAAAGAATAAAAGAATTTGGATAGTTTTTTGGCATCCATAACACAAATGAGCGCCACACTCCAAGAGAGAAAAAGAGAGCTGCTTTAGATAGTGAAGAGCTTGAGAAGATCTCCAATTTCTCAAGTTTTACTGTGTAAATGATCCACCACAAATTATGTATTTGAGCATTGTAAAGCTTCCTAGATAGGGTGAAAAGCTGGTTATATATCCTTTAATTTAATCTAGATAACAAATCATTATAATTATACTATATTATAGTGGATGAACTTTTAAACTTTTGGTCCCACAGTTTTTTCCTTTGCATTAGAGAGTTTTTTTTAATGTAAAACTTTCAGTGTCCTCCTTTACTAATTTTGCAATTTATTATTTTTTCTAAATCACACAAAGAGGAAAAAGGCCTTCTGCTTTATGCCAATCTTTTCAAAATAGCAGTGTCAAAATCAAGTTTGTGGGTCGCCATCTTCTTGTGCGATTTACTATAAAGCCTACAAAGCTAATTAAAACAACCCCACAACTTTGCTGAACTCAACTCACAAACCATTAAACTTTTTTTTTGAGAAATTAAAAAATTTCATTAATAAAAAATATAAGGTATAATGAAGAAAAGAGTTAAAAATCAGTAGCAAAGCTTAACTTAAACAATCTAGGGTACCAAAATAGTAAGCCTCATATTTGGGTTTTCCAAAATAAAGACAAAAGTGAGGCAAAAACTGAAAGCAATTGATGTCGTTGGATTGCTCTTCATCTTTTAGGGTAAACCTATCCCATCCTTTCCACGAAACTTTGAGACCGCATCCCTAATTCGGCAACGAGTCAGCTGACGAAGAGGAGAAGAGAAACAGAGGAGAACACACTGCAAAGGAGAGACTCTTCAGAGAAGTGATGACCAGGTAAAAGTTGTTACGATTAAAAAGAACCGTTGAGAGGGGCTAGCCTATGATTCTTCTTGTGGGTTGTAGGTGTATAGGCGAACCTATGCGATTTGCTTGCGAGCTGGCTGAGGAGGGGTATCGAGTTCTGATCTGCAGGGCGGCGACGACAATGAGCAAAGAGAGAAGGATGACTGATTCCATCCAGGTAAGCCTCTGAGTTGGGTAATATTCAGTTTGTGATCTCCCCTAAAAAGGGAGATATCAAAAGCTGAAGATCTGAGAAGTACTCTAGTTTCTGAATAGACTTGTGTGTGGGAATTGATCGTTGCTTTTAGGACTTAGATCCTCCAGATGTAGGTCATTCTCCGACTACAGTGTAGATGTAGCTGATTGACAATCAGTTGCGCTCTAATTGTCTTAGTGATAAGTTCTGTGAGGGAGTTCATTGTTTTTGTTTGGTTCAGAAATCTTCTACAGTTTCTTTCATGCCAGATTGACTTAGCGCATGTAGCTATCGAGAGAAGTACACTTCATATTGTGTTTGCAGGTACCTATTGCTTGTGTAGCTCTTTTTAAGCATATTCCCTAGAGTACCAAACTATATATTATGGTTTTATGGTCTCCATGGACCATAAAAGTTGTTATTTGTTGGTTCAGGTCTATAAGTACCTTCAAGGTGAGCTATTTTCTGCATGCCCGTGGGAGCAATCATGATGGGCATCGAAATCTTGAAGCCCAAGACGGTTGTTTTCATATCAATCTTACTGACATCAATAAGGATGCAGGGTCGGAACCTATTTAGAATCACATATATAAAAAGCTTAAAAAAAGACCATCAACATTAAATTAATCGACAAGGTATCAAATGGACCTTGGGGAACGGGCGATGCAATTTATTTTGGCTGAATAATTGGCTAGACGGTTGGGGACTACTTATTCATGTGGCTTCCTCTTAAGTCTTAGATAATCTTCGATATGCTACAGTCGCGGACCTCACGAATGAAAGGGGTAGTTGGCTATAGCCTGAGTTCCAACAGTACCTTCCGTCCACGGTTTACCTGGAGCTTGCGAATTTCTGCCCTGTAGTCGACAATATGGGGGAGGACAGGCTGATATGGGAACCTACCTTCCACGGAGGGTTCACAGTGGCATCAACTTATAAATTAATTGAAGTATGGCCCACGGACACCAGGCATAAGCTGTGGGAGATTGTATGGAAATGGGCAGGTCCACAATGTATTAGGTCGTTTCTTTAGCTCGTAGCTAAACAAAAACTCCTGACAAATCAACAGCGTGTGGCATGATATATTGCCATGGATAGTAGGTGTCATTTCTGTGGGTAGGAAGAGACAATTGTCCACGTGGTGCGAGACTGCTCGAGAGTGAAAGCTATCTAGAGTAAATTTCCCTAAGAAATGGTAGACCCAGGATTTTTCCAATAGGATGAGGCAACGCGGATGATCTCTAACCTTATGAAACAATCAAAGGTGAAGCGGGAAGCGTGGGCCATGATCTATGGTGTCACTTGCTGCTTCCTTTGGAAATGGCGAAATAATAACCTATTTGAGCCTAGATTTGTTTGGCCGGAAGAGGGTACCAAAATTATACTGGATTATGTGGTGTGGATCGCACGAGCTAGGGCGATGAAAAATTGTGTGTTTTCAGCACAAGGCTTATCATGGGTACATTCGTGGGGTAGGCTAAACCTCCAGCAAGTTATGTGAAAGTCAATTCTGATGGAGCAGTGAAGCCAGGCTCCACAATGGTATCCACTGGAGGTTTGATCAGAGATTGGAATGCGAATTGGCAAGGGGGTTCCAGCAAAACCTCAAAAGGGACTCGCCATTAGCTGTAGAACTATAGCGTGTGCTCTCAGGACTCAAGCTGGTCTGGAACCTGGGCTATCACCAAGTTGTGGTCAAAGTGGACTCACCTGAGGTTATTAATATTCTATCTGCTCCACCCATAGTACTGACAGAGGTTTCCATTTTGGTGACAGGAATTCAACAACTCTTGCATTGGGAGTGGGCGGTTCAGCTTCAATATGTTTTCTGGGAAGGGAACCAATGCGCAAACAGCCTCGCTTGTCTCGCTAGCATTTTACGTTCGGGCCTTCATATACTTCAGAAGCCTCCTTTTGGAGTCAGGAGCTTCTCCGTAAAGATGCGCAAGGAGCAATGTACCCCATAGTGTTGCATTAGTTTTGTAGTTCCCCTTATATACAAAAAAAAAGCTAAAACCTCGAGAAAAGCATTAAGGAAGACACAAGCTTACAAAATCCGAGAAAAAGCATTCTGGTTCTCCTTAAGAGTCCACTGGTCCTCTGCCTTGCAATTTCCTCATACTCCATAGTATTAGTTATCTCCATCTTTCAAATTCAATTCTATTTCCTATTAAGAAGTTCTGAAAAGTTTTTGAAAACAACGTTATATTTGGATGAAGAATTCAAACAAAAATAGGAAATATAAGAACTTATCTCTAAATTTCACGCAAGATTTTGATACTAAAGAGATGCGGATGCTTTTTAAATGTTTCTTAATCTAACAATAAGATTTCATAACAGTGATTATAGTGAAATGTTAAAGTGGATAATGGGCAACAAAAGTTTAAATGCAACTTTTTGAACTTGTTCCAATCACCCAAAAAACCTGAGCAATTGAATTTCCAATTTGTAACATACTAGTTTTCTTGTTAAAACAAAACATTGAACTTAGTTTATATGAAGGTTTAAAAAAATAAAGGATCAAGATATTAAAATTGATCTTGATTCTGATTGATTGATACAGCCAATCTTATAGGTCATTCTAAAATATTTTTAGAAGTGAAGACGCGTCCAAGACGAGCTTGCAGATATCATATAAACATAATACATACAAGCTTGTGATTTGTGATGCATGCTAGTGCCACAGAGTTGCTCATTTAACATTTTCATGCAGCAAAATCATAACAGTTGAAATAAGAAGAAAGGAATGAATTTTTATTGAGATACTGAAATAATCTGAATATAGGGGTATTTATCCTTATGTTGACAACGATCTTTTAGCTAAAGATCCTACAATCAAGCTCCTAATTTATATTTTCCTATTTTACAAAGAATATAATCAAATCTCTGGAAAAAAATCAAATCTTAAATACTTCAACGCTCCCCCTAAGTTTGTGCATGGATATCAAACATGCCCAACTTACCTATGAACTTAAAGAAATTTTGACTTGACACTACCTTAGTAAGACTATCTGTTAGTTGATCCTCTGATATAATTTTAGGCAACTCCAATATTTTCTCATCCAATTTCTCTTTGATGAAGAACTTATCAACTTTCACATGTTTGGTACGATCATGCTATACCGAATTATGAGCAATATCATAAGTAGCCTTGCTATCACAATGTAGTCGAAGAGGTTGTGCTGGCGAATAACCCAAATCCGATAAGAGAAGCTTAAGCCATAAAAGTTCACATAATCTAAGCGTCATGCCTCTAAATTCTGCCTCTGCACTTGACCGGGCAACAACATTTTGTTTCTTACTCCTCCAAGTAATAAGATTGTTTCCCACAAAGCTAAAATAACCGAAAGTGGACCTTCTATCATCTATAAATCCAGCCCAATCTGCATCAATATATGCTTCAACATTCAGTTGGTCTACATTTTTTCTCAATAAGATTCTCTTCCTTGAAGCAGATTTCAAGTACCTCAAAATGCGCATAACTACCTTCATGTGTTGTTCTCCAGGATTATGCATAACTTGACTTACAACACTCAAGGCATAAGCAAGATCTGGCCTTGTATGTGCTAGGTACATCTATCTTCCAACAAGTCCTTGGTATCTCCCTTTATAACTGGAACTTGATTTGGTTCAACAAATAACTGCAATCCCTCTTCAAGAGGTGCATCAGCTGGTTCATAAGCTGACATACCGATTTCATTAAACAAATCTAAAGTATATTTTCATTGAGATAAGAAAATACCCTTAGATGATCTCGAAACTTCAATTCTAAGGAAAAACTTCAAAGAACCAAGATTCTTCATTTCAAATTCTTGAAATAAATAATCTTGAAGTGCTTTCCTTTCATCGGGATCATTTCTAGTCACCACCATGTCATCAACGTATACAATGAGTGTAATTTTATCTTGTCATTTCTTTATGAACAAAGTGTGATCTACATTACTTTGAGTATAGCCATAAGATACCATAGCCTTTGTAAATCTCCCAAACCAAACCCTTGGAGATTGCTTTAGCCCATACAATGATTTTTTTTATCTGCACACTTTATGACTGTATGCTTCAGGTACTGTACATCCCGGAGGGAGATCCATATAAACTTCTTCTAATAATTTTCCATATAAAAAAGCAATTTTTACATCAAATTGATGTAATGACCAATCCAAATTTGCAGCTAGGGATAACAAAACTCGAACTATGTTGATTTTATCAACTGGTGCAAAACTCTCAGTATAGTCAATCCCATAGGTTTGAGTATATCCCTTGGCCACCAATCGTGCTTTAAACTGCTCAATCGTGCCATCAACCTTGAATTTGATAATATATAGCCATCGACATCTAACGGTTTTCTTTCTTGGTGGATAGTCAACAAGCTCCCAGGTATTATTTTTAATCAAGGATTTCATTTCCTCATTCATGGCTACTTTCCATCTCAGATCACCTAAGGCTTCCTACACACTATTAGGAATAGCTACAGTAGATAATTGATTTATGAATGATTGATTTGAGTCCGACAATTGATGGTTAGACATATAATGACTCATTGGGTATTTAACCTTACTAGAAACTTCAGGTTCATATGTGGGTTTGGAAATACCTCTGTTATGTCTTGAAGTTAGTTGTCGTCTAGATAGTTCAAGGACGTCCTCGGTTGATTAGTTTGGTACTACTTCTTGTGCCGTATAAGTTGCTTTCGACTCCGTTGCTTGTGTGACATCAATTGCTTATGATTCATCACCTTTTAATCCACTTGTTCAAATAAATCCATGTTATCTTCCAATTCTCGATTACTTTCCAATTCTCGGTTTTCAATCACACCTATAGATTCAAATATGTGAATATCATAATCAAGGGGTAGAACTTCCTCATTGCTCTCCCCCTGAAGGTCTAGCTTGAAAGGAAAGTACATAGAGTCCTTGTGGAATACTACATCAAATGTAACAAACATTTGTCGAGTGGGAGGATGATAGCATCAGTGCCTTTCTGATGAGTAGCATATCCTACAAAGACATAGTGTAAAGCACGAGGCTCTACTTTATTGTGTTTTTGCTTGTGAAGGTGTACATATGCAACACAACCAAAAACCTAAGGATTCAGATTTAGGACCATTGATTCCATCCCCATTTTAGAGAGATATTTAAATAGCGTTTGATAGTCAATAGTACTACAAGGAAGCTGATTAATCAAGTATGATGCAGTGGTGAGTGCTTATGTAGCGCCCCCTTACTGCAGAATACACACCGGGATGCCCGGAGGTTAATCCGGTACATATTCTACGATAAAGGCGCACTACAATCGATCACTACTCTAACTCCATATGGCATCATCTCAAACTTTATTATCAAGCATCAATAGAAAAATCCACAATATTTTGAAACCAACTGTTTCCTCATTTCATTACTCAAAA
>JANVCL010000002.1:26304434-26315944 GCA_026546855.1 Erythroxylum incrassatum | reverse complement strand
GGAATGGAAGGAAACCTAACATATCCTACTTCCATCCATTCGGTTGCAAGTGCTCCTTATTGTATACAAAGGAAATTCTGGATAAATTTGATTCTAAAACGTATTCTGGAATTGTTTAGGTTACTCATTATCATCGAAAGCTTATAGGGTCTACAATCTTTCTTCTAAGACTGTTGAGGAAACTATACATGTCAAGTTTGATGATAGTTCTCAACCAAGTAAGAGAAATGAGACTGATAATGAAACCCTATCAGTACCTTTAGTTGATATTGAAGAAGCTTCACCATCAGATACTCAGTTAGACAAAGTTGAAGATATTCTTGAGACTCTTGGTTTGAAAAGAGATTGGAGATATAAGAGTTCTCATCTAGAAGAGTTGATCATAGGAGAAATTTCAGAAGGTGTGTGAACTAGGTCTAAATTTAGAAGAGAAGCCAATGTAGCGTTTATCTCTGAAATAGAGCCTAAGAAAATTGATGAAGCCCTTCTAGATGAAGCTCGGATTCTAGCAATGCAAGAAGAGCTAAATCGGTTTCCAAGGAATAAAATTTGGTCCCGAGTTCCCAGACCCTCAGAGAAATCCATTATAGGAACTAGATGGGTTTTCAAGAATAAGCTAGATGAATCAGGAAGAGTAACTCGAAACAATGCAAGATTAGTAGCACAAGGCTATAATCAGCAAGAAGGAATAGACTATAATGAGATGTATGCTCCTGTAGCAAGACTAGAAGCTATTAGGATCTTGCTTGCATATGCTGTCTGTTATGATATAATGCTTTTTCAAATGGATGTGGAAAGTGCATTTCTGAATGGCTTTATAGATGAAAAGGTCTATATGAAGTAACCTCCTAGTTTCGAGGATGTTAAGTATCCGGATCATGTTTATAGACTTCATAAAGCTTTATATGGCTTGAAACAAGCTCCTCGATCTTGGTATGATTGTCTGAGTACTTTTCTTATTGAGAATAAGTTTACTAGAGGACAGCTAGATAAGACATTGTTTAGGAAGTGCATTAAGGATGACTTTATCATAGTGCAAATTTATGTTGATGACATTATTTTTGGTGTAACATCAAAAAAGCTATGCATTAGTTTTGAAAACTTGATGAAAAATGAGTTTGAGATGAGCATGATGGGTGAGTTAAAATTCTTTCTTGGGTTGCAAGTTAAGCAAACTGAAGAAAAGATTTTTATTTATCAACAGAAGCATATCAAGGAACTATTGACTAAATATGAGATGGAAAAAAGTAAAACCAATGTCAACTCTGATGCATCCTTCAAATCTTTTGTCTAAGGATGAATTTGGCAAGAAGGTTGATCAAACCCTTTATAGAGGGATTATTGATTCTCTACTTTACCTTACAGCAAGCAGACCTGATATTTTATTTAGTTTTTGTTTGTATGCAAGATTTCAAGCTGATCCTAGAGAGTCTCATTATATTGTTGTTAAAAGAATTTTAAGATATCTATCAGGTACTGCTGATCTTTGCTTAATGTATGAGAAAGGTAAAGATTTCAGGTTAATTAACTACTGTGATGCTGATTATGCTTGAGATAGGATTGATAGAAAGAGTACGAGTGGAGGATGTCACTCCCTTAGCCACAACCTGGTTTCCTGGTCAAGTAAGAGGTAAAGCTCAATTGCTCTATCATCTGCAGAAGTTGAGTATATGTCAGCCGCAAGTTGCTATTCACAGACGTTGTGGATTAAGTACCAGCTAGAAGATTATTCAATACATGAAGATCAGATCCCAATCTTTTGTGACAACACGAGTGCTATTAACCTGACGAAGAACCCAATATAACACTCAAGGGTTAAGCATATCGAAATTAGACATCATTTTTTGAGAGACTACGTTCAGAGAAAGATAGTAAATCTACAATTTGTTGAGACGAACTATCAGTGGGCGGACATCTTCACTAAACCATTGAGTGAAGAAAGATTCAGAGAAATCAGATGAAACCTGAACATGGTAATGTTGAGCGATCAACCGTCTAACACGTCATGACCTAGATAGTCCTCCTATTCAAGAAGATAAAAAGTCGTAAGAGTTAACGGTAACAGTAACAGTAAGTTATAGACGGTAACTTCTATCACAAGAAAGTTTTAGAGGGAAAGCTTCTCAAAGCCTTGAGAATACCACCTACTCTAGAACACTCTTAACATACCCTAATATCAACTTTTGAAGAACTCTCAACAACACTTTCCATTACTCTGTTTTGACATCAAACCCTCTCTGTTCTCACTCTCAAAAACCAACCTCACCTCTTTGAGAAATGCATATGTGCATTCAGTTCTTTGTTGATTTCAGACATAAATGGAGCAATCGATGACTAATGGAAGACTTGTTGATTTCGAGTCCTTGAAGTAGGACCAAATGGATATCAAACTTGAGATTGTACTAGTTGGATGGATGAACTTATTCCAGATTCATGAATGAAGCATATGAATTCTGGAAGAATGTGGAGGTAGTAGAAGATACTCTAGTATCAGTAGTGGATAGATTGTCGGTGATAATAACACTAAAATCGATCGAGAAGGCTAATGAGTGTCCAAGCATTGGAGTAAAGATTGCTCATAAGGCTAAATGGATGACTCAAGCTAGCGTAGAGGAGATTTAGATTAATTGACAACTATATGGAAGTAATAACCCAAAGGAGAAGAAGGTCTCAAGTCTTGTGCTGAAGGCCTCAAAAATGGGCTTGAAGAATCTGGAAAGAGAAGAAACAGATTCTAAGATGATAGCAAGGATTGAGGGGGAGCGCGTTGTTAAGCGAAGCTTGAATGAAAAAGGAACTCCTACAAGAAAATCAAAATCTCAATCCACTGGTAGAATGTCCATAGAAGAACTGAACAAATCATCAGCTAAAGCAATGAAAGATAAGACGATTTCTCAAAAAGAAGAAAGCCAGGTGCGAAAGACAGAGACTTAAGTGACCTTGAAGAGAAAGGGGAAACACTCCTTTCAAAGAAACCCAAGCAAGCAAAAAGGTCGCCCAGAGTATGAAACCTGCATCAACAAGAGGAAAAGAAAGAAAAAGAGTTGACTCACGGTGAAGACTCTGAGAAGAAAGCACCGCAGGCAACCAAGTTTTTAGTCTCAATTTTGAAGGAAGATTCAACAAAATTGGATAAAGATACTGAGATTAGGAGGAAGTTAGACTTTGAGAAGAAAAAAACCCAACTTCAACTTTAACAACAGACTCCTAGGCTGATTAAAGAACATAAGAAGCAGAAAATCAGTTAGAAGAAAAGCACTCCAACTACTGTTCAACGAAAGAAAAGGTTAGTTAAACACAGTCCAGTGCAAGTTAATCCTTTTCAACCAATGAGGAAAGAGGATTTGAAGATAAAGACTATTGAATAAGTTCAACCTGTGAGGAGTAGCAGCTCTATAATCATTAGAGAACCCCTGAAGAGGTTAGTCAAGGAACAATTTCAACCAATCTTGGTAAATAATGGTACAATGCATATGTTGAATGATGGAGAGATAAAGTTGTATAGTGTTTTGCGGGATGAGAGATCCAAATCATACCCAACACAGATGACCAAGCAGAAGTATACTATTTTCCTAGTTACAAAAAGAACTGTGATAAAGATTGTACCTGACATTCAACCAATACTTTACATTGTTCGCAATGAGGAAAAGGGGAAGAAGAAAATGTATCCTGAAGGGATGACGAGTGATTTGGCAGAAGATCAGATTGAAGCTGAAGTGAGAAACATAGATGAGGCGTGTTATGCAGCTCATCACAAAGGAACTTATGTTTCTCATCATATTTCAAAGGCATCAGGAAGTAATTGTGGTTGTCGAATCACTAATGAAACGTCTTAGGTAGTTGGCAGAATCACAAAGGGATAGTACAGAACCATTAGAGTTAGAGATATCTGTTACAAGATAGAATTTCTTGTGGACCTCATTATGCACATTATACCCTTGAGTTCTATGTCTTCAATTGGATATGTACTACACCTATTTGGAAAACGAGTTCCAAGACTACCCAGACCTGATGACCTTGATCTCCCTAAAAGAAACTTATCTTTCGAACCTCCTATGTTTACCATCATGGAACCAAATGTTATACCTTCAGACACATATAGTACTACTATTGGTTTTGAAGTGGTTCGGCAAAAGTATGATGATCCCTTAGTCGAAAAAATTGGAGAAATTAATGACAAGGTTGATGATCTGCGTGCTTCAGTGGATGACTTGCATAAGGAAGTAGCACATATACGACAAGACCTCAAGTCACTCCGCATTGAAATGAAGGAAATGTTTTATAAAATTATGAAACATCTTCGGTCATGATTTTTGATCAATAAAAAATATGGGAAGAAAGGAGAGAATGAGAAAGATAGGGGGAGAAGAAGAAGAAGAAGAATAAGAGAAGAAGAAATGAAGAAGAAGAGAAGTGTATAGAAAATAAAGTTTACAATTTTTCAATTGTATATCGTCTTATAAATAATACTATCTTTCTAACTATGATTATTTGTTATCATCAAAAAGGGGAAGATTGTTAAGGAAAAATGACTTCATGATTAATAATTTTGATGAAAATCAAATAATAATATTATTATAAAGTGATGAAACGTTTTGAGACAAAGCGGAAGGAAATAAGACGTAGCAGCGGCAGAAAAATAAGATGCAAGGAAATAAGATGAAGCGGAGACAAAACTAAGACGAAGCAGAGAAGACAAAAGTAAGACGAAGCAGAGAAGCGAAACTAAGACGAAATGGAAACTAAGATGAAGTGGAAGCTGAGACAAAACTAAGATGAAGCATAATAAAAAATAAGACGATATAAAATAAGAAGAAGTAGAAGCAAAACTAAGACGAAGACCTGATACCACATCGGGAGGTTAATCAGTTTGAGTCAGTTACAAAACTCAACTAAATAACGATTTCTTCAAAGATCAAGATTCAAGAAGAAAGAAGCGGTTATCAAGAAGCAGTTAAAGATGAAGGCTATAAATACGAGTCAAGTCGAAGATTGTAGAAGTTAGTGATTTTAACAAGAGTTTAAAAAGCTAGTGACTTTGAGAAACACTGCATTCATTATGCTAAACATTGAGAGCTATTATTCTCTATAACAAAGCTCGCAAATATCTCTATAAATGAAAGAAAAGCTGACAGCCTGAAGAGGCTAAGTGAGAAAAGAATACTTATTGTAAGAGACCTGAAGATACTCGGGGAAAAGAATACTTGTACTTTTGTGAAGTATAGTGAAATCTCATAAAGGATTCTGAGGACTAGACGTGGCCTACGGTTTGGGATGAACCAGGATAAAACTGTTTGCCGACTCTTACTCTCTACCTTTCAAACTTTTAATTTCTATTGTGTTATACAAGTACTTGGAAGTTAATTGCAATACATTGTGATATTGTTAGTAGTTTTGAAAAAGCAAAGTTTTTCAAAGAAATTGAAAAGAAGATTGTATTCATTGAAAAAGATTACACAATTTAACCCCCCCTTCTTGTGCATTTTGTATAAGTCTATACTAACGCGTGATTTACTTCAATCCCAAGCAATAGAGCGATTGATGAAGATATAGTTCACCGTATCAGATCAAGGTGGTTTAAATGGAGAAGTGCATTAGGAGTTTTATGTGACAAAAAGATATAACTCAAGCTTAAATGTAAATTCTATCGTATAGTGATTAGGTCATCCATGCTATGTGGGGCGGAGTGTATAGTCATAAGCTATAGTGACAGAGATGAGGGTGTTTTTTTAGATGTGTAACCTTACTAGAAGAGATAAGGTCAAGAATGTATTAGTAAGAGACAAATTAAAGGTGACTAGTATTAATAAAAATTAAGAGAGACAAGGCTTAGGTGATTTAAACTTATTAAAAGAAAACACCCTAATTCTCTAATGAGAAGATGTAAGAAAATGGTACTTAGAGACTATAAAAGAAAAAAAGAAAGGCCTAAGAAGAATTAGGAGGGAAGTGATCAAGAATGATATGGCTCAGCCGGAACTTACTGAGGACATAGCTTGCAATAGAAAACTTAGGCATACTAAGATATAGATAAAGGATCTCACATAGAGAGGTCTTTCTCGTGCTCTTAAGTTTTTCAAACATTTTCCTTCAAGTCTTTCATTTTATAGTTAGTTTTAATATTTTGATTACACAGTACTTCCCTCCTAGTTATTTATCCTAATTAAATTTTTATTTAGTCGAATTACTTTCTTGTAATGGTCGGTTTGATTTATTTTTATACTTATCTTTTTTGGTTTGTGTTTTTATTTACTTATTTTATCTTTTATTGTTAATTTTTACCATGTTCTATATGTACTGTATTATAGTTGTATTTATTTATATTTTGTATTAACATTATTTTGCATTACATGTTGGTCTATTGGAAATAACCTCTCTAACAAGTAGGGGTAAGGCTGCATACTACTGGACCTCCCTAAACCTCGCGTTTCAACGGGACTTTCAATAAGTATTTTTGTTATTATTGTTTTATTATCAAAAAAATAATCACCTTAGAAATCTGGATACACAGGAACATAGAAACTATTAAATGAAAATTATTATTCAATTTTAGGCTATATTATTATGATTAATGATTAATTATACATATTAATAGATATTGATATTTTAATAAAGTATTTTATTTTTATTATAGTTTTACTTATTTTATAATTTTATTTCTTATTTACTATATACAAATTTTATGGAGGTTTAATATCAGTTAAACTTTAAATTTCTCGTCTTATCAATTTAATTTTCGATCCAGATTTTAAAATATTAATTTTAAGTTGTGAACTCAAGACTAATAACTCCTATCTAACTTTTAACATATTTTGGTTTGGGTTTATTCAATTAATTCAAGGATATCAAAATAGTAAAGCTTTCTTAAACTTCAAATTTAGAATTTCAGATGATTTAAGGCATAAATCATCATAGGTGTGTCATGATATCACAAGGGACTTGAGCGATTTAGGCGTAAATTATTATAGATGGTATCATAATTTCACAAGCATTTAATAGCATCGACCTTTTAGTTGACTATATCAAGAAGATATGGCTTTGGGTGGACTTCTCGAGCTGGAATGTCCAAAATAGAGCTGCCATGCATGAATCCTGCTCATTGAGGTCTATATTGTACTATTTGACCAAGTAGATGCAATACAGCATTGTTCTTCTTTGTTCCGTGCATTTATAGACTATACCTGGTTTATATATCAAAAAGATCTACTCCTCTCATATCTCGGTAATGCAATGCATTTAAGAGGACAGAATAAATAGTTTGACAAGTAACATTAGGCAACTCAAATCTCACCCATTATTTTATTTTTATTGTTATTTTTTATACAGTTTTTTACTTTTATTTTCAAATAATTCTAAAAAAAGATATTTCTTTTTGTTCTTTTTCCTTTTCTTATAAGTCTATTGGAGATAGTTTCTCTACTAATTATACGATTATTTATTTTAAAATTTTTCAGACCCTGCATTTTAACAAAATTTCTACAAAGATATTTTTATTTTTATGATATCTCACCTATTAGAGAGACAAAATATTAACTTTTTATAAAGAACTTGTAACTGTATAAATCAAAAATCAGAAAGAGAATTCCTTCCTCATTGTAAACGAGAGGCATAAAAAATCCAATTATATAGATCATTTCATTAACATTAAATTTAATGATGCATTTTCAGGATCTTAATTTAAATTAAGAACAAACAAAGACATTACCAAGACTAGGGACCATGAGTTAATATACCAGCTAGGCCATAAGGGAGATCGGATTAATGCCAGCCAGTCCTTAAATAGAAAGATAGGGACAGGAAGGACAGTAAGGCATGACAGGAAACTAAGATTAGCCACTGGGATTACTTTGCTCTTCTTAGATCTTCGACAAGTAGCTTCCCTGACAACCATTTACGTATCTTGGAGCAAAATTTATTTGTGAAAAAGTATTATTGTTACTGTTAAGTTAACCCCTTAGTCTTACGAGAAGTATGTAATGTGAGTTAATCTATAGATAAACAAAACATAGCATTCAGGAACCTGTGTTTTTCTTCATTCTTTGTTTTACCTGCTATCTGAAATCTAATACTCTCCAAATTTTTCTTAAGGTATAAATATATACCACCATGAGTGATAATGCAACTGTAAGCACAATGATCGTAAGGCTGATGCTACATACTGCAATTTTCACACTTGTTTATAGCTAGTTCACAGGCATGCTCAAGAATTTGCTTGAGTTACGTTTTGATCAAGACTTAAAAAGATATGAAACAAAGTACTCCTTTAAATGGAAGACAGATCCACGAATTGAGCGATATGCAATTGTAACTTGCTTCTGAAAGGATTTTTTTCCTATCCCATATTCATGTCAAGTAGACTAAAAATATAAATATAGATTGTCAAGAGCATGTTAACATGTTCTACCAACATGAGATTCTTGAATTGAAAGATAACAATACATAGCCAAGGAAGGTACTATTTTGACAAAAACCATCTCTTACCATGGTAGCTATTGGCATATGACATGCATTCGTCATTATACTTGACTAATTAACATAGATGAAAAAGCAAGAAAACAAAATCTTCAAGGAAACAAAGGAGGAAGACTTGAAATCTTTTCTCCGATTCTAAACAAGCGCTTCCATTGGATAGTAACTTGCTTATACACCCTAAATCTTGCGGCAGATTTACTTAGCAACATTCTTTTCCTCAATTTCCTCCATTTCTTCCCAACCCTGATCTTTAATCTGCACAGTTTGATCGTCAAGAACGATGATTTTCTTCGAGAATCCGCAACTTGTAGTGTTTTGTAGATCAAGAACTGAGCTCGTCGATGTCTCATCTCATCTGGGTCTTCACTATCCAACTTGGAGTAATTATAAGATCTGCTTATCAGAGCCATTTTTCTGCGATTAGCAGGCAACCCTTGATCGGAAACAGAGAATTTGGGAAGAACAGAGAAAAATATAGAAGTAAAATACGTGATGAATTGGTATTGAGGAAATTATATTTATAAGCAGTGTCAGAGATAGACATTGTGAGAGTAGGGAGTGATGGCTGAGGTCATACGGTGATGAAACAGTGCATGTCTTCCATTTGGCAAAAAAATAATTTGGAAATTTTGGACTCTGAGGTCTGAGCTGGTCTGACGTCAAGGTTTGAATGCAAGGTCGTCTTGTTTTCAGCAAAATCAGATAGGAAGGTGTAAGTGTAGGCAAACCCAGTTGATATAATCAAGCCATGATCACACACTGACAGTCAACCTACTGCAACAGGAAACTAGCTACCAAATTGAGCAAAATTGTGATCTCTACGGCTAATCCACTGTGCCGAAAGGACAGAGGAACAAACAGAAGAAAACAAACGAGGTTATTCATATTAATTGATATAGGTAGGATTATCGATTGAGTTTGGTAGAGCGAAAGAACGTGACTGCTTATGTGAGCAAGATTGGAACGTTATTGACTTGCCCTCTCTCTTCATATATATATATATATATGTCCAAGTAATGAATATGATTTTTAAGGTGGCCATTAACATCCAAATTTGCTCTTCTAAGAATTTTTTCAATTTTGGACTTACTGATTTAGTACATTTGTTCTGATTTGATTAGTTATTAGACTTTTTTTAGTAAAAATGCATTCTTTAGATTCATCATAATATCTACTTTGATTTAAGGTTGTTAATTTAGGGCATAAGAGACCCATCAATTATTTATAATAATTTTATTGACTTGGAATAATAATTATGTAGTCAATAATAATAAAGTATTATTTTTCTCATTGAACTTCATTATATTTAATATGATCCTTTATTATATTATTTTATTATCTTTATACGGAATTAAATGTTAATTCTTCTTAGTTTTAACTTTAAAATAGGTAATTAATAAATATTAAAATAGGAATAAAAATTTCAACACTTCTCCCCCTTGGACAAATATCAATTATTGTATTTGTAATAATAAAAATTTTAAAAGCTAAGAAAATAAAACTTGCATTGGTTGATCATTAAAACTAATTGGATCCAAAGATAATGAAAGTTTATCATCTATTCTTATAAGACTTTCAATGCTGAGAGGTATCAAAAACATATGTCATATACAATAGAGATCCATAATAATCTTGCATATCTAATTATCTTACTAACATAAATGAAGAAATAGAGTGTGGAAAATAATAATGTTACCTATACGAATTATAATATACAGTGTCTCATTTTTCCGTTTCACTTTCTTTTAACTTTATGAAAAAGTTATTTTCTCTTAGTGAATGATAACTTGGATTAGAAAAAAAACATATTTTCTTTTATTGTGTGATAATTGCATTAGAGAAAACCTTAATGGGATTAAAACTTACATTCGACTATGTTTGATACACCACTATATGAATATATCTCAAGATATCTTTACGTGTCAACAGATATAGTTGCATAGTTAACCCCAAATTGTATAAATGTCTAATAACTAGTAATGTGCTTAAGATTGACATAAAACTTAAAACTTTCACATGTATTATGACAATGCATGCCAATCTATAAGATAGAGAAGAAAAATGGTGACATTTAACATATATATAACTAATATGGTCATAGTATATCGAAATATAATTATATCAAGAGTAAAACTATAATGATCCTTAACTAATAGTGTTAAATGACTTCAATAAACCTCTACTATCAAACATTTCTTTCAAAAAATGGCTAGGAGAAGTCTTTAAGTTAGAGAATTAGCCAGTTTATGCTCACTCAAAATGTGCTCCACATAAATGTTAAAATTACGCACAAGCTCCTTAAAGGTCAAATACCTAACCTCTAAAGGCTTAAACTATGTGATATTCTTGTTGTTATTATTAAACAATACAATAATAATATCAACCATAAATAGTTCAAATATCAAGTTTCTTAACCAAACCACTTGTGAAATAACCCCTATAGTATGATACAAAATTTGAAAGCCTAGTCGAGAAGCTAGTCGAGAAGGTCACAAGTGTTTGTTAGAAACTTCTCAATGAAATGGCACCATCTATTAACATGAAAATGTAACATGATGTTGGTTCCCTATCATCTAAACCATAACTAAATATGAGTCTATATAACCTATTAGGTTTAAACTCTCAACTTTTATAAAGTTTAACATATAAACCTTTCTAATTGAAGATATCTCAAAACTCGTTTGAATGCATTGTAGTGATCTTTACCTAGGTTAGATGGATATCGACTAATAGTTTAATAATAAATACAATATCTAGGCTAATACACTCTAAGCATACATCATGTTTCTAATAGAACTAGAATAAGGAACATTCTTCATGGCCTTTCTTTACATTTCACTATTTGGACATTATGTCAAAGGTAATATCTCTCTATGAGAGATTGGTGTTACATAAGGTTTACAGTTCTCCATATTAAACCATTATAACACCCATTCAATATATGTTCTTTGTAAGATATCTAACAAGCTTTGAGATCTATCTTGGTAGATCTGAATGCCAAAGAAGGAAGATGGGATTGCACCCCCCGTCGCCGCCAC
>JANVCL010000002.1:26282484-26293501 GCA_026546855.1 Erythroxylum incrassatum | reverse complement strand
CGAGGGGTAGGGGCTTATGGTTGGGTCGGCTGCGCTAGGCTCAGGCCCATCTCCACATGTCCACGGCCCATCAGGTGTTAGACTCTCATGCAAACATAAAGATTTACGTAAACCTAGCATCCACAACATATATAAGGTACTATTCCTACCGGATTCAAGGAGGAGATCACAACCCTAGTTTCTTCTCTACTCTCAGCAGCCAAAACTCTTTAAAAACACTAACTTGAGCGTCAGAGGGGCCTTCTGGGAATTAACTCCCGGCCCGTCGTTATTTGTTTTGCAGGTATTTCGCAATCAGAATCACTCCGACCATGGATCAAAACAACAACATTCAACCTCAGCAAGATCAGGCTAAACCACAACCTAATATGATCCAGAAAAAATTTGGTGAAAAGTAGTTCATGTTAAGTCTCACGTATACGAACCTTCTGTTTTAAGCTTGCAATCATGTGACAGTCAACGGCACAGGTTGTCATTCTGGAATGCATGTGTTGGAAAAATGTCTAAATTTAACAATGTTGTTTATATTCAGACCAATCAAAGAATACATTAATTAGTTGTGTTAGTTTGAAAAAGAGAAGAATAATCAACCTAATACGAAAGACAATATAATACTACATTATGAGATGAGGATGGCAATCCTTAAATATAAAAATAAAATGTAGACTTCGTCATTACATTTAATTAAGGTTTGCTAATCTTAGATTGTTTAACTTATTTAATTAAATAACCAGTCAAAACAATATATACAATAGTATAAAATATTTGTCTAAATCTATCGTTGATTTCATGATAGAAGCCAAACTAACAATATCTCGACAATTATAAGAATGGGGTTTACTTGGATATAAGTTTCTATTTTCACTTATGACAAAAAAAACATTTAGTATGAGATTATTAAGAGGACAAGTTTTTGAGCAACTGATAAAGTTGTTTCTTTGTGACTAAATGGTCACAACTTTAAGTTATAGAAACAGGCTCTTTTTAAAAATATCAAAGAAAAACTACGCACAATTGATGTCTCTCCCCTTACACTTCAAAACGAGGAGCTTTGTATATTATGATTCGTTGACTTTTTTTTGATTTGTACTGATCCCATATCTTAAAAGGCTCATAAGATAAGGTAACCAATTTATAATTCCTTCAATTAACTACTAACTCCTATCTATAAGTTGAAGTTTCATAATCACAAATTCTTTATTTTGAAATTATTTTCTACTCTCTTTTTGTTGACTTATTATTGCATTCTCCTCTAAACTCTCAAACAATATAATTGAATCACTTGGATAACTTCCTCTTTGTCTTACAAAGTTTTGACTATTGCTATTATCCTTAATTCTCCCAAAAAATAAGATATAAGAATTGGATGTGGTATTATACCACCGTTTACTTAAAAAAAGCTAATGTGACTATCTAATAAGATGGTTTTTATTATGCTCCTTAAATAGGTTTTCAATGCCATGTTTAATATTTGATATTGATCATCTTTTGAGGATGGTAAGCTAAAGATATATAAGGATGAACATCTTGTAATTGATAATTTCTTTTGTCAAAATACTTTAAAATGATAGGATTGCTATCATTTGTAATAGTCTTAAGCATACCATAAAATTTAAACACATTAGATAGGTAGATATCAGTTATAACTTCTATTAAGTATGGATGATTAAAGGGCAAGAAAAGAACATACTTAATAACATGCTTATCATTACCAAATTAGTATAGTGAAATTCATTAAAATCCATGTCTAACATTATTGAGGAATGAAAAGTGGTTATAATAAGTCTAGTCATAGTAGATGTCACATACTTGTTTTGTTGAAATATTTGATATTGCCTCATAAAGTACCTCACATCCCATCATATATCTTCTAGTAGGAGGATACTGAAGTCTCTTAAAAGTACCCATTATTTTATATTGGCCTTCAATTAAGCTCTTATAAGGTAAAGCTACTATTTTGATCTTAATTACTTATCATAGCTTAACACCACCTTTCATTTTAATTTCGAAATTCCCTATTAGTACTAGTAATTGTTTGATTATATTGCCCCTTTGAGGTAACTTAATGATAAAATCTTTGAAAGTGGTATCCCTCTCATCCCCTTCTAATTTCTTCTATTAGCTCAGTCTGGTATTATAGTAAGTAACTCCATACTAGTTATCCTTGAAAGATTATTAATTGTTATAATTTCTTTGCCTTTCGTATACTCAAAGTCATATCTAAGCAACTTAAGAAGTCAATTTTTTTTGAAATGGTGCACTCATCCTATGTTCTAATGAAGAATGACAACGTGTCATAACACTACAATAAAAATAACTAACCTTAAAATTATAGCTGGTGATAAGTCTAGGTCAATCCTATAGAGATTAAATCAAATCACTTTTCTAAATTATAATTATATGTAAACTATAAATTAAATTAGGGGGTTTGGTTGGTTTTGAATAACAAAACAAAGTAAAATTGAACTAATAAAACTAAATCAAATTAAACAACATAAAAGTGAGAAAATTGATGAATGATTTTGGAATCTGATTCTTAGATCAACCTTAGCCTTCATATAAATAAACATACTTCATTGCATTATTGTTTTCACGCCTCTCTTAACTAAAACTAGCTATCGAACAAGCTCTCTAGATTTAGTCACACAATTGCATTACGAGTAAGGAAAATAGAACAATCTAGGTAATAAACTCACAATCTCGGGTCATTTAACCTATATTATGTTATCCCTAATAATTCAACAGCATTAGTTGCCACAAATGAATCTAAAACACAACTATTACATATTGAATTTGAGATTCTAGCAATGGATTTATATAAAAACAATTTAATAGAAGCATTTAGATCATCCTTACATAAATACCCGAATCAATAAGCAAAAATAACGTAAACAATCCCTAGAGGGAGAAAGATTCAACATTAAACAATGGCAATATGCTCAAATGTGATCATCGGCGTTGATTTCACTTCGAACCAGAAGAAGGAAGATTAGCCCTTCATAATTCCTAAGAAAAGTAAGGTTTATGCCCTTTCTCAAGCTCCAAAAATGATTCTCCACCTTTGGTAGCTCAAAAGGTCGATTTATAGCAAAAACTAGGTTATGCTCCTTTCGAAAACATGCAAGGCCATGCAAGTATATACACAGCCATGCAAACCAAGAATTCTACAATCGCTAAGGTATATGGCCGTGGAAGTATATGCACGATTGTGCATCTTACACTACATAGTGAATTCTTCATTTCTTGCATTTTCTTCTCCCATCTTCACTCTAATTCATCTCCCTTTTATTTCATAAACACAAATGAGTTTGAAATCAAGAGAATTGCTCAAGGAATGTGCTTTTAACTCATTTTAACTTTTTAGCTTTCAAGTTATACATAAAACTAAATATGAACCAAAAATGAGTTCCTTAAACATTTCATAGCATCAATCACTAAGTGTTAAGGAGTAAATGTATAATCAATTAAGCATATATTAAAGAAATTCAAGTTCTTATGACTATTATTGATTATAAAAATCCTCCCACTTAGGTAATGATGCCAATACTTGATAGCAATAATTAATACCATGAATTATTTTTCATAGATGGACAAAGAGTGGTGTTTAGGGGTATGTGGTTTATGTATATAAGTAAAAAGATACTTTCCTTACATTAAAATATATATATCCTAACTCATTACCATAAAGGTAAATCTCAATAATAAAAAGCTTAGAATAATCACAAAAAGCAAGAATTGGTATTGTTGTTAAGATTGCGTTTAAATTCTGAAATGATTCCTTTGTCTCTTTATCCCATGCAAATGCATCTTTTTTAAGCAACTTAGACAATGATTTATTTATTAATCCAAAATTCCTTATAAATCACATATAATATCCTTTTAGGTCAAGGAACTCTCTCAAATCCCCCACACTCTTACGAGTAGGCTAGCTAAAGACTAAAATCATTATTTCTTAGATTAGTAAAGACCCTTAAAGTTAATTTAGCATCTCTTATATACTCAATTGGGAAGCGCTAAAATTGCACTTACTTCTTTTAGTGAGGAACTAATGTTGTATAAGGATTTTCAAATCAAATAGAGCATGTTTCATATGATCACCAAAGGATTAAATATAAACCTGAATTTCTAGTGAGGAAAAGTAGTATAAACTTTCTCAAATGAGATTTGAATACCTCATATATTCAACTTTGAAATGTTAAAAGCACATTAGTGAGTCTAAAAAGCACTAGGAATTTGTATTGACTTTATATGTTTTGAGAAGAATTGGTGCATATAGATATGATGACAACCATATACTAGATCCAGTTAGGTTACTTCACGAAATTTCTCTACAAACTCCTCAATCATAGGGATAGGAATTTTGTCCTTGATTATATACCTATTAAATTCCATATATTTAATATATAACCTATATGAACAATCCTTTTGCTTTACCAAATCATAAGTAGTGAAAAAGTACTAGTAGTATATTAAAAAACACCTTACTTAAGCAAGTTTTACACCAAAATTTCTATAACATTCATTTATATAAAGCCATACATTTTAGCCTTATGTTAATTACTTCTACTCCTTCTTGGTTGAATTTTATTATCATAGTTCTTATAAAGTGGTAGCTTCAATATATTTTATAAAAAAAACTGAATTTGACAAATAAATAGCCCAATTACAATTGTTTTACCCCACCAAAGACAAATTATCTTTATTAATTTCTTATGATTTAAAGAATAATGAAGCTACAACGTACATAATTGAGTAGTTACTTGAGGTTTAGACAACAATTTTTTAAATTTCAGTAGTAACCAATTTTAAATTGCTAATCAGTCCTCCTTTAAGAAAAAATTATAGTTCTTTTTAGTTTAAAAGCATAGATTTCTTTCCAAAGTTACATAATGCCTTATTTGGATTTTAAAGCCACTAAACTTCTAATACCATATTAAAGCCACCTTAAAGTAATAATAAGTATTAATTGAAAAGTTAATGCCTTGTAAACTCCTTTCAAACTCATATATAGTTGTGTATAAGGCAATTGAAGTCTCCCTACCACAATTACCTTTACATTCGTAACCTCTCTACAGTTTTATTCTCCTTTTTGCACTAAGGCACCATCCACAAAATTATGTGTGTTATATTATAAATAAGGATATGTAGTGAGTTTACCATTATGAATCTCTATCATTCTCATTTATCTATAATTGCCTATTGGTACTCCAAACAGTACTCAATGTTAAATGATTAGTTGTTCCTTACCTTTAATCTTATGAAGTTCACACTTCAATTGAGTTCTCTACTACAAAAAGATTTCATTGTTTGCACTTACATTTATCAATTAGGACATACCTATCATCATATAATAAACAAATCCACTTGACATTTTATCATCAAATTCCTTTCTATTCTGTTACCTTTGATGTTTGTTAACATGTTTAGTATTAAAATTCTTAGGAGGAGGTAATGTTGCTGAAGGCAACAATCCTAAATTAATTATGTATTTGGTGTTTGTCTAGCTTAAATGTATAATAAAGCTTGAACTAAGGTGGATTATTTATTTGATACAAAGTATTTTATTACTGGAATAACAAACATAATATATACCCTCTTGCTTTTTAAGCAATGACATAAGCCTAAGTCTAATTAATTTCCAAATTAGACTCAAGTTCGGACAACTCAAAACTCATACTATACCTAAATCATTCAGTCTAAACTTGAATCCAAAATTTGATCAAACTCGAACTTTTCTTAAGCTTGATCAAGATTTGCTTGACTCAAAGCCCAATGGTGTTAGGTCAAGCTTCAAAAATATAACTCAAAAAGTTCCACTCCTATAAAAATAAAATAAAACAAAAGAAATAACAAGACCGTGACCAAAATCTTGCTCAAGACCAGGTTGAACATGGTATAGAAGGTTCTTGATTAAGCTTGAAAACTTCATTGCAGTGACCTAAGAGCTCTTCAAAGGAGAGTAGGAAAAGACAAGGAGTCAAGCAGGTGGAGATCGACGGAGGGTGCAAAGACGTGATGGTTGAGGGAATGAATGCAGTTGGAAGAAGCGAGTCTGTTACAAAATCAAAACATGCAAATTAAATACGAGTTCTCTCCCTCCATCGTGTGTTATTAAGATAGAGAAAGAGCAAAAAAAAAAAATATGTAAAGACTATCTGAGTGGAATGGGACAGTAAAGATTAATCAAATGGTCACATTATATCGAAGAAACAACTTTCAAGATATTATTTTGACTTTTCTACCAACCTTAACTTCCAACTTGATAGGTTTCCTGTGTGACTAGCAGTGGAACAGGGTGGATTTGTGGTTATATACCTAAACACATTGCATGGTGGCGTATGAAGGGAAATGGTAAATAGGGATCAGCTACAGTTCGATTGGTGATATAAAAACTACATTTAGATCAAAAGAAATTCACGAGCTCAGTGGAGAAAGCTTCTCAAGTTATACTGCATTAAATAGGTTGCGGCTGGAAGGGAACACGGAGCTGTCTAATGCTAAGGAATCGCCGAAAAGGTTCACTGTCTGTCATTTTCTCCTAATTTGCTGTTATGAGATCACCTTTACCGGGAGAGAATCAGAAATATCTGTAATGAAGGATTCTGTTTCTGCATAACGGCTAACATTTTTTTTTGTTTTTGGGAACGCAAACTGTTTTTATTTTGTTTACACAGAATGGCTAGGTTTTTAGCAAATGCAAAAACTTGGCAACTCATCTTCTACTTAAGCAGAGGTGCATAATGGTTTGTGAGTTTAATATTGCAAATCTTCAAAAAGGATTATTACAAGGCCATGTTTCTGTTAATACATAGTCCACATGAAATTCATGTACTCCTGGGACTGGAAGACAGTATATGTTCCTACGGCTGCATTTATTGACCTCACAAGCTATTACAACATCGACTAATTGACACTAATGTACACGTATCGTCAACCTGAGAAGGCAGACTAACCCACTGATCCCTCAAGCTTCAGGGACATCAGCTGGTTCACCTCAGCACCAAACTCATCAGGAAGCTCGTTGAAGACATCCCGACAAAACCCTGAAATCATAGCAGCCATTGCCTTTTCATAGTCAATTCCCCTTTGCTGAAAGTAAAATAACTGATCTTCACCAATTTTGGAGGTGCTCGCTTCATGTTCAACACGGGCTGTGGGATTCTTAACCTGTTGAAGAGCAAAGATTAAATAGTCAGATATAGCAATTAAACCATTAAGAAATAGCCCAGAAAACGCAGTCCATATTTTTACAGACATGGTATGAGAGGAAGGGCAAGTTATGCCATAGATATACCAGTGCGATTGGGAAACATACATGATTGAAGTATATACCAATGGGAGTAATCAGACTTTCAAAGTCACCCTAAAGTGACATAAAAATGAAGAAACCTCAACCTTTTAGAAGAATTATTGCATCCGTTATTTTTGGTGAGGCCTGAAGCAATAAATTGGGATACTAAAGGACAAAGTGGCACTTTGGTCTCTATAACTCATATCCCTCGACTATAATATGTATATGCCTACATAATAACCAAACATGTAAAATTATTTTGCAAGTTTAGCATCAATTGTCATACAAGGTACTTCCACTACAACACCTACTCTACAAGTTATGTTGAAACTGAAATGATTAAAGCTTGCACCACAACCGTATGAAATTTTTCATTGGAGCTCATGTCCTCGGTGCAATAGGCTTTTTGGCTAACATTTCAGCTATTTCTCAAACATCCAATTTAAGAAACTTCAAGAATGAAAATTTGAATCACTCATCATGTACATAATCTCAACCAATGGTCCTACAAGTTTAAGTCATTGATACACCCTCTTCACGTATCCAAAGCCGTCAACCCTTCTTTCTAGACAATTAAAACACTATTAAGGTGTCATACACACACTAATTCCAAACACTTGATGAATCCACCATATGCTGATAAATGAACAATCTTCTTCAAGATATTTTTCATCAGTCCACCCACCCAGGCTTCCTAATGAGCTACGATAGGTGCAACAGACTTACTGATGAGCTATGATAGGTGCAGAAGAAAATAGACCTCAGCCAAGAAATAATAGCAAAAATTTTTGCCCATATGATATTTAGAAAATAGAATGGCTATCAACTTACAGCAGTTTTTTGGTGATATATTAATAAGACAAATATAGATCACATTCATCTAAACCTTTAAAAACAAATATAGGGGCTACTAGGTGGACAATGATGATTAATAAAAACTAAACAAGAACATTAATGAAAGAAGTACCTGAATATAAGGATATGTGTTAGCTGCTGCAGTATCACCAATAAGCATTGAGTCACACTGTGAGGAGTTCCGAGCATTTTCCGCCTTTGACTGAATTTGAACAAGCCCTCTATAACAGTTTCTTGAATTCCCAACAGAGATACCCTTTGAAATAATTCGACTCCTTGTGTTCTTTCCCTTGTGTATCATCTTTGTTCCTGTATCTGCTTGCTGATGATTATTCGTCAATGCAACAGAATAAAATTCTCCCACAGTATCATCCCCATCCAGAACAACGCTTGGATACTTCCACGTGATAGCAGATCCTGTCTCAACCTGAGTCCAAGATATTTTAGATCTATCCCCTGC
This sequence comes from Erythroxylum incrassatum, assembly GCA_026546855.1. Taxonomy (NCBI): domain Eukaryota; kingdom Viridiplantae; phylum Streptophyta; class Magnoliopsida; order Malpighiales; family Erythroxylaceae; genus Erythroxylum; species Erythroxylum incrassatum. The sequence goes on along the minus strand of JANVCL010000002.1, from coordinate 26,284,895 downwards.
ACAAAGTCCTCTCTTTGTAACAAAATTATAAATCCCACCCTTACCCTCCTCATCACCAGCATACCAATTCTGTACAGTGGAGTACTTTATCTCTGCCCCTTCTGCACAATACAACTCAACAACAGCAGCATGAAGCTGATTAGTATCATAGGAAGGTGCAGTGCAACCCTCCAAATACTCCACAAAACTCCTATCCTCCGCAACAATCAAAGTCCTCTCAAACTGCCCAGTTTCCATAGCATTAATCCTGAAGTATGTGGATATCTGCATAGGGCACTTGGTGTCCTTTGGCACATAACAAAACGACCCGTCACTGAACACAGCAGAATTCAAAGCTGCATAATAATTATCATCGGGAGGTACAACTCTTCCTAAGTATTTCTTGACCAAATTTGGATACTTCTTTATGGCTTCGGATATTGAACAAAAAATCACACCAGCCTTCTCTAAAGTTTCCCGATGTGTAGTAGCTATGGACACACTGTCCAGAACAGCATCAACTGCGACATTGGCTAATCTATTACGTTCATTCAAAGGAACACCCAGTCTATCAAAGTACATAAGGAGTTCTGGATCAGCCTCATCGAGACTGTTCAAAACAGGCTTCTTTTTGGGAGCAGAATAGTAGCAAATATCTTGAAAATCAACCGGTGGGTACTGGTTATCAGACCATTTAGGCTCCTTCATGCTTATGAACCTCTCAAAAGCATTCAATCTAAATTCAAGCATCCAATCAGGTTCCTCTTTAAGCGAAGATATCAATCTAATTGTCTCCTTAGACAGACCTTTGGGAATCGAGAAGGAGTCGATATCCACATTAAACCCAAATTTCTCCTTGTAATCACGGTTTCGGAGAATCTCCCTGATTTTATCGTCAGAACTAGTAGTAGGAGTTACAATTGAAGCTGGATTACCTGAATGATCGGAACTTAAGCTAGTCCTGGATTCGAATCCCACATCCGCTCGAACCTTGACCAAATTACGCGATTTTAAATTTCTGGATTCAAATGTTTTAAGATAAAACGAAAAGGGGTGTGAGGGTTTTGAGGGTTTCGAGGAATCGGAGATGTGATGGAGAGAGAAGCGAGAAACGCCGTTGGCTAACAGAGACGCCATGGTTGTGGCTGAAATAGAAAGGCCAAAAGCGCTGACAAGCTGAAGGGAAAAATGGAATATCAACATGTTGTTTAATGCTTTATATCGTTAGCCATTCTTGACTTGTGTCACACACACGTAACTTCTACGTACGGATGGCAAGTCGGCAATGCGCTGACCCGGGCTTGGGCCCAGGCAGCCCACCCTAAGCCCAACTCTCCAGCCCAAGCCTAAGCCCAAGGTCAAGTCCAACTTAGCACAAGCTGAACTATTTTTTTAATTAAAAATACAAAAACAACATTGTTTATAGCAAAATATTTTTTTAATAGTTATAGCAAAATAATATTATTTTGTTTATAAATATCGAGCCTCAAATCGGGTTAAGTCTAAACAACTCAGACTTAATTACTATCTTGTCTCAAATCGAGTTAAGCTTGAGCAACTCGAGCCTAATTGCTATCTCTACTTCTGGGTCCATTGTATGGTGGGGGCTTAGACTTGCATTATTACTTGTTTATATCAAATTATTAAGAAACGTCGCGTTCATCTTTGGTTAAGATAGAAATATTAGCACTGTAGTAAATAATTTCTATTTAGTTTTTAGAGCAAATATTGTATTTTTATTTATTTATCTTTTATAATTTTGAGCAGGAATATATTTATTATGGCATGGTTTAAGGAAAAAAATTTATTTTATTTAAGAGAAACAATGTATTAATTTTACTAATCGGAAACTTACTGGAAATTGACATTATCATATAGAAGTATTCTAAGCATTAACATAGTAGTATCCTAAAGTTTACTGTTTTTACTAAGATATTCTTGTTCTATTAAGAGGGCAAGTATAGCACCTCACTTCCGCATGACCCGAATCCGACACCGACGGTAATGTCCTAGTCCGTGCCCGCGAAGGTAGCATGCTAAAACAAGCAATTACTCACAAACCGATGTATTTTTTTTAAAACATTAATAATCCAATATGGGTCATATACATTTAACAATCGCGATAAAAACTTGTTTTCAAAACAGTATCATCAATACAATTTCAATAGTCAATTTGGGCCCATTTTCAATTTTTTTTACCCTTTTTCAATTACAAAACAATCCGCTTTGAGCCATTGGGGCCCATTTCAAAACGCAAAATACATACAATCACTTCCAGTTGGCACCAAGCAAAATAAACAGCTATTTCACAGTTAAAACAATCTCATTACTCAAATTCCCATACTTTGTCACTTATACATACTGAAACATTCAATTATACACTGTACAGAATTCGATGAATACATGAGCTACAAAAAGAAGAAATATCCTAA
>JANVCL010000002.1:26251038-26265384 GCA_026546855.1 Erythroxylum incrassatum | reverse complement strand
TTCTATTCTTTTCTCCTCTTTTCCCCTCAATATTTCCTTTCCTTTCCCTTGTGCAAATAAGGATCCAAACAAAGGCTTAAAAACATGGATGGTTTTTCAAAAACATATGTAACACTTTGAAATTTAGAAAATCTTCAAAACACAAAAGTATAAAGAATATAATTTGGGAGAACCATTGAAATGAGGGAATTAAAAAAGAATTTATTATTGTTCTTTTTAATGTATGAAAGAAATGCACTGCGCCGCAATGAAATGTGGCAGAGAAGAAACACCGGAGAAACATGTAATTCACCTCAAGTACCAAGTTTAAAAATTGGAAGATAAAACACAAATGACTATTCCAAAAGCAATTAAATGGCCAAACATGATGCACAAAGAGAAATTCCAAGATGGAAGTTCCTCCTCCACACTTAAACACCATATTGTCCTCAATTAGGAAACAATCGAAACACAATTATGTAGTGAAGAGGAACAATGGAGCTAGTGAATAATAACAGACAGGGGAAAGCACAATGAGAAGCATGTAAACAACTGGCCATTAATCATGTGAATAAAAACAAAGTAACTAAGTATCCAGCAAACTGGTCAGTAGGATGATCAGCCCCAGACCTAGATGGTCCTGCTCTAGATGTGCCAGTGCCACTCATTGGGTCATCCTCATTAAAGGGCAAATGGAAATGAAAATGCTCTACGATCAACGCATCCATACGCCGGCGATAATGCCTATCTCAATCATACATAATCTCTCTCTCCCTCTGTCATTCCATCTCCTGGGAAAGAGTGGCATGGAGGTGGGAGAGATCTACATAAAGTTCATCTATCTTGCCAGCGAGGGTCTGTAAAGTAACAGGCTTAGGAATGTCCTGAGCTAGATGATCGTCCTCGGTTGGTGCATCAGTTGCTGGAGCTGCACCAATATCATGCACAGGTAGGGGGTAAAGTGGTGGGTGAATGGTAGCGTGTTTTAGACGGTCATACCTAAAGAGTGGGGCTGGGTCAAAATAGCTATCATTATCAAGCTCTGGGACATTGCGGGCTCCAAAAATATCGGAGATAAGGTGAGGGAAGGTGATGGCATTGGTTAATTTGGTAGCATTTATGGAGTCACAAAGGATGAAGGAGATAGTGTCAGCTATATTGAACGGACGACTAGTCATTAGGAGGTAAATGTGTAGGGCTTGTTGCTTGGTGACGTAGGCTAGGTGAGTAGTTGGAATGATATTGTCGCAGACCAAGTGCAGCCAAGGACGAACTTCGAGCCACAAGTCAGATTGTTTAAGGTAACAATGTGTGTAGCGTGGCCAATGCCAGTCTACACCCTCTTGACAGAGGGTGTGGAGTACATTAGCCATTGGATAGGTATGTATGAGCTAATCATAATGGCATCAGCGACAAATAGAAAGATCAAAATGGCGACAAAAATTGGCAATGATGAAGGCATTTGGTTCCTTAATACCACGGAAGTTAATTTTCATCGTATCATGGAACCGAGCATAGGTGTAAAAATGGCGAACGAATTTATCGTTGCCTTGAGTACGGGAATTGACTAGGTCGGTTAGTTGAGAGGCAACAAGTTGCTGGACAAAAGGATTTTTGGGGGGAGCTAAAGGAAAGGGTCTCTCTTTAATATAGGGCCTAGTATCTGCTTTCTCATACAATTCCTCAAAAGTAAAGCTATCGGAGGAATCAGACTCACTAATTAATTATTTGGAGTTGCGTATTGATTATATCTTTGAATTGGAAGATTCTGTGACTGGATTACTGTTTAGCAATTGATATTATGCTGATTTTGGGTTTAATTTCATTACTTTGTTTTAGGTCAAGACATTGTATTGAGATTTTAGCAAAATTGGTGGTTATTCAAGGTGGCTTGAATTATTGGATCATTATATCTATTGCTAGCATAAATTCTATTTTCTTAATTATTGAGTAAAAATCGAGAATTGGTTTTAGTATCCTTGGTTAAAATTTACTATTCTGGTGGCATTAATAGATTGGAATTATGGAAAATATTTTTGTAACAATTTGAGGTGGCTTAATTGTTAGATTAAAAGCTTGATTATAACCCTTGGTTCATTTGTTTTGAACTCCAACATATGTTGGAGTGATGATTGTCTGCGTTATTGAATTGGAGGGTTGTGTTTATCATTGTTAATTACTTGTGTTTTTCTTCATATTCAATTCACTCATTGTCATTTCATATTACTCATTTTAATTTTAAAAATACCAAAAACAAGTTCTTAGTGTTTAATTCAATTCATTGCAAACTTTAGCAGTAATTGCTCAAATCAAACCCCCATTTTATAGTTTAGGATGCATCGCATTTAGTTGCATTTAGTTAAGGTTATTTCAAATGGCACCATCGCCCGAGAACTAAGAAATTGGTTCCTAGTAACTAAGTGTCAAGTAACGTTGACTGGGGATTTTTGTGTTTAGCCTCATACTTGCATTGTTATTGCATACCATTTCCATTTTCATCTTGCATTTTGCATTTTCTTGGCTAGATAAAAGTTTTGAGAAATTTGCTCTTTTATGCATATTGGTGAAGTTTTTGACATTCTTTGATTAATTGTGCATATTATAGGTTTCACTTTCATTCATACACTAAAGTGTATCGTCATCCATACTCATACATTCATACACACACACTTACACTTGCACTCACTAGATTCTTCCATTTTTTTAAAACTTGAATCTTGTTGTGTAGGTCAATTTTGCACCTCGTTCTTTTTGTTACTATTTATGCCTAGGAGTGATAGGGCTTTACCTCTGAATCTTTTAAATCTTGAACTTGAGAGGTTAGTGAAAATGATTAGAAAAGAGAGGAGAATACAGAAGGCAAGTCAACTTCTTATTGAGGAGGAGCATATTTCAAAAGAGTCAAAATTGTCATCTAGTGAATAAGAACCTAGTGAGAGAGCAACCTCTACTGAACACTTGTTTGCTAGTGATTTTGAATTAGACCAAGATACCATGGATGGTGATAATGGTAATAATAGACATGTTAGGCCTAATGGGAACACCGAACATGGTGAAAACAACATAGGAAATAATGGTGAGGATAATAGAAGCATGAGGGAGATTAATAATTCCAATGTTGATTATGACCGTTATGACTTTTATAGTAATGATGTGAACTTTGAAATTAAAGGAGCATTAATTTCTTCCTTACCTAGATTCCATGGCTTTACAGGTGATGATCCACATAGGCATTTGAAGACTATGCACAAGGTGTGTTCTTCCATAAAACCACCCACAACAAATCTTGAAGATGTATTGAGGAGAGCATTTCACTTCACTTTAGAAGGAGAAGCCAAGGAGTGGCTTTACACACTACCTCAACATTTCACCACATTGACCTAGGATCAGTTGAAAGGAGCATTTTTAGATGAATATTTTCCCGCTTTTAAGACTTCAAGGCTCAAAAAGGAGATAACTAGTGTGGTGCAATGAGATAATGAATCCATGCATGAATATTGGACAAGGTTCATCACACTTCTTACCTAGTGTCCACACCATAATATTTCAAAGAATGATCTGTCCAACTCTTTCTATGAAGTGCTCCTTCCACATTATAAGCCCTCAATTCATGCCACAACAAATGGTTTGCTTAGAGAATTGAGTCCCAATGCTGTATAGGCCCTGCTTCAAAAGATGGTGACCAATGGCCCTCAATCTAGAGGCACAAGGAGGGTGTATAATACCTCTTCGGCTACTTCCCAAGATATTCTTGCTGAAATTGCTACTTTGGGAAACTGAGTGGAGAAAAGACTCAATATTTTGGAAAATAATTTGACGGCCAAGTTAATTCAATGGGTCATTCTCAACCTATAATTGCCGGTTGTGAGTACTGTGGGTCCATACTACAAGCTTCCAATAATTGTGCTAGATATGAAGAAGTTCATGCCCTCTACCAAAATAGGAATGGCCAATATCAAAAGAGGGATCCCTACTCCAACACCTTTAATCTATGTTGGAGAGAGTACCCTAATTTTAGATGGGGTGGGGATCAAGGCAACATTCAAGGAAATTGCCTAATCAAGGTTCATCATCTTCTTTTTCTACAAATGATGAATTTGCTATGATCATGAAGGGCATTTCTGGGATTAATTCAAGATTAGATCAAGAGAAGACATAAACTAATGCTAAGTTGAATGTTATGGGCAATAAGATGGACTCATGTCTACAAAATGTGTTCTCTAAGTTAGAGCAAATAGAGACTAAACATGAGAACTTGAACACTTTTTTTACTCAAATCTCCAACAACTTGAGTGAACAACAAGCAAAGAGTAGTGGTTCTATACCCTCAAACACAGTGATAAATCTAAAATCTTTAAATGCAATCACACTGAGAAGTGGTAAGAAAATTGGTGCTAAGAAAGTGAGTTTCAAAGAGAATGAAGAGGATGAAGAATAGGTTGATGAGGAAATGGAAGTTGAGTCTCCTCCTGCTAACACTACTCAAGATACCTGCCAAGCTGAGAAGAAAACTTCTATTTAATCTGAAAGCCTACAAGAAAAGAAGCTCATGGAGAAGTCTAAAAAACAACTAATGGTGCAAAATGATGAAGAGGCAACAACTATCATGAAGAGACTAATGGAGAAAGGATCACCATCCGAATCCAAAGGTGATGAGGTAAACATTCGTGACTTGCCTTTTCCAAATTCTTACTTGGTTAGTAAAAAGAATGTTCACAAGAAAGACAATAATGAATTGCTTGAAATGTTTAGCAAACTTGAGGTAAATTTTCCATTGCTTGAATTGATTAAAAAGATGCCTAAGTTTGCTAAATTCTTGAAAGACCTATGTACAAATAATAGAAAGTATAGGTATAGTGAGAGAATCCAACTAGAGTTAAGTGTTAGTGCCTTATTTAAGCCACAGTTGCCCATTAAATGCAAAGACCCAGGTTTTTACACTATCCCCTGTACCATAGGTAAAACTACTGTTTCTCATGCCTTACTTAACTTAGGTGCAACAATTAATTTCATGCCGACCTCTTTTTATAAGACCTTGGGTACTGAAGCTTTGAAAGACACTAGTGTAGTGCTTAGTCTAGTGGATAAGACAGTGAGATATCCTAAAGGCATTCTAGAGGATATCCTTGTGCAAGTCAAAGGTCTTATTTTCCCAGATGGCTTTTATGTCCTGGATATGACTAATGAGCTTCCTTCTGAGAGTACCTTGATCCTAGGTAGACCATTCCTTTTGACTACTGAGACCATAATTAACATAAAGAAGGGCCTTATCACTATGGGAATTGGGGATCAAGAAGTGCAATTTAATCTTTCAGAAGCTATGATCCATGGTTATAAAGATTGTTCTTACTTGGGTGTTAGTTTGATTGAATGTCATGATAATGATATAGAAGATTTGCATGAGACTGATGTATATGAGCTCGACTGGTGTAATATGGGTGTGAATCATCATGATGCACTTATTTGTTCATCCTCACCCCGTTCTTCTAATTTTTATACATGTGAAGGTGACGTATCATGTGTCTATTATTTTGAGATAGATAGGTGACTTTCCACTCTGCAAAATTTTAATGCATACTTTTATTTTGATATTATTGTTGATTCTGCATATGATAGCCTTGAGGAAGGTGTGTTTCTTGATTTTGCAGGAACTGATGATAAGAAAGCTGTTATGCAAGCTACGAATGTAGTTTCCCCTTCAAGTGGTGCTAGAATATTAGAAAAGGATAGCAGTGACCCTGCTATTGTTGTAAACCCTTCTAATGCCACTCTCACTTCTGATTTACTTTCTTTTTCTATTGATCAAACTGACCTTAATTCTGCTATTTCCGGGTCATATGATGGTGGAACTGAATCGGGAAGTGGAGGACATATACGCCGCACTAAGCTTATATCCTCTTCCCAAAGCCATATAGATGCACCACTCACACTAAATGTATTTGATATACCAAAGCTGGTTCCTTCTATTATGCAGCCCCCTGATAGAACTGAAACCTCTTCCCCCTAACTTGAAATATGTCTTTCTTACTGATATTATAAATTGCCTGTTATTATTTCCAATTCTCTGAGTAGTTCTGAAGAAGAAAGATTAGTTTCTGTGTTGAAAAGGTATAAGAGAGCTATAGGTTGGTCTTTAGGGGACATACCAGGAATTGATCCCTTAGTTTGCACACACAAGGTCCTTTTGGCTAACGGGTCCAAGCCAGTTAAACAGCTACCAAGGAGGTCGAATCCTCTTATTCATGATGTGGTTAATAAGGAGGTATCTAAGTTATTGAGTGCAGGGATCATATATGCCATATCAGACAGTGAGTGGGTGAGCCCGGTACAGGTAGTACCAAAAAAGATTAGTATCACAGTAGTGACAAATGAGAGTGATGAACTTATTCCATCAAGAGTTCAAAATGCTTGGAGAATATGCATAGACTATAGGAAGTTAAACAAAGCAACTAGGAAGGATCATTTTCTATTACCTTTCATTGATCAAATGTTTGAAAGAATATCTGGAAAATCTCACTATTGCTTCTTAGATGGCTTTTCAGGTTACTTACAGGTACCGATTGCACCTACAGACCAAGATAAGACTACTTTTATATTCCCTTTTGGTACTTACGCTTATCGAAGGATGCTATTTTGGTTGTGTAATGCTCCAGGCAGCTTCAAAGTTGTATGATGGCAATCTTCTGTGATTTATTGGAGCAAAATATGGAGGTTTTTATGGATGACTTCACCATTTATGGTGATAGCTTTGATGATTGCTTGTTTAGTCTTGAATGTGTTCTTGGTATATGCATTCAGGAAAAATTGGTTTTGAATTATCAAAAATGTCATTTTATGGTAGATAGTGGCATAGTGTTAGGTCATCGCATCTCCCAAAAGGGGATTGAGGTTGATAGTGCCAAGATTAAAATCATTTCTTCACTTCCTTATCCTACTTGCCTAAAAGATTTGAGGTCTTTCTTAGGGCATGCGGGGAATTATCGACGCTTTGTAAAAGATTTTAGTACAATTGCTTTACCCCTTTCTACATTATTGAAAAAAGATATTGATTTTCACTTTGATGATAAATGTAGACATGCCTTCGACACTTTGAAATCCTTGCTTGTTTCACCTCCTATTCTGATTGCACCTAATTGGGATTTGCCCTTTGGGCTATCTTATGATGCTTCTATTTTTGCAGTTAGTGCTACACTTGGTCAGAGGGAGGAAAAGCGATCTAGAGTAATAGCTTATACCTCTAAGACATTTGACTCCGCTCAAGTGAACTATACCACTATCGAGAATGAATTTTTTGCTATAATCTTTGGTTTAGATAAGTTTAGACAATATCTGATAAACTCTCAAGTGGTTATTTTTACAGATCATGCAACGGTGCAGTATTTGTTCAAAAAACCCTAGTCTAACCCAAGACTACTAAGATGGGCTTTGTTGCTGCAGGAGTTTGATATTGAAATTAGAGACAGAGCTGGAGTAGAGAATCATGTGGCTGACCATCTTAGTTAGTTACCTGAAGGCACTGAAGGAGTTGACTCTTCTGATCTTACTGTTGATTCTTTTCCTGATTCTACACTTTTTGCCTTGGTGGTTTAGGAGCCTTGGTACTCTAATATTGTTAATTACATTGTCACTGATCTTGTGCCTCCTTCTATGTCTAAGTTTCAGGTTGATAAGCTCAAGAGGGAGGCAAGATAATATACCTCGGATGCTCCAATTCATTGGAAGCAATGCAGTGACCAGATCATCAGACAATGTGTTCCTAATAATTAGATCCACTCTATCCTTACCTTTGCACATTCTTTATCTTGAGGGGGGCATTTTAGTGCTAATAGAACTACTAGGAAGGTTTTAGAGTGTGAGTTTTACTGGCCTACCTTATTCAAAGATGCTTATGCTTTTTGCAAGTCTTGTGATAAATGTTAGAGGTTTGAGAGTCTGGGTAAAAAGCATGAAATGCCTCTAAGACCTATGCATTTTTTTTTAATTTTTGATGTTTGGGGCAAGGATTTTATGGGCCTCTTTCCTCATTCATTTGGGTTTTCATATATATTACTTGCAGTTGATTATGTGTCTAGGTGGGTAGAGGCAATGCCAACTAATAAAGATGATGATTATACTATTTCCAAATTTTTACGTGCTCATATCTTCTGTAGATACGACATTCCAAGAGCAATCGTCAGTGACCAAGGAACACATTTTTGCAATAGGACTATCAATTCTTTACTTGCTAAATATGGAGTTAATCACAAGTTGGCCACTCCTTATCACCCATAGATAAATGGATTGGCTAAAGTCTCCAATTAGGAAGTGAAGTGTATAATAGAAAAGATTGTGAAACGATCCCGAAAAGACTGGAGTGAAAGGTTCAAGGAGGCATTGTGGGCTTACAGGAGTGCCTATAAGACCTCTATAGGCCTGTCTCCTTTCCAGTTGATCTATGGCAAGTCTTGCCACCTACCTATGGAGATCGAGCACAAATTTTATTGGGCGATCAAGGCATGTAATGCAGACCTTAAATCTTCACTTGAAAACCGAACAATACAACTCCAAGAGCTTGAAAAGATGAGACTTGAGTCCTATGATAACGTCAAAATCTACAAAGACAAGATGAAAATGATTCATGACAAACAAATTTTGAGGAAAGAATTCCATGAAGATGACAAAGTTCTAAAGTTCAAGGCTCGGTGAAAGTTGACGCCCGGGAAGTTTGTCACCAAATGGGAGGGCCCTTTCAAAGTAACCAAGGTACATTCATTTGGTACGGTAGAGCTGGAGGATGAAGAAACTGGTCATATTTCACAAGCCAATGATCATCTGCTTAAGAACTACCATAAGGATCAGAGACCCCCTAATCCCACAGTTGTTCCCTTCCACCTTTCTTCTTTATTTTATATTATATTGATGATGATATTTGTCTGCTGAGATAGTTCAAAATAAGAGTGGGGGAAGGAACCTTTCTGGTAGGAAGTAGTTTCATTTAGTTTTTGTTAGTTAGTTTCCCCTTGCTCTTGCCGTTTCATCTGCACCCGTTTTTCTTACATTAAGGCTAATGTATTGAATAAATGTGGGGGAGGGATTGCTTTTGTTAAATTTTCCACTACTTGGATTGCCATTTTATTGACTTTTCATTAGGCACTGTTTGTTTGATTGAGCTAAATTGATTGGGTTTTTCTCTTGAGAACGATTTGCTGTTGTGATTCCCAGCTTTTGACTTGACTTTTGCAATCCTTAGGTTTTGTTTAAAATCCTTATTGCTTATGGATGTGAACATTGATATGTTAAGGTTTGAATGCATTTTGATTTGAGTAATTTTTATTCTTAGTTTAATAGCATAGTGAAATGCCTTTGGTGCAGTGTTACTAACCTTGTTGTATAACTTGATTTTAGGGAGGAAATGTCTTAAAGAAAGCCTTGTTGGAAGGATTTTTTAGCCTTACTTTTCTTTCTTATCTTGTGTGATTTCTACTTAGCTTGTTTAGCCTCAAGAACTTGTATAAATTATTTTTCAAAGCTGCTTTAATACCTAGATTTGTGAGCATGATAGGGGCATTCATTTCTAAACCCCTTTACCCAAATACTAGCCTATTCAATTGACCTTTGCTTACCCCTTTAAACCCTTCACTTTCATTCGTTCTGTTATTTTTAAACAAGTGTTTTGCGTAAGTTACATTATGTTTTTTCATGATTAAATGTGCAAAACTGATGTTGCTATTTTTATCTTCTTAGGTTAAAAAAACAATGTAATGAAAGTGAGGCCTTTGAGTTGTTGAATCTTAAAGAAGATTTGTCTCAAAAATAGTAAGATGGACTTTTTAGGAGCCTCCTCCCAGATCTTATTTAGGAAGAAGAGGGAGGTGAAGGTCCACTTTAAAGTTTTTAACTACACAAAATCTTATGTGTTTGTTTGATTTATGGCTTCAGGTTTTGTCCATTAGCTCTTAGATCGATTGCCTGATTTCTACAACACCAAAAAAAACAAAAAACAAAAAAAGAGAATAATTTGGCCCAAAAGAATAAAGTTTGAAATAAGGCATCCCTTGGTGGATTGAAGATTAAAGATTAAAGATTGGGTCTTTAGATTGATAATTGTACATTGGTGTTCATTTAATGGTTGCATTTTAGCTCATTTTGAGTTGCTTCTTAACGCTCATGCATTGCACTTATCATTATTTCCATTTCACCCTTTCATTAGCCTTTCATCAACATTACAACCATACAAAGTCCGCTCGATCATTAATCTATGGTATGTTAATGGTGGAGATAGTAGAATCTTTACAAGCTTATGGTAGGTGCTAATCTAGGTGGATTGAGTGAAAATTTTCCTGTTTGAGAGATGAATGAGACATTTGTACCTTTGAGAGATCTATTATGTTTCTTTTCCTTCTATCTTGTTATGTCTCTTATGTTAGCTTCTTTGCCCCGAAGCATTCCATAACTGTTGGTTGATTAGGGATAGAGGTTGTTTGAGTTGATTGCATATTCTTACCTTGTTGGTTTTATGTTTGTTTGCATTGAGTTTAACTGTTGGATTTCTCTTTACTGATAATTTGCCCAGAAGTGCAAAAGGTTAAGTGTGGGGGAGTTGACAAACTCATTTATTTATATATATTTTCATATTAATTGGATGAGTTTTTGTCACTATAATTGGTCTTTATGGAATTATTTGATTATTATTTGAATTATTGTGGCTTACATCTAATTTGTGTTTAACTGTGATAAAATGATTTTGGACAATTAATGTTAATTTATTTGTAATTTTTATTGTAGGGTACTTGGAGAAATTAGAGTTCAAAAAGGTTAAAAAGTAGTGATCCAAGGCATTAAAATAGCTAGAGAAGAGAAGCATAAGTGCAAGCATCACATAAGAGGAAACGAGGAAACGACAACATTGAGACAGCAGTGGGACATTGAAGAAGAGACCAAAAATGACAACGTGGAAGAGAAATGAGAGAGGCGAGTGTGGTTTGGAAAATATTTTTGTAACAAACTGAGGTGGCTCAATAGTTGGATTAAAAGCTTGATTATAACTCTCGATTGATTTGTTTTAACTCCAATATCTATTTGAGTGATGATTGCCTGGATTATTGAACTAAAGGGTTATGTTTATCATTGTTAATTACTTGTGTTTTTCTTCTTAGTACATTCACTCACTACCATTTTATATCACTCATTTTAAATTTAAAATACCAAAACAAGTCTTTTACGTTTATTCTAAATTCATTGCAATTTTTAGTGGTAATTGATCAAATCACACCCCATTTTGTAGTTTAGGTTGCATTGCATTTAGTTACTTAGGAATTTCATTACATTTTTTTGGTTCCTCAAAAAGAACGACCCGAAGTTACACTATATGCAATCCTTGGTTAAATTTTGAAGTAACCTTAAGGCGGCATCGGATTTAAGGTTATTTCAGTTATGATCCAAGTAAGTTGCTTGAGGAAAAGCAACAATTCAAGTGTGAGGGTGTTGTTAATGAGTGTTTTATATTGATTTTAGATACATAATTTGCTAAATTTTTGTTCATTTAATATTTAAATTGCACTTATTAAGAGTTATTTGTTTTAATTTTAGGCACGTATTAGATTCGGAACGTTTAAAGGCATAAAGCAAGAAAAGCTTTTAAAAGGAAGCAACAACAGGACAAGAAACAATAGCACAGTAGCAAAAATTTAGGCGTTTCATGCAACCAAAACAACGTGAAATAAAGGTGGACAAACAAGAAGAAATAACGTAGCCCACAACCTAAAAACGAAGACGTTTTGGCCAAGACAGCGTGAGAAGGGTTGTGTGTGAATAAGAAGGTAGACCGAAAACTTTATTTGTCACGTCAGTAAATAAAAAAGAGAGATAAAGGGCTAGTAGCAGACAGGAGGCGTGAAATGTTTTTAATCCTAGCAGACACGGTTTTGTGTGAACAGGAGGGTGGACCAACTAGTTTATTCATCACGTCAATGAATAGGAACGATAGGGGAGAGAGCTGGCGGCAGAGAGAGGAGACGTGAATAGTAAGGTGGCCCAAAGTTTTATTAATCCCATCAGCTACAGTATCAAGGAGGGAGGAGAGAAAATAGAATAGCGTGGTAGAGGTCTGTGGTAGAAAAATTAGTATCATGAGAAGATAACTTCTTGGACAGTAGAAACCGTCTATCTCAAAGACCATAAATTGGGTGTTCTTAGTTTGATTTTATTCCTTTATTGTTTTTAATTTTTTTGAATTTAATCAATGCAAATACATATTATGACTATGATTTGTGTTGCATTGATGAATATATAAAAGTAAGCTTTTTTTGGTTGAGGTTAGGATTGACATTGAATTATGAAAGTTTTGTGGTATTGGTTTTTCCTTGATTAAATGTATATTTAATCCTAATGTAACTTGATCACCTAGATTAAGGCCTTAAATGATTGAATGTCATAACCAATAGGATTTAATTTGTTGAAAAATTAATCAAGCAATATACTTGAGACTAAAGCGTAGACCAACCTGAGGATTTTATGTGAAGATATCTAAGATTAACGAACCTAATTTTAGGCTTCTTGTGTTGAATGTCTTTTATTTCAAATTATCTATGAACCAAGTAGGTAACTCGAATTTAGAAGAGAAAAGAATCTCTATGAATATTGGGTTCGACTCCCTTAAGTGAAATAAATTCTAAATCAATCTACCGTTACAAGTTTTAGTGTTTAATCTAATTGAAATCCGATACCTTAATCAATTTTTATCATTTGATTAAGTCTAGTCATTTTTAATTCATACTTTACATCTTGCATATTTCCTTGATTCGCTTATTTTATTTTCAAATCAATCAATTCTTGATCGTCCTAGTAATTTTGTATCGTTTAATTTAATTGTCTTACATGTTGGAATCCCTTAGGTATGACATTCAGTTCTTACCATTTTATATTACTTGTTGACGGGGTACACTTGTCTCTAGTTTAGTATAGATAGAATTTAATTTATATTGCTTTGTTTAGACTACAACATATATGCATGAAAGATTAGCTAATTATAAAAAAATTCAAGTTAATTTATTATCTCATGAAAGATTAGGTAATGAATAAGTGTAATATGATAACTCCCATGTTGATGTACATGGGTTGGAAATTTTCACAAGTTAAATGTCTTAATCTAAGTGCCAAAAATTACAATACTAAAAATATTTGGAAAGGGCTACAACTATATAAAATTTTAAGTTTAAACTAATATATTTTATAAATTCTCGTGAGATAAGTCATCTAAATCCGACCGTCATATACTAAATATTCAGATCAAATCCCTAACCTAAATGTTCGCCACCTCGTGGATGATTTTGTTCTGAAAATGAAAAAAAAAAGAGAAAGTTCTATTATAATATCTATATTTGTTCGTGTTTTACTGCACATTTGTTTCACCTGAGCCAGTTTTTATAACAAATAACTAATGATTTATTTGTTTTCAGGAATGAAAAATATGTGTTTAAGGAATTTTTCAAGCGGAATTCAAATAAACTTTACTGAGAAAAGATCCTGGGAAAAAAAGAAGCAACTACTACTGTTGGTCACGACGGCTTGAGATGTCCGTTTCGAATTGCCTGTCACTACCCGTGCCAACTTCATATTTGTTATTAAACATGTGGATTGGAGAAGTTTGCCTTCCTAGCGACAACTTGAAGGCGGCGGATGCAAGACCTTGGCCGTCACTTCTTTGAAAGCTTGGCCCTCACGCCAATAGTCTCATGGAAGAGTTGGTCAATCCAAGTTCAATTTATTTGCCTTCTTATGTATCTCCTTCCTGGAAAGCAGGAGCAAAAGAGAAACTTTTATTCGTTCGACCGTATAGTCTTCTCTCCTGTTTTTATTTGTTTGTAAAGCATTACGAGAATACCTTAAAGGTTGGCGATATTAATCGGGTGTTTTGGTTTGATCTAGAATTAATATGTTAAATTTGTATTAGTCAATCTTGAAATTAAAAATTAATTTAAAATTTCTAAAGATTGAATCTTCTACTATTAACATAATACAATACTGATATAATTAATTAATATAAAGTCGATTTGATATATCAATTTAAAATTTTAACAATCAAAAAGACATTTTCTATTGTTTCTTAAACTCAGGTAAGGAAATAGGGAGACTTTAAATAATAATATCCTGACCTACAACTTCCGTGTGCAAAGTAAATTCTTACGGCTATAAATTAAACAGAGCTATACATTGTGAAACCCAAAGTGTAGCTAGAGGTCCAGAAATGGCTACAGAGTTTATGGCACCTCAACATAAACCTCATGTAGTGTTCATCCCATTCCCTGCTCAAAGCCACATGAAATCAATGCTTAAGCTAGCAAAGGTACTGCACCACAAAGGTTTTCACATAACATTTGTGAATTTCGA
>JANVCL010000002.1:26215509-26226860 GCA_026546855.1 Erythroxylum incrassatum | reverse complement strand
TCAATCAATCTCTTTCCATTTCATTTCAATCTCATAATTTCTTCCCTTATTTACACATAACTAATTGCCAATAGCTCATCGGTTAATAGTCCTAGCTTACCGAAAGATTCGGGGTCCAACACATAAGGGTTGCACCCTAGACTAGTGCAACTCGGGTTAGCGAGTCTATATGTGGACTGTCGTGTAGTGGTGCAAGTTAGTAGGTGAGGGTGTGGGTCAATAGCTGCGGATGTGGGTTTGTGTGCGGGTGCGATCGGGTCTCCATACGGGTGTGACTGGGTTTAGGTACGAGAGCAATTTGTGGGTGACTACTTGACTGGTGACATGGTGCCAAATCATGAGGGCAATAGGTGCAGGTTTGATGGTGTAAGTGTAGGTGCAATGGTGCAGGTGCAAGTGCAAGTCCACGTGCAATGGGCAGGCCACGAGCCTGATTGGTGCGATGGTTAAGACGGTGAGAGTGAGAATGAGAGTGAGAGGTAGGTGGGGACTGGGGAGAGGGGACAGGTAGGTTCCTTTATTTAGGGTTAAATTTTTTAAAATTTTAATTTAATCCTTAAAATTTTAAAATTTACAATTTAGTTTGATTATTATCTGGTATTTAAGTATCAGCGGTACTTACTAGTGCCAAATCTTAGTACGAGAGAATATGGTATTGTATAGTTTTTCAGCTGGTACAATACGATGCCCGTATATTTGATTTGAAATGAAGGTCACTTGGAATGACGTGATGCTTTGATCACTCCTTAGAATGTCATGTTTGTGTTATGTTTTTATAGATTTGGCTTGGGAATTAGTTTTTCTTTCTAAATTGGTAAAATTAAAATTGGCTATAAACCTTTTTTTTAGGGAGAAAAACCAATTACACGACTAGTCTAAGGAAACAGATTCCCAACATATCCTCTAAAAGGAGTACATGGCACCTAATGGGTGGACGATATAAAAAAGTGGGTCCTAACTCAAAATTCTCATAATAGTTCGCTAACCAGTTCGCACAGTGGTTACTCTCACGGTAGATGTGACGATAGACCACCGCTCATTTACGCGTAAACAATTCATGAATATCCTGAACAATGGCATTATGGACTGTGGACCGGCTAGTCGAGGAAAAGATGAGCTGAATGGCCACTACCGAATTTGCTTCCAGCTCAATCCGGCAAAAGTCGAGATTTCATGCAAGTGTAAGCCATGTATACACCCTCCAAAGTTTTGCAAACACCGAAGAGCACTAGCCGAGATTATGGATGAAACCGCCAAGCTAGTTGTCCGCCTGCTGTAGCCGAGGAGGAAGATCGTTTACACGCTCCGTCTGTGTTCAACTTAACCCACCCGAATGAAGGTTTGCACCAGTCGGTTAAATGCTCATGGCAAGGGTGGTGTTCGGGAATAGTGCTGCGTTGCACTATGTTGGACTTGTGGATCAGATTTGCAAAAGATAAAATTGGCAAAGGACAAAAAATAGTAGTAGTAGTAATTATAATAATTTTATAGAAAAAAATCCAACAAAGTCATTGATTGGTCCGTGGGATTAACACGCTATCTTATTAGTTAATGCTAGTCACAGAAATTCCAAGTTGAAAAGAAGAGAGGGACAAAAACAAGCTTCTTCTGCAATCAGATTCACCTCTCCACCCGTAACTTTTCTTCGCTTTTTCCAGACCCGTATATCGATCTTCAGAAATCATCGCTTCTAATATCTGTCTAAATTTACTGAAATTGTTGATCTGATTATCTGTGCTGTCTGGGTCTTAGAAATCAATTAATCGCTTGAAGAAGATCATAACACAGCGAGTGGTTTTAATAATGGCTCAAGCAGTTGAGGAATGGTACAAGCAGATGCCTGTCATCACTCGCTCTTATCTCACAGCTGCTATTGTCACTACTATCGGTTGTTCCCTTGATGTGGGTTTTTCTCTCCTTTTTGCTTTGTACCTTTATTTGCCTTAATTGGGTTTGTGTTTTGATGGAGGCAAGTGGATTGGATTGTTTCTAACCATCTTTACTAGGTTTGTAGCATTTTTCTCTTTGAAGCTTTTTCTTTTTTACTTTTTATAATTCTCAATGTGGATTTTGAATGATTTGGGTTCAAGAACTTAGCTTGTTAGATTTTTTTGTAATTGATTTCGATTTGGAACTTGTTTGTTTAACCAGGTGCTCTGCCTAGTCCTTAAGTTACTCAGTTCATTTAGTTGCTATAATTTTGTAGGCCTTTTGTTTATTGCATTTAGCTGGAGGAATTTGGAAAATTCAGTGATTTAATCTCTTATTTTCCTTTACGTTTGGTTTTGGCAGATAATATCTCCTCATAATCTGTACTTGAACCCCACACTTGTGGTTAAGCGTTATCAGTTCTGGCGTCTGATCACAAATTTCCTGTACTTCAGGAAAATGGGTAAGTATTAAACCTCTATTAAGTGAAGTATTTCTGTTCGAAAGGGTCTTCTAATGGTGTTATATGTTGCAAGTTTGTGAAATTTAAATGTTCTTCTTTTATCTGCCCTATGCCTGTTGTTTCTAGCTGAACCATTGTTTCCTGGATATGCACTTTTTACGATCATCAAATAAATGGCTAGTCTTACTTCAAGCACATAATATGATTACTTTTCCTATAAACACATTTATGCGCTTGCAAGATTTTGCTCTTCCTATGGAATTAGAGCTTTCTTGGGTTTAAGTCTTTTGCCATTTGTAAGCCATGGATATGATAAATTGTATCAGTAATTTTAGGACATTAAGACATCTTTAGCTTTTTTTACCAGCCCCCTTGAAATCTAGGTCAACTAAAGTGACAAAAAGGTCAGTTATCATCAACTGCCACAGATTGTTATTAACCTTGAATCAATAAAGTCGAGATTTTGAAATTGAAAGAAGCCATCAATGATTTTAGGGTTTAACATGTCCATTCACTTAGGATATGCCAATATGTTCTATTTTGGACAAAAGTATTGCCATTTAGAACTGCTAATAGATAATTAAGGTACAATGTATGCACCGTACGGTTACAATTTTTCTGTATTCATTAATCATTAATAACTAATAAGTCATGTCATACTACTTACCATTGATAGATGATTTCTTTTCATTTAATTTGTATTCAATTTTGGGCTAATTTGTTATTCAATAAAGGGGAATGATCTGTCTGGAACATGGTTGATTACCTTTTCTTTCACTTCATTATTAGTTGTCGATGTCATTCCAAGCAAAGATACCAGTTTGGGAGTCTTAGCATAACAACGTTCAGATTTTTAAGTATCTTAAGGTAGCTTCTTGTTTGTTTATTGCAAAGTATGAACTAATTTATTTTCCTTGGGCATCAAGGAGACGTACGTGCTGAAACTTTGCATGCATGCATGCTTGTATGGACATGCATGCATGACGGCACTCAATTGCTCCTAGCACGTTGGAAAAGTTCAGATCAATTTAATGTTGTGGGGCTTTTCTTAACGTCATTAAAGAAACTTATCATGTGGAACCTTTTTATTGGAAGTTTCTTGTTTTTTGTAGTCTTTTTTTGGCAGGTTGACTGATCTGTTGGAATGTTATGTTCTCATTGCATACAGTAATCATCATTTCTAACACTGTCATTTTTTGGAGCAGACTTGGACTTTATGTTCCACATGTTCTTTTTAGCTCGATACTGTAAACTTCTTGAAGAGAACTCTTTCAGGGGAAGGACTGCAGATTTCTTTTACATGCTCTTATTTGGTGCAACTGTTCTTACTGGTATAGTGCTTGTTGGTGGCATGATACCTTACTTGTCAGAATCATTCGCCAAAATCATATTCCTAAGCAATTCATTGACATTTATGATGGTTAGTCTTGTTCACTGTAGATTTACTAATTGCAGGATTTGGTGTTATTTGTTTTAAGTGGCTATGTTTATCTGAACTTTTTTTTTTATTCTTGCAGGTTTATGTATGGAGCAAGCAAAATCCTTTCATCCACATGAGTTTCTTAGGCCTTTTTACCTTTACAGCAGCTTATCTTCCATGGGTGAGTATCATTTGTTTCTGTCATATGCTGAAATAAAATCATACATGTCTCTTTTTTTCAGTGGCTCATTTTTCAATCTGATGCTCTTTGTATGAGTTCTAGCATCATGTTTTGATTCTGGTTGAATAAGCTAGTTCACCTCAAGACCCACTACCTTACACTGTGCAGGTTCTATTAGGCTTTTCTGTCCTTGTTGGTGCTAGTGCTTGGGTGGATCTATTGGTACGTTCTCTTCACTAAATTTAACCTCTATGGCCCACTTTCCAACCTTATCTCTTCTAGTAGATTTTGTATACATCTTTAGCTTATTTTTTCAACAAGGAGTATATCAGCACACAAGCTGCAGTTGGTTTACCAAGTCTTGAAGCGACTAGATACATGTGGTTGTTTAAGCAAACTCTTAATAGCTCAGGGGTTGCTTTTTTAGCATTTGTTATCCCCAAATTGTTGAAAGAAGACAAAAAGAGATAACTAATTCTTGTGAGAATGATTACCGAACGTAACAAATGTTGTGGAATTTGATGAGTGATGATTATGTTGAGTAATTCATCCAGGTAAAGCATCTACGTGGAAGTTCTGTTAGGAAACTGAGGTCGTATGGAATGGTTTCCTTGGTATCTTTTAGAGTATATTTTGGTCTTATCATGTATACAATTTCTCCAAACAGTCAAAGACTCAAGTGTAAGAAGAGCCTACTGTTTTAATGTGCCTAAGATTCTTTTAAATGATTCAGGGTATGATTGCTGGCCATGCTTATTATTTTCTTGAAGACGTTTATCCAAGGATGACTGGTCGCAGGCCTCTAAGAACTCCAGCGTTCATCAAATCACTATTTGCAGACGAGGGCGTTGTGATGGCACGGCCAACGAATGTCAGATTTGCTCCACCACCTGCAGAGGAAGTTCACCAAGATTGATGAGAATCAGGTGAAAGAAAGACCAATGAGTGGTAGCCTTTCAATTGTACTTGTCGTGAAACTACAGAAGTATGATAAGACGAGCCCTTTCAGTATCATCTTTCCTGACATTTGTCTTCAATTCAAAGGTTAACCGATGTATATGACGTTGCCGAACTTCAGTTACATGAAACTTGCCTAGATAAAGTCTTTTTTTCTCCTGTTTGTAGATTATATAAAGGACCCCTTTGAGTATAGTGCTTCCCTTGCAGTTCTTGCCAAATACAGCAACTTAAGTCGGTCTTTGATGGAGATGGCTTGTGACACGGGTTCACAAACTTACGGTCAATTGGTTTTTCAGTCACTGAATAAAAGACATCGATTTTGTTTAAAACTGGTATGTATTGAGAGCCCAAGTTCAATCTCAAGTTCAGTGAATTTAAAGTTGACCTAGCAGCTTTGAACTAAGTCAGGTTGGACCCAAATTACTAATCTTGACGTCCTTTATGCTGTCTTTCACTTACTTCGTCGTAATTGTACCTAATCAGTAGGCTCGTCTTAGTGTTGCCAATGCTTTCTCCTTGGCCCCAAGATTCAATTTAACAAAATTTGGCTGATGGAGAAGTACATTTCCAGTACCGTCTCAAACCAACTGCAAGCGGTAACAAGTTGAGCCACTGTAAAGAGGTTGGCATCATTGCTTAACCTTAGCTATGGAATGCTCTTGATGCAGGACAAATGGAAGAATTATTAATTACTAGCTAAAACTCACAAATTTAGAAATATGGTTGATATTAGGCTGCTGAAATATCAAGGTTGGATTTAGGCTAAGGATGTAGAATTTTCAGATTTAATATGACTGGAATTTTAAGATTTGCTTGTTAAAAATTTAGTTTTAGGATTTCAGATTTAATGTAGCTAGAATATATGCTTGAGATAGGTCGAATGTAGGTTTAATAGGGCTGGAATTTAGGTTAGGGTTGCTCGAATTTAGTGAAAATCACAAGGAATAGATAGTAGAAAATTAGGAATCACTCATAAGATCTAAGAATCATTCTTAGAAGAAAACATCACGCTTTCTAGTTGAAAACCCAAATTTGTAGAAAAAATTCAAATTGCTTTTTATTAATAAAAGACTGAGTACTCACATATATATAGAGAGAATTCTTTGAATCTTTATTCTAGTAGAAAAAGGGCTTCCAATTTAAATCATATTATAATAGAAATTTTATAAGTCCTATACTAGGATAACAACTAATACTTCCTATCTAATAAGGAATTCTAATACAATATGAATTTCAGCCTTTAACTTTGATTTCAACTTAATTCTCAGTTCTCATTCTACCAAATTAAAACTTGTGATTGATTACTTTTTTTCTCTTTGATTTCTCTTATATACTTTAAGTTCTTTTGTGTCAATTCTCTTTGACTTGTCTGAAGTCAGTCCTTGACGTGATAATGTGATAAATACTGATCATATAAATCTGGATTCAACTTCTGAAATTCAAACTCTAAAATTCAAATGCTGTAAAAATCAGTCTTCCTTTCCACTTAACAAGTAATTATCGATATTCTCCATCTTTGGTAGCTACAATTTGTTCATCTCGAAAATCTTTTGTATCCTCTTTAAGATAGGGAACAGTTGGAATTCTTACAGCTACTATAGGACATTGCTCATCATCTTGTCCATGATAAATAGATAAATTTGTAACATTAAAGGTAGGACTTATTCTCATATCACTTGGTAATTCCAAATCATAAGTATTAGCACTTATCTTCTTAATGATCTTATAAGGTTTAACATTTTGTGAATGGAGTTTCTTATTTTTTTTCCTTTCTAAAATTGATTTGGATAAATCCTAACCATCATCATATCCCCTTGATTGAATTCCACCGATCGACGATGCTGATCAGCATGTTCTTTATAAGACAAGTTATTGGTTATTATCTTTCGTCGTATCTCATTAAAGATTTCCCTCATTTGTTGCGTAAAACCTTCAACTTCAACACTAACTCTTGTTATTTGTGGTAAAGGAACCAAATCAATAGGCTTCCTTAGTTTAACCCTTGAAACTATCTCAAAAGAGCTCTGACCAGTTGGCCTATTTATAGAACTATTGTATACAAATTCTACGAAAGAAGAATTAGGTCCCAATTTTTTATATTATTTCCAGCCAAACATCTTAGCAAATCCTCCAAGCTTCTATTCACCACCTTTGTTTGTCCATCAGTTTGGGAATGAAAAGAACTTGAAAATTGAAGCGTAGTGTTTAATGTTTTCTATAGAGTTCTCCAAAAATAACTCATAAAATTTACATCACGATTAGAGACGATGGTTAAAGGTAACCTATGGAGAAGTAAAACCTCTTTGAATAAGAGTTTAGCTATATGGACAGCATCATAAGTTTTCGAACATGGAATGAAATGACTCATATTAGAAAACCTATCCACCACCATGAAAATAGTATCATAATCTCTTACAATTTTAGGAATTCCCAAGACAAAATCCATACTTATGTCCTACCGTGGTTCTCGAAGCACGGGAATGGTATGTATAATCTAGACTTTTGCTTCCTTCCTTTAGCTAGTTGACATGTTTGACATTGTCGTATCACCTTCGGAACATCTCGCTTTAAAGAGGGCCAATAAAAGTGATCTTCAACTATTGCGATGATTTTATCTCTTCCAAAGTGTCCTGCTCCTCCTCCTCCATATAATTCCCAAATCACTTATTCCCTTATAAACATATCAGGTAGGCAAAGTTGATTTCCTTTGAAAAGATATTAACCGTGGATCACAAAAGGAAAGCGTTGGTCTCTTTGTCTAGTCACAATTTTTGAATAGATTATTCCAAAATTGTGATATGAAGCATACTCTCTTTTTTATTTTGTCGAATTCCCTTTACCACTCAAATGTTAAGCAAATGATTCTTCGTACTCAATGCATATACGACCTTATTCTCAACTCCTGTCCGATGTTTAATAACATAGTTAAATTGTTCCATGAATTCACTTCATAAGGCGTGCCTTTTGTTCAAGTTCTTTTAGGACTTGAAGTGTTTAAGAGCTTCATGAACCGAATATAGAATAAACTCCTTGTATAAGAGATAATGACTCCAATTGTAAAAAAAATGTACTATTGCATAAAAATCCTTATCATAAGTTGAATATCGTTGCTTCTCTTCACTTAACTTCTCACTGAAGTAAGCAACTGGGTGTCCCTTTTGGTTGAGTATGCCTCCAATTCCTACATGAGATGCGTCACAAGCAATTTCAAATATCTTAGAAAATTTTGAAGGTTGTAAAACAGAAGATTCAGTCATCTTTTTCTTGAATTCTTCAAATGCTTTAGTTGCTACCATTGACCAAGTAAATTGTCCTTTCTTCATACAATCAATAATGGGTGCCATTATGGTGCTGAAATTATGAATAAATCACCTATAAAATGTTGCTAGACCATGGAAATTCCTTGTCTTGTGCACATCCTTTAGAATAGGTCAATCAAGAATGACCCTAATCTTCTCAAGATCTATCTCCACTCTATGGTAAGATCTAATAAAACTTGAAAATATAACACTTGATTGCATGAAAGAATACTTCTTTAAGTTGATATAAAGCTTCTCTTGACTCAAAACTCTCAAGACTTGTTGTAGATGTAATAGGTGACCTTATTTAGTCTTGCTATATATTAATATATCCTCAAAATATACCATCAAAACTTTGCCCATAAATGGTCAAATCATTTGATTCATCACTATCATAAAAGTATTAGGTGCATTAGAGAGTCTAAATGACATCACCAACCATTCATAAAGTATCTCTTTAGTCTTGAAAGTCTTTTTCCATTCATCTCCAGGTCTGATTATGATTTAATGGTACCCACTTCATAAGTTTGTCTTGGTAAAGATAGTAGCTCTAGTCAACATACCTAATATGTCATCAAGGTGAGGTATTGGAAATCTATACCTTATTGTGATCTTATTTGCTTCACAATAATCAATACACATTCTCTAACTTCCATCCTTTTTAGGAGTTAAAAGTGCTGGAACTACACATGGAGTAAGACTTTCTTCAATAAATCCTTTTTTTAATAACTCTTTTGCTTGTCTCTTCAACTCTTCATTCTCAATAGGATTCAGATGATAGGCTGGAAGATTTGGTATAGTAGACCTAGAGACCAAGTCAATAGCATGTTGAATATCTCGTAAAGGAGGTAGTTCACCTAGTAAATCATTCGGTGTAAGGTCTAAAAAATCAGCTAACAATTCTCCTTCTTCTTTTGGTAAAGTTCAGGGTGTTTCAGGTGTTGTTTTTGATACTTCCCTTACTACCATTGCAAACACAATCCCTTTTTCCTTGCTAACAGCTTCAAATTCTCTCACGTTAAGATATTAAAAGTCTTTTTTGTCGACATTTATGGTTATCTTGCTACTTACTATTTGTTTTTCTACCTAATCTACCTTCATAGGGTTCAAAATTATGTTCTTTCCATGAAATATAAAATGATAAGTGTTAGCTTTTCTGAAGTGTTGAACATCTTGATCATAAAGCCACAATAGCCCAAGTAAGACATGAGATACTTTCATAGGAATGACATCACCCCAAATAGATTCCTTATATATTCCTAGTTTGAAAAGCACCAACCACCTTCAAGCAACTAGTATAGTACTAACATCTACCTAGACAACTTTGTAAGGATTTGTATGTTTCTTCATGAGAAAATTCAATCACTTCACCTTTTTCTCCGATACAACATTCATACTTCTTCCTCCATCAATGATAAGCTTGCATACTTTCCTTGCTAACTTGAGTAAAGAAAATAGCATTACGAAGTCATTCTTCTTGTTCTTCCACTTTAGGGGTTGTAAGGATACGTCTCACTACATTAAAATTTATAGAACTAGCTACTTTATCACTAAAGTCTCCTTCTAACGCCTCTCCGTCTTCATTCTCACGCATGTACTCATCAAATTATTCCTCTTCTTCTCCTGTCATATGCAAAACTTTAAAAGGACATTTATAAGCAAAGTGGCCCCTCCTATTGCATCGGCACTTCTTGTCACTATTATAGTTCTCTTCGTACCGAACTCCTTGGCTTGACTTCAAAACTTTTTAGTTACTTGTTATCCAAAGTGTTGTTCCGCTCTTAAAGCCAAGTGATATGCATCTTCAAAGTTATAAATCCTTTTCATCACTAGCTTATTGCAAATTTATGTCCTTAAACTATTTTTGTAGTGACATATAAGTTTTCGTTTCGATTCTATCCCTTCACATTGGATAGAAAGTTCATCAAATATTTCCTTGTACTGAATTACGAACATAATCCCTTACCTAAGGGTTGTGAGATAATCTTGGAGATCTTTCTAATAATGAAATGGTAATTACTTTTCTGATAACTTCAGTTTTATCTCTTCTCAATCAACAATTAGTGGCTAGCCCATTTTTTGAAGTCTATCCTCTACCAATATCCACCAGATTTTAGCGTGTCCAACTACCTTCGTCTTTTCAAATTGGACTTTTCGATCTTATGACATGTGCTATCAATCAAAGAAATCTTTCAATGTTATTGTCTAGTCTAAGAACAAGTGTGGATCTATCTTTCCTACAAACTTAGGGGCTTCAACATAAACTTTCTTAGTAATATCATCAAGTTTATTGCATGTTTCAACTCTATCGTGGCCTTTAAAGGCTCACACATACTCTCTATGTGCTACTAGTTGATTTTTTTGTCATAGATCTCTCAGTAGGTGTTGATTTCCTAACCTCATTCGTTGTTGATTAGTATCAACCTCTTCGTCTTGGATTTTACTTTCTCCACCCCTGACCATCTAATTATAGTTTGTTGTCTAACATTGTTTTCTTGACTAGTTCTTGGAGCACCTTATAATCGAGAGTCACTAAGGTCCGATTCTTCTTTAACTCTTAAAAGTATCTCATCTCACTCGTGGTTACTAAATATTCCTCTATATGCCCTTTTGCTATGTGTCGCCATCGTAAACTCAAACTTTGATACTAAATTTATGTAGGATAAAAGAAGAATTATTAACTAGTAGCTAAAACTCATAAATTTAGAAATATGATTGATATTAGGCTGCTAGAATAACAATTTTCAAGGTTGGATTTATGCTAAGAATGTAGAATTTTCATATTTTGTATGGTTAGAAATTTAAGATTTGATTGTTGGAAATTTAAGGGGGTGCTTGGTTGATGGGTTTGGGAAGGAGTTAATGGGTATAGAATGAAAAGTGAGTAGTTGGTTGTTAATTATGATTATAGGGGTAATGGTTTGATATCCCACTTTAGGGGAATCCTCCATACCTCCCATTTAGTAGAGGAATAAAAATCATTCCTTAGTAGAGACTCATTTTACTAATTAATTAAAATATAATTAATTAATTAAAATATAATTAATTTATAATATAATTAATTAAAATAATAATATTAATTAATTAAGTACATTATAA
>JANVCL010000002.1:26164980-26177097 GCA_026546855.1 Erythroxylum incrassatum | reverse complement strand
AAGCATATTCTGATCACGTAAAAGATCCTGAGCAAACTTCCGTTGAGAAAGCACCATACCATTAGCAAGATACGAGACTTCAAGCCCCAAAAAATAATGTAGAACACCCAAATCCTTGATGGTAAACTGCTGATCGAGATAAGACTTTAAAGCATCAATTTCACCCAAGTCAGAACCCGTAACAAGGATATCATCAACATAGACAACAACAATCGTAATCTGCCCTGAAGTCCGCTTGATGAATAAACTATAATCATGTTTAGAAGCCACAAAACCAAGATGCAACAAAGCAGTAGACAACTTCGAATACCATTGACGACTAGCCTGTTTGAGCCCATAAAGCGACTTCATCAAGCGTCAAACCTTATTCTCAGGATTCGGAACGCCTAAAGGCACCTTCATGTACACTTCTTCATGTATATCACCATGAAGAAAGGCATTATTAATGTCAAGCTGAAAAATCGACCATTGCTTGTTGACAGCCAAAGCAAGAAGACAACGGATGGTAGTCATTTTAATCACAGGAGAAAAAGTCTTAGTATAATCAACACCATGCTTCTGATGATTGCCTTGAATAACTAGGTGAGCCTTGTAACGCTCCAACGTGCCATCAGACTTCAACTTCACTTTATACACCCATTTACTGCCAATCGCTCCCTGACCCGACTGTAAATCAGACAATACCCACGTATTGTTAACCTATAAAGCTTGAATTTCCGTATTCATTGCATTAACCCAATGTGGATCAGCGACAGTATCATAATAGGACGTAGGTTCAGAGTAAGCAGCAAAAGACATAAGGTGACGCTATTGGGAAGAAGATAAAGAAGAAAAAGCAACAAGGGGACATTGGAAAAACACAGAAGGAGAAGAACGAGCATGACACACATACTGTTGTAAGTAACCAGGTGGTTTGGTGACCCTGGTAGACCGATGTAAGACAGGAGGAGGAACAGAAGGAACGGGAGAGGAAGATGGTGAGGGAAGAGATGAAAAAATAACATCAATAGGATGAGGAGCAGAAATGGAAGAATTAGAAGTCGTTGAAACAGGTAAGAAGATGTGAGAATCAGCAGCAAGAGGAATAGGAAAAATAATATTAGGAGAAGACGAAACAGAGAAATGAAATGGAAAATGATGCTCATGAAATTTAACATCCCTACTAGTAAAAATTTGGTGGGTCTCCAAATTCAACAACTTATAAGCTTTCTGGTCAAAAGGATAACCCAAAAACACATGGAACAGCCCGAGGAGAAAATTTATTCCGGAAAAAAAGGGTAAAACCAAAACATAAACAACCAAAAGAGCGCAAATGAGCATATATAGGGACGACATTATGAAGAAGTTCAAAAGGGGTGCGATTGTTCAATGAAGAAAGAGGGAAACGATTGAGTAGATAACAAGCAGTAAGTAGAGCTTCACCCCTGTAAACAATGGGTAGGTTAGCTTGAAAAACCAAAGCTCTGGCACAATCCAATAAATGTCGGTGCTTTCGTTCAACAGTACCATTCTGTTGAGGTGTGTGGACACATAAGGTTTGGTGTAAAATGCCTTTGGAAAGATAGAAAGCTTTGGCAAAGGTGGAACAGAACCCTAACCCATTATCACTGCGTATAATGTGAACCGAAGCTTTAAAGTGGTTTTCAATATAGGTGATAAATGATTGCAGAATAGACAAAGCTAAACTCTTTCGAGGTAACAAATGCACCCAAGTACACCTAGAAAAATCGTCCACAATGGTGATAAAGTATCTATGGCCATTATAAGTAGCAGTGGGATAGGGCCCCCACAAATCTACATGGAACAGTTCAAAGATAACAGAGCTTTTAATGCTACTGGCAGAAAAAGACAAACGAGAAAACTTAGCTTTAGGACATATCTGACATATAACAGAAGAATTATCAACTTTCCCATTACAAAGAATATCTGGAATCAATCTCAATCGTTCAAAAGGCAAATGACAAAGTCTACAATGCCAAAACCATGTATTTAGTGGAGTACAAGAATCAGTAGCTACATGATAAACAGAATGAAGAAGAGGAGCTTGAAGACAAGAAACACTGGCGGAAGGATTAAGGCTACATAAGTCAAGGTTCTCGAGCACAAAATAAAGAACACCACGCTCTTTACCAACACCAGAGGCCTCATGGCTTGGTCCTGAACAAGACAATGAGAATGGGTAAAGATTATGCTGGTATGATACTAAACCCATAACTTTTGAACAGAAAACAAATTGAATTCAAAATTACGTACATGAAGACAGTTGGTCAAAATCAAATGGTTGGAGATTTTCACAGTGCCAGTATGAGTGACTAAAGCTTGTTTACCATTCGGAAGAGTAATATGGAAGGGTGTACGCAATGGCTGAAAGGTTTGAAACAAATCAAGGTTAGAAGCTATTGTGGTCGGTGGCACCACTATCGATGATCCAAACTGGTTTAACACAATGACTAAAGAAGCACAGACTATTACCTGCAAAGAAGGCAGATGATCCACCAGAGTCGCCATTGCCAACACTTGAAGATTGGCCAGTAGCTGAACCAAATTTATTCAACAAAAGTACCAATTGATCATACATTTCTTAGCTCAATCCCATGCTCGGTTCGGTGGATGAACTAATATGAGCAACATCATCAGACGTAGTATTCAGCCCTTCAACATCATGAACATCAGATTGGACAGTAGCTTCCAACCGCTTGCTCCTGTCCCACGATTTAGCACCACTCCCAGCTGGAGGATGCAATTTGAAGCATCTGTCGATGGAATGACCATAAACCTTACAAAAATCACAAAAGAACTTTGAGCGCCTACCATTGGGTGTAATGCCATACACCACTTGTTTAGTATCAGACACTGGAGACTGATTACCAATGCTATTAGACTTGGAATGAAACATGTTTGATTTCTGTTTTTGATAACCAGCAGCAAACGCAGCTCCATCTGACAAAACAACAGGAGATACCTCACAATCTCTCTGTTTCTCCTCTTGCAAAATCAACCTATAGGCTTGACTCAAGGTAGGCATGGGCTGCATCATTAATATACTCCCTCTCACTATCTTAAAATCCTCATTAAGTCCCATGAGAAACTGTAAAAGCCGTTGATCTTCAACAAACTTATGCAGCACACCTGCTGCGCTACAAGACATACATGCTGGTAACTCGACCAATCCAAGATATTCATCCTATTTCGTCTTCATCTGTGTGTAATAACTACTCACAAATTGAGTACCCTGCGAAATTCCAAACAACTCTTTCTGTACCTGATATCTGCATGGGCCATTTGATTGGCCATACCTCTCCTTCAACTCTGTCCAAATATCGGTTGCAGATCGAAAACTTAGAATACTAGTACCTATATCTGGTTCGACAGAATGTAAAATCCAAGATATCACCAAATTATTACATCGTTCCCATTGCATCTCCTGAACAGAGTCATTAATAGGCTTTGCACAAGTGCTTGTAACAAAACCGAATTTATTCTTTGCAATCAAAGAAATCCCAGTAGCTCGTTGCCATTTATTGTAGTTATCACCATTCAACTTTTACGTAGCAAGACTATGATTCGAATGATCCGAACTATGAATATACAATTCACTATTAACATCAATATTAGTGGAAAAATGCGACTGAACTTCAGTAGACATACTCGCAACTTCAATAATCAACACTCAACGTCAAGATGTAGTAATAGCTCAACCAGAATTCAACTACACAACAAAATGTTAAACAATGCACCTGATTATAGGCTCTGATACCATGATAAAACTGAAGAAACTGATGAACACAGAAATGGAATCAAGCTCTCAACCATATAGAGAGGAAAGAATTCTATATTCCAGAATCTCCCGAAACGTGTTTCAATACACAAATATATAGCTACCGACGACGGTTACCCAACAAGGAAGAAAAGGAAAACTAGCTAACATAAGCTGAGCTGGCAAGCTAAATCGGAAAATAAAAAACAAATAATAAAATAATAATCACAAAGGTGGGAAACCAGAATGATCGCCAACAAAATCTAACTCACGAGTATGCTTGGCTTTGAACGTATGTTTGTGGAAGATGCCCCCTTAACTGATTGAAGATGGTACCTTCATCTTAGAACCTGTCAAAGATCAATGTTGGTTGAAGCCTTCTATCAAACACCTGGTGCTCTATCTGCGTGAACTACCAACAAATGATGACTGCTGGAAATTTTGCCCCTGGATCCTGATCTGAATGTTTGATGTAAAAGTGCAGCTCAACTCCTCACAGTACAGTGGATGTATGACATGAAATTTAGAGTAAATTGAAAAATAAAAGTAGCTCTTCTTGTGTCAAAATGAACAGTAAACCAATGGAACAGTAAAGTTTCAATTCTCAGCCTCTGAATGTGCAAAAATGCTTCAGTTGTCTGTTTTCCAAGGAAACTTGACTTCAGAAGGAAATATAGGATATAGAGGACATAAAAGGATGATGTTTAGAGCAAAAAATGAGATTTGCGATAGCTAATGGAACTTCTGGATACAAGACTTCTCAAAAGGTTTTCGATTTTCACAAAACAGAACATGAACTATATTTTTCTGCTACTGTGACTAAACTTAAAGTAATAGTTGCTGGAAAAACAAAAGCAATACTGAAAAATTAACACATAACAAGAAGATTGAAAACTTGAAGCAAAGTGATCTTGTATTGAAAGTTTCTGGTTTTTTTCACTCTACTGGAAAAATGAACAGCAAGAAGCCTTTTATGCAGCTTCTTCATGTTCTGATACAAACTGGTTTTTACTAAGGATAAACACTTAGACTGATGAGTAAACTTGACTTGTACTAACATTTCCTAATTTGTCAAAACACAAAAGTAGTACATTTTGTCTTCAGCATTGCTAAAGCTAATATTGGTAAAAGTTGAAACTAGTACAGCATGAACAACATTTAATTCTTAGCAGCAACTTGATTTTTCAGCTTCAAAAGAGAGACATCCAAATCTGATTGTCAGGCCACAACAGTGAAAATGCTTGATGCATGGATCAGTTTTCCTTGTTTGCTTGTTTTCAGTAATTCTTGATTATGCTAATTAAACCAATTTAATTTCTTCAGGTTTTTTCATTTTCTTTTCACTTCTTCCTCTGCTCTTCTTCTTGCTGCAACTACTGTTTTTTTCAAATCTGCACAGCTACTTCAAATCCCTTCGAATCCCTTCAACTTCTTCTCCTTTTGATCTTCAATTTCCAACACTTGGTTCCTTGAGCACATAGTCTTCTGAATTATCCCCAAAATCAATAGCTCAATTTTTCTGATGAGCCTTGGAGACTTCAACCTGAAACTCACCTTCTTCTTCTTCTTTAGCTTGATCTTCATTGCTAGATCTTTAGCTAACTTCAGAATAGCAGGTTTTGCAAAACAATTTACTCCAACAATGTTGACATTCATCTTCATAAAAGATGGCGTGGCTATCGAATGAATGAAATTCCTTTATAAGAACAATTTCAAACTCCACTAACTTTAGCGGATACATCCGTGAAACATGCAAAAATAGATAAATTTACTAGCAACTTGGGCTTAGGCAGACTTTTCCAATTTCACGGGAATCTTCATTTGGATTTGACCTTCAATGAAAAAGGATTCCATTGCTTGAATTTGGTAATCTGCTAAGGTTTCACCAAGTATCCCAGTCAAACACTCTTGATCTACCCCTTAGGAATTTGGATAGTCTTCTTCTCCTTTTACATAATTTTAATTCTTATGATAACTTATTGGTTCCTTGTAATAAAAAATTCAGTCTCAAAATTATTTGATTTAGATCTTTTAGTAAGATTTAAATTGAACAGCACAAAGATTAAGTACCTAGAGTTTAATTTTTTAGGTCGTAAAGTTGCAGCTGATGTAGAGATCAAGATTAGTATAGAAGTTATACTACCTAAAAATTGTTTTAGGTACCTAGAATCTATCATTCAAAATAGTGGTAGATGACGACATAATTCACCATATCAAATCAAGATGACTTAAATAGAAGGGCACCTTAGGAGTTTTATATGATAGGAAGATACCGCTCAAGCTAAAAGGTAAATTATACTGTTTAACAATTAAGCCAACTATGTTCTATAAGGTACAGTGTTGGCATCAAACCGGTGCTTAATTATAAGTTAACGGTGGAAATGTGAGGATACTCTATTGGATGTACAACATTACAATAAGAGATAAAATGAGGAATATAGTGGTAAGAGATAAGTTAGGAGTGAGTGACATTGATAGTAAATTAAGGGAGACAAGGATTAGGAGTGCCTAACATTGATAGTAAGTTAGTTTTGTACTTAAGGAAGAACAATATCTTTTTATTTTTATTTTACAAGCATTATAAGGTCAATTTAAATTAATGAATTTGAAGTGAAAATATGTGAAAAATGCTTCGAAAAGGCCCATCATGATAAATCATAAAATTGTAAAAGAGAAAAGTACTACATGTTCCCAATAAATGGAGGGAAAGGTATAGATCAGTACCTCTAACTAAAGTTTTCGATGATTTGGATGATAAGCTAAAAGGTGAAGAAGTTGCTTTGATGTCCAAAGCCGATAAGTGTAGGTTTACACCAAAGAAACTAATTAAGCATGCAAGAGATCTTAGAATATTATATGGACACCAAAAAAGGGATGAAAGGGAATATATAGGAAGGGGCCCATCCTAGGTGAAAACATGGAGAGCATTAAAAATTCCTGTTATAAAGGGTTTTCCTGCCGGCTCTGACATGAATGTGTAGGAAGCAGCAGGTATAGAAGGATATCAGAGGAGGTAATGAAAGTTGGAAATGCACAACCATCTGCTAGAGTCTTCTCTTATCAAGGACTAGCAGCTGCAACTGACAACTTCAACAACGATTGCCTAGATTTGGGAAGGTGTATACAGGACACGTACAGAGCATTGATCAAGTTTGTGCTGCACCTGTGTCTGTGTATGCTTTATGCTCATTTGTTTACTTGTTCCTCTGGTTTTCTCCAGGATGTAACTATAAAGCAACTTGACAGGGATGGGCGACAAGGAAGCAGATAATTCTTTTCAGAGGCTCTTATGTTAAATCTGGTTGAGCACCCAAGCCTTGTCAAATTGATTGGTTAGTGTATTGAAGGAGAGCGCAGAGTGATAGTTTACGAGTTCTTGCTCAGTCAGTCGTTGGAAGATCACCTTCTTGGTATATGCTCAACCATTAACCTTTAAACATATAACCAATGAATCTCAAATAAGAAACAGATCTAAAAGGTTGTGGGATAAAGGCAGATACAGCTATTAATGGTGTCCGTTTGATCACAGAAAATTCTTTCTCGGACTTAGCTGCAGGAAAGGAGCCATTGGATTGGATTACTAGGATGAAGACAGCTGCTGGAGCAGCACAGGGGTTGGAGTACTTGCATGATGTTGCCAAGCCATCAGTCATTTATTGTGACCTGGAATACCAGCGCACTGGTCAGCTGACAACGAAATCTGATGTCTATAGCTTTGGTGTTGTGTTCCTGGAGTTGATTTCAGGAAGGAGGGTCATTCATAATATGATATGGAAAGACAGACCGAGGAGCAGAACTTAATTTATCGGGTATGTTGTCTATACTCCTGCAGCGCTCTAAATTTTATCCAACCCTATTGCTTGAAGCAGATCCCAATCTTTTTACCCTGAAATTCCAATAAACTGTTCAAGAAGTACAACTTGACATCAATCCTATTCGTAAACTTGCAGGCAGAGCCACTATTTATACACCAATTGACATTCACAGCAAATCCTATTCGTAAATTTGCGCGCGGTAGCTATGCATCAGTTTCTGCACCTATTGAAATTCACGGGTTCTAAGTCTCATGGAACTTGTGAACGTGGAAGCCACTTAGTACCTGCAAGTCCTTGCCTGCTTCTTAGCACCAACAACTTCCGAACAAACTTGTGAGATCGCTTCAAAAGTCGTACCTTTTTTACTGAAGGGAAAATGGTAAGTTCTTTTCAGATTTCTGTTTAACGCAGTGACAACTTCATTCATATTCTGTCTCAGACTTTAGCAAGCTTTTATCAAGAGTGATTTATGGGACACCCTGTAACCTTTTCATTCTCGTACGTTTAAACATAATACATAAGAGCTAGAGGAATAGAATTGTCGAAGCAAAAGGTTGAAGGCTGGGGGTCATTTCAGTTTAATACATGAGAGCTAGAGGAATAGAATTGTCGAAGCAAAAGGTTGAAGGCTGGGAGTCATTTCAGTGCTGGAAATGCACTTTTGCATTCTGACATGGTGGTTTGAGGTCAGAAGTTGCCAAAACACAAGCAACAAGTATGCCAAATGCCAATTAACAAAATAGCTTCCATAATTATAATATACGAATGTAAATCTTGAAGGGTTTGTCACTGACAATTGATAGGCGACATGGCGTACCCACTCTTCATACATGCATCATCCTTGACCTTGAGGATTCTATAAGTAATTTCCACGATTGAACAGATACGGGACCCCACACACACAAACACATTGTACACCAATGAGGGTTAACTTATTACATGAAAAAAGTTAAGAAACCGTAGTTTTAGTTAATGTAATTAGTAACTTTTTATTATATTAATCAGGAAAAATGATAGGACAAGGCAGACAATTCGTCCTTGTCCTCAACATAACTACATAATCATGTCAGTTGGCATATCAATGTTAAGAATTAAATTTATATTATATAAAAAAACTAAGAAAAAGTACAAAATAACTTAATATTTATAAATAATTTGTAATTATTTTAACTTGCAATTTTTATCCAATATTTATTTTAGGATAATTAATATATATTATTTTATTATTTATATATTTTTTAAATTATGACTGTTATTTTGCATACATTATTGTAAATATAAATCTACTCTTGACCTTCAGTTTAAGAAATGTTAACATGCTCCATTTATGTCTAAGTAAAGAAATTAATCGTCTGTAGTAGAAGGGAAGTCCGTGATTTGAAAGGTTTCGAAGCTTGAGGGCTGAATTTAAATTGAAACAACCTAAAAGTAAAAGATGTCTCCTAGTCCCAGATTTTTTGTCCATCTTGATCTTAATAAGAGGAAACTATCAACCAACTTGGGGTGACTCAGTATTGAGCATGGAAATTCGAACCAGACAAGCATAAGAGTGCCTGAAATCTTCTGTCTTCCTTATTTTGGCTCTAACCTGTCCCTATTTGATCCAAGCCATTTATTCATATTTCTTACGCAGGATGTGATCCTCTGACCTCTTATTCTGGCCCTAACCTGTTCCCATTTGATCCAAGTCATTCATTCATATAGGATGTGATCCTCTGACCTCTTATTTTGGCCCTAATCTGTCCTCATTTGATCCAAGCCATTCATTAGGACCAAAATAAAAGATCAGAGGATCACTTTCCTAGTAAGAATGTCCCATAGTGCTGTGCGAACGAGTCAGTGTGACAAAATTCAGACGAAATCCACTGTACCTGTAACCCAATTATAACCATCTATTCATTTTCACACACACATCTACGAGAAACATCAATAAAATAGGGTTAGAATTGGATCAGAAGATCTGTCCCGACAAAATTATATCAAACGTTGGCTTGGTAATAGAAAAGAAAAGGGAATGCACTTGCCAATCCTTTTACATCATGTCAAAAATATGGATCAAAGTCCTTTTTATTCTGAGAGATTAACCTGTTCTCAGACCAAACATACTTTTTCTCGGACAAATAACAGTTGTAACCTGTACATTCTAATAACAAATGTATACATATGTATCAATAAAGTAAAAGAATGGCTTGTATATGCTATCTACTCTATGACATGTATAGTGTCACCCACAGGGGCGCCAGAAGTATCTTCCCTTTACGCCTCAAAATTTTGATTGACCTCTATATTGCAACGTGGTTATTCGATATTCCTCTGTTCTCCCTTGGTCTGTGCTGGCTTCTATTTTTAATTCTCTTTTTTGTTTTCGTAAAAATCTACAGGTTATTCGTTTGTACTATATAATCTCGTCATTGTATAGAGGGAAGATGACATGAATACCTTAGCCTCCTATGTGAGGCAAGAGCATTTTGTACAGCAGCATCTACTCCTGCCCCTTCCTGGAACAATGAGTAATACAGTTGGGAGACAAACTGCGAGAGCTCATCTTCATCATCATCCCAAAAACCTATTGAAGAATGATTCCTGCTCTTCTCAGGATCAATATCTTCCCAATCACTAGCTGGGCTCTCAGGTTCAAGCTCTTCTTCATCTGCCTCTTCCTCTCCAATCTCAAATCTCCCGTTTTCCAGAACACTGAACTCACCTGATCCATGGACTGATGTCAGCGGGACTTCAAGGGGATTTAGCGAAGGGCATATAACAGCCTTTGCCCCAGAATCCAAAAATGCCTTGATTAATGTTGGGGTCGGCCCATATGTTCCTGTTGAAATTATAATCCTATCCCTCCAAGCTCCAACCTAGCACAAAATTGAGCATATAAAAACCATATCAGGAAGGATTAAACAAACTTGTCAGGTCTACAATTTGATAAGAGCACAATAAACAATTTCAATTCTAAAAATCAAATATATTCCGCAAAAATTTCTTGATGATTCCTACAGAATTTTTTCCAGTATTCTTGAAATTACAAGGAAGTTCCAACAGTTTCAGCATTTAAACCAGATCACACACTCGAAGGAGCATTGCAAACAAAAATTACATCCATTTAAAGAACTGATAAGTTCTTATAAATTAAAAAGTGAAATTATAAAATATGATGGCCCTTGCAAGACCTGTTCTAAACTGATGAACAATAAAAACCATAAAAGTTTAACCCATTTATGAATTCAAGGGATGCTACATATAATAGCTCAGGAAAAACAGCATCAATCAATTCAAATTAATAGGAGCTGGAAAAAAAAACCCTCACATCAGGGTAGCATAGCAAACCTGCTTCAGTTTGGCCAATACAGAGTAATGTTCTTTGGGGGACTGTCAGCATTAGACGCAAGAACTAAAGAAATGAAATGCAGGGTATGCAGATAACTAAAGAAGAAATAAGTAATAAAATTAAAGCAAATATACCATCCAACGAACATCATCAGGTGTTAAGTGCATAGAAGGGACCGTCCTTCGAAACATATATGCTGAAATTTCTTGGTCATCCTCCATTACCTTCAGAAAACAACAGTGGAAGTTTTAACAACTTGCATTGTAAGACAGGTTTCATGTATAGCTAACATAAAAAATTTTGTAAAAGGAAGATGGCATGAGAAAATACTTGTGTCTGCCGTCCTATATAACGGTGCATGATATTTCCAACTTGGAAGTATGATCTATAACGAACCAGATCAGAAACAGTTGATATATTGGCAAGAACTGATGTCATTTTATGGTGGCGGGTCCGAATCTTTGACAACAAGCTAAATTTAACACTTTGAAGGAACTTATCAGCAAGATCTCCAGGTTCGGCAACAACAAATACATCATTTTGCCAACTACAGACATAAAACACTAATTAGGTCAGCACACAGGCACAAACAACCAGAAAAGGAATAACAATGCCAAATAACATTCACCTTAGTATTGAACCTAAGGAATCATTTTGAAGGGACAAATGTACAACTCCCACTTGTGGGGCATTTTGTAACTTTTCATGCAAGGATTGGACAGGTAATGATAATTGTCTGCGTCCAGGAGAAGTCGGGGGTGATACAGCTGTCTTTCCAGATTGACTCCCATCCAAGCTTAAAGGTGGAACAGTATCAATCCGACCAATCCTTTGATGACCAATATCAGGACTGTAAAGTAAAGGGCTTGAGGGGAAGCTTCCAGTAATCAGAGGTGAGGTAAACGGAGATGGAAACGTTGTTGCTGGAGCTGTCTTTTGGATTCCTGCTGCTCCGAGCATCAGAGAAACTCTTATGCCATTGCTAGCACAAAATGACTCTAGGGCCCGAGCATGATGTACAATCCTCCCTGAATCTGGGCTATGCAAAGCTTCAACTAGTAGTACATTGCGTCTCCACCCTAAAGAAGGGCCACTTCCATCTAATATCATAACATTAAGGGAGCTTCGTATTCAGTTAAAGGAGTATTAAGAATTATTGTAAGCCTAAACAGTTGATTGAGAGAATATGATGGCAATACCAGCAGGTGACATCT
>JANVCL010000002.1:26149913-26163601 GCA_026546855.1 Erythroxylum incrassatum | reverse complement strand
TATCAGGCCAAAGAAGTTGTGCTTCTCTTATTGCAAAAATGGTAGGATTATTTGCCACAATAGCACCATCTTGCCAGCGATTTATCCCTATAGAATTACCATAAAGTTAGCACATTATGCCCAAATATTAGTTTTTATTTGTTGAGGAGGAAAACAAACTATGAATGAGCACAACAGCAGTATACCGTCCGAGAAATCATCAAGATAATATGGAGCAGCTGATGATGCTCTTATAGCTTGCCAAACATGATGCTTACAGCTCCCAATAGAAGCACAGCGTGTGTGGCCAACT
The DNA here is from genome assembly GCA_026546855.1 of Erythroxylum incrassatum. Taxonomy (NCBI): domain Eukaryota; kingdom Viridiplantae; phylum Streptophyta; class Magnoliopsida; order Malpighiales; family Erythroxylaceae; genus Erythroxylum; species Erythroxylum incrassatum. The sequence continues at coordinate 26,163,309 of JANVCL010000002.1, read as the reverse complement.
GAAGCTCCAGTAGTAGGTGATCCTAAAACAGTGGCTCCAGAGCTTTCTGAAATTGGGAAGGGTGATTCACATGTTCCGGAAGGATACTGCAAATTGAAAGCATAAGGCAAGAAAAACAATGTGAAAACAGGAGGTATAAATATTGCAAACCACCCAGATTGCACTAACAAAACAGTCGTATCCAAGCAGCAGATCTAATAAGTTGAAACTCTGAATGGTAGACTATTATCTGTTAAAAAGTTACAGGAATTCTCTGACTTAACCTGATAATTTCGGAATACAAATGGTTGGGCTGGCGTCACACTGACCAAAGTTGATACAGCGAAAACTTTGGGAATGCCTTTCACTGCTGAATCTATTAAAAGGTCTCCATCCTCATCTGAACACATTTCCTTTAACAGTCTCTCAAATTGATCTGCACTATGCTGCAGGATGGAATGCTGTATTGGTGGTAACTCAAGATTATCGCGATAACAGAAATTGTTTCATACATGTTGTAGAATTAACAAGCACCAAAATTATCCCTATTCCTCTCATCACCAAAGGACAAGAACTGAATAAAGATAACCCCTGCTCTTCACATCCTCAAGTTTTTGTGCATTCTACAATATACAGTCATGCCTATGCGTACACGTAATTCAGAGACATAGAATCTATAAAATAAATTGTGAACGAAAGCAGTTAAGCCGAGAAATAAAAGGAATAAACCTTACCTTAGATCCATGCACTACTACTCTAAAACTCTGTGATGAACTCTTGTATAGTTGATCCAACTTCTCCCTCCAACTTGCAGCTTCATTGTCCTTTGGAACGGGTTCAGCAAAGACAAGTTTTCCTGAAGAGGGGCTCTTGAGAAACAGGGGGACAAATATAGGAATAAACAAAATTGTGTAACCTGTAAATTTTTAAGTAGCATACCAAGATTTTTGTAGATTTCTTCACACTGATCCAAGGTCATTAGCTTGATACCCAAAGCACAGGCCAGCATGCCACCCGTTGATGTGCCACATATAAGGTCAAACAATTCATGTATGCGCTTACCAGTTCCTTTCTCAATTGCTTTAAGAATCTGCACAGTCGCCATACCTTTCATTCCTCCTCCATCCATGGCAAGTATGCGCAGTCCCTTCTTTGCAACTGGTCTTCCCCTTACAGCACGGCGCAGGTTTTCATTTTCCCCTGGACAGTAATATAAAATTGGCAAGAATTTATTGATTGTTGAACTAGATAATCAACCCCTAAACCTTTCCTGAAAAGTTTGCAGGAACTGGATCAATGAACACACCAAGAATGGCAAGAGCACGAGCCGCCGCTTTATTTACACGTGGTTCAGATGTAACTGTTAAGCGTAAAAGAAGGTCCCGCAGGCTTTCAGAGGTGATCAGGATACGGCGATTCTCAGAGCAGAAGGCCAAATTTCCAACAGCTAATAATGCTAATCTTTGCACCTGCCAACAGATGAGACTCTATAAGGGAACAGCACAAAAATACACTAGGAACTAGAACCAGTTAACTACAACAAGGAGGAAAGATACATGCCTCTGGTTTTTTATGTGCACATAACAATTTCAATGCTCTTAACAAATCCTTTGTCAACATCTTTTGAGAAACAGTATCAGATTGGAAAGCCAAGGTGGCCACAACATGCAATACAGAAATTACTTCTTCCTTTGCAACTGACTTCAGTACTGTTTCAATTGGTTGCATCACATCACATTTCATCAATTGCATCGCCACAGAAACATCTCCAGAGAGAGAGGATAGTGCAGAGCATGCTTGTTCAACCTATGATGAAGCAGAAGCTTGAGAAGTGTCTATGTATGAACAAGAAAGTAAGAAATTATCAACTCAACATGAGAGAGTTGCCAACAGACCACATGATGATTGTCACTACTTATCATACTAATAAGTTGTCGCACTGCATTCTCATCTTTACCAACTACTGCACGATTTCCCTCATCTTCCATTATTTTCGCCAGTGCAGAAGCAAGCAAAGGGTGATGACAGGAAGAAAAGCGGAATATAAGGGAGAAGAAGGCGCTTAGTTTGTGTTTAGATGTGCCAAAATAGGAAGTATTCTCCATCTGTAGTCATCATTTTTACAAAAATTAGTTCCAAACAAAGTATTCATAAAACAACTGAGGCATGTTTGACATGATGTAACTTATTAGAACCAAATAGAGAATAAAATGGAATAACAATGTAATGCAAAACAATTATCAGACAACCAAACAAAAGAATGAATAGTGGAATAATTATATCACACCTCCCATTATACTATAGCAAACAGCATCTTGGGATAATAAACATTATAGCTTCCTCAAAATCAATACCTCTATTTGAACAGTAACTGATCTTAAATTCTCATCTGCTACAATCCTAGTATTGGCCAAAGTCAAGTGGCGCAGTTTGTGAAGTGGCAAAATTTCTGGAAGGAATTCCAATGGATTACCAAATAGCCTAAGAATTTGTAACTCAGCCATAGCTCTGCAGGTCCACAGGAGAGAGACATTAGCAGAGAGTATTAAAGCAGCATATTTGCATCGATTATCAGATAAATGACCTGAAATCAAGAAGTGGACGAACAAGCTTGTTGTGTTCCAATGAAAGTTCCACCATTCTAACACATTGTCTCAGTTCCACTGCTTAACATTCAAGCAGCATGATAAGAAAGATAACTGACATTAATTTTTGAATCATCGACACAACATAATAGTTATGCCAATCAAACAAATCAGAACACAAGTCTTACCAGGAACTGAAATCAACAAGTTATAATCAACGCTGAGAACTTTCAACGTTTTGAGTTCACCAAGCTCAGGAGGCAAAACTGAAAGTCTATTATAGTCAAGGTATAATTTCTCAAGAAGTGGCAGTCGGATAATCTCCGCCGGAAGTGTCTGTAAAAGATACGATGCCTCCAGTTACATGCAATCTAAGGAATTAATGAACTAACGAAACTGTCTCTCCAGAAAATATTAGTTTGTCCTCAAAACAGTTTTACACACGTAATAGAAATGAAAAGAGAAGAGATATTCATTACCGACAAACCACAACCAGACAGGCTAAGCAAGGTTACAGTCCTCCAATGCTCGGAAGATGTAGCCAAATTGGACCTCAACAGTCTGGTGAGAACACCAACACCATCGCTCTGCTGACCTGAACCCGACTTTATCATGATGATCCCACGCAACGGCTCTCTCCTCTTCACCACCTCCATATTGACTCCCACTCTCCCTCCCTCCTCCTCTGTATCCTCTTCGGTCTTCAACACCACTGTCACGCAATCCTGCGGCAGCGGCAACGCCACCATCAACTGCGACTGCAATCGCAGAGCGACCTGGTCCTCGTCATCTCCGGCCGTCCAATCCAAATCAATCCGGAATCCGAGCTCCTGATCTTGCGATGGCGACGTCGAAGACGAGGTGGACGAAGACGAAGTTGAAATACGGTTAAGATCGTCGCTGGATTCCTCGGTGCCGTAATTGAGCGACAGGCGAAAGATCTCCGACGGCCGTTTCCAACCTAATCCCCAAGACATTGCTCCGGAAGAGCCAGAGCTCCGCGGAGGCTTGATCCGATGGCGGTGTCTAAGACTGGATACCGCCGCCGGTAGCGACGGTTGGCAGTTATCCTGGTCGAAGGGAGGGAGATAAATGTGCGAGTGAGAAGGGGGTGGGTGAGAGTGTAGAGTTACAGAGAGAAAGAGAGAGCGAGAGAGAGAGTGGCGGTGCGTTAGATTAATGGAAGGAGCTCAGAGAGACAGAGTAGGAATTAACCGAAAATAGAAAAACGCACGACAGAGAAAATGTGTCGAGAGACAGGAAACGTAAAATGGAACTGAAAGTTCACGGTTGGTTTTGGGTTTTGAAGTTTGAACGGACTCCTGTAGTGCGTCCCAAACGATGTCGCTCCGAGACTCTTTGTACTGTAGCTCACGGAGAAGATACTAAAGAGGTGTTAGGCAATCAGCTGTTTTTTAATTTATTGACTAAAAGTTTTTTTTTTGACTATTTTAAAAGATTATTGATATATTTGATGAATAATTTATTGATTAGTTTTTTTAACTCCAATAAGTTAATTTTTAAGAGCTATATATAAGAGAAACTTTTTGGATGCTCACCTAAAAATTAATAGGTAAAAAACTAATTATACCATCTTTTTTCATAATTTTTGAATTATGATATATATTTTATCTGTCATATTATAATTATAAATATTTTTAATTTATTAAAAAAAATTTATACATATTATATAAAAAATGTTAATATGATGTAGCTTATTGCATCATTCATATTAATAGAAAATTTAACGTTAGATTATTATTATTAAGTTTTTTATTAAAGTTATAAACTTAATTTTTATAAAATTAAATATCTAAAATATAAAATATTGTAAGAATATTCACTGAAATACTAAGAAAAATAATATCAATGTCTTTATAATTTTTTTAAAATCATGCCTTCATAAGTTATTTTATTCATCAACAACTAATTTTACCAAACATCTTTAATAAACAGTTAATGTCATCCACTAATCAAATCAACTAATATATAATCAACTATCAACTAATAACTGATAGAATCAAATAGCTAATACAATCTGCTATTTGCCAAACGTGACCTAAGTCTTTAAATCAATCTTCATATTTTATAATTATCCGAAATGTATATTTTTATCAGAAAAATAATTATCTCAAAATCTTACCTTTAACTAAATAAGATACATATAATATTCAAATACATCGTTGTTGAATTAATAACTCAAAATAAAATACTTGTAATCAACCATTGCAACTTTTCATCCTCTCAAAGAGAATTAGGGTAGGGTGTGGTGTGGAGTTGAGTTGGGAGAGTGATTATTATAATTTTGAAGAGGAAAGTGACATTGTCCAGAAAGAGTTGGTCAAGTGGATTCCATCAGAAAACACAAGAACGCCAACGGCATGGAGAAGGACGATAGAAACCACAGAGAACGGAAGCCGGCATCAACCTTGTCTACCAGGCTTTCAGTGGAAAATCACAAGCTTTTGTGATTACAAAAATGCACTAAAGACAATTTTCAATAGCAAGTCCAAAATAAATAAACCTGGTTTCGAGACATTATTCAATCATCTACGCCACCATAAATCACCAAACAAATTAAGAAACCTGGCAACTGAGATGATTGGATTGAATAGTCCTACTCCTAGACAATTGCTACTACTGGGATGTGAAAATGTCATGTCCAAATCAGAGGTCCAACTTCTTTGCTGCTGAATTGAACATCTCGGTTAGGTCCTGCTTCACGCTAGCATCAGCAAATATAAAATCAACTGCAGTTCTTGCAAGCTCAAACAATTCCCTCTTTCCAAGACCTATGGGGTCAGAAGAGACTTATATAATGAGTAATAATATCTCGCATCATCTCATATCTTTCAGTTCAGCCCTTTTAAACATCTACATACCAAATGCAGAAGAAGCGATATTATACTCCTTGGAAAGGCTGGTGGAGAAAACTCCAGTGTCATCGGTGCACAGAACCAGAGGATGCTTCGCCATGTACAGATCAGCTGCATTGTAATGCAGAACGTTAAAAATAGGCACTAGTAAAAGCTAACTATGCTCATGAGATCCTGACGCCTATGTTGCTAGAACATAAAACTTAATTGTAAGTGCAGATATATGAAATATAACAGATTAAATTGAAACACAAATCTGACCAAAATGATGTATGTCCAGTGAAGAAATAGTGTTAGTCCTGATGTTGGATGTCAAACAGATCTCGACCTGCAAAAGTTCACCCAAATTGGAAAAATAATGGATTCAGCAAGCTATAACTAGATCATTTCCCTGCACTGTAGATAACTGTGGAAGAACAAGGAAATACACATAGAAGCAATAGAGTTAGGGTACACTTTTAACAGAAACTAACATATTCTATATTTTCTGAAGGTCAATCAAAAACCTTTAGACCAATTTAAAAATTGCTATCAATGTGCTTGGAGATATATTCGTATGTGCTTAATGCCAAATAATGGAAGTGATCTAGGTATCCTACTGGTATTTTCGATGATTTTAACATCCATTGTTCTTTCTCTCCAAGGCAACACGCATGGCCAAGCCGGTGTGGTAGGAAGTCGATCATTGCTTGGATTTCCTCATGATTAGGTACCTAAATGCACTAAGTTACAAAATAAACAAAAAGAGTAATTTCACCACTAAGAGGAAATATAACCTTTTCTGAGTAGTCTGTATCAGAATAGGAAAACAAACAAACCTCTCCGCAGTGAAGAGTTACATAGAGACCTTGTTCCCTGGCAAATTTCAATGCCGGCAAGAATGTGATCCTTCATTGAATAGAATAGTGATTAGATATCGTAGTTCATATGTAACAGTCACAAACAGCTATTTATCTGATGATAAGGAACTTCTGCCAGTAAGATGTACCATTCCCCAACAATAGGATTTCCAGAAAGGTCAATGCCAACTACTCCAAAATCCCGCATATCCAAAGCAAGCTTAACCTATATTATAGTGGGAACAGAAATCAAGAATATCCAATTCAGAACTATTAACATGCAACTGCCACTTGATCCAACGTACAGTTTCGATTGCAGATTCAGTGGTCTCACGACGGTCAATGCTCAGAAGAAGTCTGACATATATCTTTTTCCTTGAAGTTCCATGAAACGTATCATTCGCAGAATTCACGTAAGTTCTAGCATCCAAATCATGTGGGGTGAAATGAATGTCAACGGCACTAACAGCTCTTAAACCTTCCACTACAGCTTCCATGTAAGAGCGTTTAGTCATTCCTATAGAATCATTTCTCTGGATGATGCACAACCCACAAATTTTTATATCAAGAGAAACTCAATACAGAGGTCTCAGAGACAAGAAAACTAGAATGTCAAGGCTTGAGTAATATTTTCCATAGCAAATTATTTATGGTAAAGTACCTTTGGAGTGGTTCTTAGCTCCAAATATACAACATTTTCCAAAGCAAAATCTTCAACCACCTGTTAAGGGAATCGATTTAGAAGCAGAGGTAATTGGGTTCAAACATGAGATACAAAAAATGGGGCAATTAACATACTTCTTTCGTGATCCTTGTAACAGTTTTGTGATCCGTGGTAATGACATGAATCAGGTCAAATAATTTGAACACCTCACTCAGAGATCGATCATCTGACCAGAAGCAAATAAAGGTTTCAAAAACAATACATGTCAACAGACAAAAGCCAAACTGAGTAAACTATTAGGTCAGAAAATTGAACTGAATTATGGGAAGAACCAGGCTTTCATTCTCAAGGACAATGGTGATGTGTAATATGATGAAGGCATGTTACAACTTAAAAGCTCAAACACATGAGCAACTGACCAACTAATAATCAAAACGTGAAGTTAACTTGAACAAAAGCCTTTTTCCCACGACTCCCGGCAACTAAACACACGAGTGATTAGAAGAAAGAACAATGAACGTACTTTTCATGATAACATGTTGCACGTCCGAGGAAACAACGATGCCTTTCTCACCCAATCCTCTGGCAAGTTCTCTGTATAGAATCGGAAAGAAAAAAAAAAAGGGAACAAACAAGAAAAGTAAAACAAAAACAGGAGAAATTTCAGGACAGAAAATAAAATTTTGTTCACTTCTAAAGCTACCGACAATTTTTGGTCCACTAATTGGAACTTGAACATCTTAAACATCAGAAAGAAACTACACAATCAAGTTCTTCCTACCCCCGAGTTTAAGTAAATGAATACAATGATTGGCCATATAACAAAGTGATTAACTCAAACAAAACAGAAAAGAACGCATTACATAGGAAAGGAAACTATATCTTTGAACAAGAGCAAAAGAAAAAAAATGAGGGAGTGTAGAAGGCATACAAAAGGGTAGAGTCTCTGATGGAGCCATTCAGATGGGCATGAAGTTCAACTTTTGGAATAGAAACACACCACTCCATTCTTTGCTTGCTGCTTGCTTCTGGTTACAGTGAATATCTGGGGTCAACCTTCATATCTCCCATCTTTTGTCCAAGGGTCAACTAATGATTTGCCGGCATATGTTGTCCAGCGCAAATCACTGGGTCGTTGAAAGTGACGTTGAAGGGAGCAATTCCACTAGGCAAAGAGAGTCCAAGAACGGCAGTGCAAGAGCTGACTAAATTTTGGAGAAACTTTTAGTTGCTAAAACTTGGTCCACTTGCGGTTTATTGGGCTCTCCATGACTACTTTCCTTTGCAGCTTTGAGTATCAAAGAGCCAACTATGGCATTCCATGCCCATTTGATCACTTGCCTAGTCTGTTACTAATTGATTAACTGTAGCATTTGTTCTGCTCGGGCATAGATTCAAAATTATGGATTCAATTCCTTAGACGGAGGATTCAAAACCTTTCCTTGGTACAAAAATAGATCCCCTTGTCGTGCGAAGAATTATTTTATAATTTTTAAAAATTTAAGAATTATTTATAATTTTAAAAATTATAATGTTAGGACGGGCTTGCCTAATGTTAGGCACAATGTGCCTGATTAATTGGTTTTTCATTTGTCTTTTTTATCTGTGGAATAAAGATTCAAACTTGAATTATTTTTTCGAGGTCAATACCTTAGGTTGTATCCTTTCCGGCTCGTTTTGACTTAGACTTAAAAATGGGTCTAGTCTTAGCTTCCCAACTCTTTGAAGAGAAATAAGTTGTTCGACTACTTTATCCAGCTGCCCCATATCTTTTTTTTTTTGACAACTCTACTCCCCTCTCAGAAAAATAAAGAAAGACTTATCGAAAATTATCGTTGGTACAACTAAGAAAAACATGGGATTTAAAATTATAAATAATTCTTAGATTTTAAAAAATTACAAAATAATTATTCAATATATTATATTATATAATTTTTAATTTTATTTCAACCGTATTTCAAAAAATCATAATAATATATAAATGATATAATAAGTTCCTCTTTATTCCTATTAATATTTTTTCATGTCTCTCATATAAAAAATAACTACAATTAATATAAGTAATAGATCATTTTATTATCATAAAAATATAAAATTAAAAATAATACAAAATATTTAAATATATTACAATTGATTTTTTTAAAATATTATAAAGTCAAAACATCATATCTCAAAAAAAGTAATAACATCATTTAATAATAATAATATAGGTCCATAAGCATAACAACAAGAGTTCCTAGTGAGGAACACAACAAGGTAGAACTGACACCTAAAATAAAAACACTTATAATTAAAAGTTTGATATTTATATTGCAGATATAGAATTTAACATATACGTTAAATACAAGCAAAATTAAAAGAAAAAATAAAAATAAAAAAGGAAACTTCATTCGATGACATATCTGCTCAAATTGTATTTGCTCCAATTTTTATTTGGTAGTAAACTCTCTTTAGCTAGAGGAGTCTCAATATCACCATCATTCAAACTCATTACACTAAATGATATATTAATACTTTTCTATCTAAGATTATCTTTCAAGCCACTCTTATTTATAAAACCTTGTTTCAATTTGCTAAAAGTTCAATATGATCAAGATAAATTAGATCTATAAAACTACTTTTTCTATTAAAAGTCATAGTAACAAACAAAATTAAATTATTAAGAAGTTATGAGAAATTATATTCAACTTAATAATAATATATTTTTTCAAAGCTTTAAGTTATATTTAACAAATATCAAATCATTTAATCTTTTATGTTCCAATCTATTTCTTTTTTCAGAGTGGATGAATTCAAATATGCTCCAATTCCTTTTACACCCAATTCCAATCACATATTGATTAAGAATTCAAATTGCAAACCTTTATAATTATGAAACACCACTTCCAAATTAGTCATAATAAACAACTATAAAACAACAAAAGTAATTTTATAAAAAATAAAGTGAAGATTAATTTTAAACAAGTAACAAAAGTTAATATATATATATTTCACATATTATAATAGATATCCAAAATCATCGCACACATCTTTATATACATATAATTGTGAGTTAAGGAGATCTTGCGTTATCTCATATGAAATAGTTATTTTAATAGTTAATAGCATTATGTTATTAGCTTCAACTTTATTTGTAAAACTTGGTTTAGAATAGACAATCGAAATTAGAAATGCCTCAGCAACAAAAAACTGAGAGTAAAGTTGTTTTTCTCATTTTTATCGATGATTGCAAGATAAAGTGTATATAATTGAAGGTTAATTTTTTGGATTGATCTTGATTGTTTCTTTCACCCTCTCCATAACATCATAAAAATAACCCTTGTTGCCTTCTCATCATTATCAACTAAATGAAGGACTCTCAATAAAGATTCATAAACTCATATAACAAATTGACATTGGAACCAAAATTCATGATCTTCAAGTATAATTTTGGAAACCTTCATCATATCATTACAATGGCGTATTGAGATGAAAATCATTTATTATTTATAAGCATTTGTCTCAACTCCTTCATTTGAATAAAACACTAAAATGATAACAAATTAGTTACAAATCTTGTAATGGTTAGATGACACAAATTCCTACTATTGGTGAAATCTTTTTTCATCAAATTCAAAACCAATGCCCTGATAGTTTTAATGGGTACTTTTTTTCCACAAAAGATGGCCACTAATAAAGTATATGGTTATAAAGGTAGTCCAAGAATTCTTCTTAAGAGGGAAGTTCCTAAAGAAATTAAACAAGACACACTTATGCCTAATTCAAAAGAAGCAGAACCTTGACACTATGAATAACTACAAACTTGTAGCATCTTGTAACTTTATTTATAAAACCATATAAAAAATACTTACAATCAGACTGAAGAAAGCTCTACATAACATGATAGGTGAATCCCAAGAAGCCTTCTTGAAGGGTAGACTAATAGGGGACAACCTCCTACTGTCTTAAGAACTCTTTAAGGACCATGCTAAAAAGAGGCTCCAAGATTTGAAGGTGGATTTCAATAAGGTTTTTGATACAATTAGTAGAAAATTCATAATCCAACTTCTCCAACCCTTTAATTTCCCATATCAGTTTAGAAAGTGGATTAAAGAATACGTAACCTCCACCTCATTTAGCATCTTAGTGAATGGAAAACCCACTAAGATCCTCAAAGGCAACAAGGGACTGAGGCAAAGGAATCCCTTGTCCTCTTATCTCTTTATACTAAGCATGAAGTCACTATCCAGATTACTAAACCATAACATAACTTTAAACCCGAAGTATGAATACTACAATAATTGCAAAGAATTGAAACTAAATGATCTCCTAATTTTTTACATAGCTAATGATAGATCCATATCTCCACAGATCTCTAAATGTTCAAGAACCCTTTAGGATTAGAAGTAACTCACAATAAAAGTTAACTTATTATCTCCTCAGGTGTAATGGAATATCCATAATGGCTAGCAAGAATTTATGGCTTTTAAGTAAAATGACCCCTATCACCTAGTTGGGGCTACCTGTATCCACCAAGAAATTAAGGCATAGAGATTGTATCCCACTGATGGAGATGATTAAAAAAAGGTTAAACCCTTAGACACATAAAGACCTATCACAGGCTGAAAGACTCACATTGGTCAAAGTTGTCCTCAACTCACTCCACATCTATTGGTCAGCCTATATAATCCTTTATAAAGACATAACATGACCAATAGAAATAATTATGATATCCCTTTTATACAGAGGGAGAAAGGAAGGGAAAGTGATGGAAAAGGTAAAATTGGTATAAGTGTGTAAACCCAAGGATGAGGGAGGACTAGGAATCACTAGATTAGTGTCATAGACAAAGTCTTAATTGCCAAAAGTCCATAAAGGCTACTTGAAGGGAAAGAGACCTTATGGTCAAAATGGATTAAAACCTATATTCTCGTAAACAAAAGCATTTAGGAACTAAAAGAAATTCACGACAACTCGCGATATATATCACTACTAGTCAAAGTCAGAGAAGCACTAAGGAGCTATATAAAATGTAGAACAAGGAATAGGGAAATAACCTCACTTTACTTTAATAGTTAGAGCAAAAAGGATCCCTTCTTCTACTATAATCACAGAAACCATATGCTAATAATATTCGTTATAGATGTAAAAGTTGAGGAATGGATTATGGGGAATAACTAGGGTAATTACCCACCAGTATTATACCTCACAATTCTAGACTACCACTTACAAAAGAAGGTGGAATATAGCTATACTTAGCTAAGATACCATACGGGGAGATTCACAAATAACTCATGTAAGGAGCTATGAAGGGATAGAAGGGAAAATTTTAGATGGCACCATGTGATCTAGAACAAAACTCTACTTTTTAAGGCAACTTTACTCCTATGGTTAGTAGTAGAGAATGGTCTAAGCACAAAAGATAGAATTAGGTTTTTAAACATGCCAAATGTCTGTGAATTATACAGAGAAAACAGGAAATAGTTCCCCTATATTTTCTTCTAATATGAATACATTAAATGGATATGAGACGAAATTCATGACAAAATCAATACACAAAAGATGTACTATAAACTATTTTCAATAATCCAATGGCTTCAAAATGGCAATACCATAAAAAAAGGAAGAAAGAAATACAATAACGGTATATCTAAGCATATGCATATACATAATTTGGTGTGAAACAAGTCAAAGATGCTTCAAGAAAATTGAAAAAAAAAAGAAAATCTAACTATAAAAATTATTCAAGGTGCAGACCTTTAGTTGGATAGTCATCCCTAGCCATTAAGCTCTTTGGAAGTAGAAGAAGTAGAACCCACTCAACTTAAGGACCATATTAATCATAGATGGAGATCAGATGCTTTAATAGTCAACCTTGAGTAAATCAGTAGAGTTACCAAAACCTATATTTATTTGATTAATGATATTAAAGAGAATGCTAATTTGTAACTTATATTGTTAATAGATCCATGTAACTTGCTTTTGAAAGGTAATAGAAATTTAACTTTTTAAAATAAAAAAACTTTCTTGGAAGACTCCACATCATTTTTTATCCTAACTAAATGTTTTCTCCTAATGACTCCTCTACATTTCAAATGTTTGTTATAATGTAAACAAATATTATATTCTTCATATCAGGAACAAATCTTGCATAAGCCTAAGTTAGATTATCAAATTGTCTTAAATAGGTTGAATTATTAAAAGTTCTTGAACTTTCTTCCATTTATATATAAAAATAAATAAAGGCACATCCTAAAATTAATAACTTTATATTAAAAAAATAAAGTTTTTGCATATAAAAGATAGAAAAAGCTAGTTTGGACTATATAATAGAGAAGTGTTTGTGTTGGACCCCGACCCTTTTCTTAAAAATTAGAATTTATTGAATGAAATTTATTGAGGAATTTAGGCATGGTTCCTTGTGATGAATGAAAAGTATGAATGAATCTATGAGCATTTGATGAAATGAAAGAC
>JANVCL010000002.1:26125688-26136093 GCA_026546855.1 Erythroxylum incrassatum | reverse complement strand
TAATTAATTTCACTCGTTCTTTGGCATTTGAATAGAATCAATTATTCCATTCTCTGTGGATCGACCCCATTACCACTTTGCGCAATTTATTTTCGTTTGGTGTTTGGGATTTATTTTTGGTGGATTCGACACCCATCATAGATCTAACCCATCTCATTGATTAGAATATGAACTTGAGAAGGAGCAACATAAGAATGATGAAATTGGAATTGGTAATGAGAGCATTAGTTTCAAGTCAAATGTTTTAATGCATCCGAATTCTAAGAAGATTTTGAACAAAGTCCACTCACTTATTCCAAGAGAATTAATACTGAAAATTGGCATGAAGTTTGAGACGGAAGAACAAGTTTATCAATATTATTTAATGTATGACAAACATGTCGGCATTGGAATAAGGAGCAAAAGTCACAAAGATAAATCTAGTAAATTAATTTGCAGGCTTTTCTGTTACAATCCTGAAGGTAAAAGGATGCCTGAAAAAAGAGATATGTATGTAAGAGCTTCACGTGTAGAAATAAGATTTGGTTTTAAGGTAATAATGAAAGTTAATAGTATGGAAAATGGAATGTTTCAAGTGATTCAATTTGTTGAGGGTCACAATCACTATCTTTCAAGTCTTAATAAAACACATTTGCATAGAAGTCATAGAAATATATCCTCTTCTGCAACAATGCAAATTCAAATGGCTAATGATGTGGGAATTCCACCAAAAGCATCTCATGATGTTATGGTGAGACAAATAAATGGGAGAGATACTCTTGGCTTTATTACAGAAGATTACAATAATTATTTAAGAACCAAAAGAACAAAATATATGAAAAAGGGGGATACATGTGACGTGTTAGAATATTTGCATAAAATGCAATTTAAAGATCCTAATTTCTTTTATGTGATTTAAGTAGATGAAGATGATTTAATAACTAAATATATTTGTTCAGACTCAAAGATGAGGAATGATTACTTAGATTTTGGTGAGGTTGTTTACTTTGATACTACTTACTAGAAAAATGGTGAGGGTCGTTCACTTGCTTCGTTTATAGGTGTAAACCATCACACGCAAATTGTAGTTTTTGGTATTGCGCTATTATATGATGAGATTACTGTTATGTTTGAGTGGTTGTTTAACACATTTGCTAGAGCCATGTCTGAAAAAAAGCCTATAACTATTCTTACTGATCAGGATGCAGAGATGGCAAAGGCATTAGCTTCAAGATAGCCTGAAACTCATCACCGACTTTGTATCTGACATATTCATCAAAACACCACAATCTATTTAAGCAGTGTTTTTTCTTAGTTTAAATATAGTTTTTGTGAGATTTCAGCTTATGTATATATGACTTTAAAGAAGAAGAAGGTTTTTTCAATGCATGGAATGAGATGCTTGAAAAATATAAACTTCAAGATAATGATTGGTTGAAACATATGTTTCATATAAAGGAAAAATGGGCTTTGGTTTATAGATGTCAAATTTTTTTTGTGCAGACATGACCACCATATAAAGAATTGAGAGTAATGAATAGCATTGTAAAAAGGTATGTGAGTTATCAACATAACATTTGTTTATGGTACTCTTTTTTATGTTTATTTCTTAATTTCAATTATTGCATTTGATGTTCATATTACATTTTATTAATTAATTAAAAATCCATTTTTGATTGATAGGCATAACAAACATTTCGTTTTGACAATTTGGGAGTTGGCATCAAACTAAACAATTTGGGAGCTGGTATTTGCAATGAGAAGTGTGGTTGTTCTCTTCCATGCCTTGGTGACATGTGTTGTATTTGTAAAAGAGGAAATAACAATTAATGAGTTACTCTTTATAGCTTTATGTCTAAATGACATTTTTCATATATTAGAGGAGTCAAATTCTCAAGCAATGTTAGCTCAAACTACGAATCTCAGACACCTCTTGGTTAGTTTTAATTTACAACTAGATATAATTTGGTTTTATGATGGAGAGTGGAGATAAATTGTTGTTTTGGAAATGCAGGAGAATTCTTCGTGTTAAACGATGCAATCTCTCTATTGTATGTTTTATTGTCCTCTTTCCTTAAAAATTTCAGGGAGGAAAATCTGTGAACAATGTTTTGGCACTCAAATCCTATTCTGAATGAAAGCACAGTGCTAGAAATGGAATATGGAAATTTGGGGGAACCGTGAAACCTACCATGTCCACAAAAGCATCTGCAAGGAAAAATGCAGAACCATGAATGAATTCTCAATCAAGGAACTCATCAATGAATGAGAAATCATTGGATGCCTTGTGCGTTGAGCTCAACGATAAGAAAATGGTAAAGTACTTTAAAAAAATTCTACCCCACATAGATATAAGTGACAATTACTAAGTTTAAAATCTTTATAATCTAGGCAATCCAGTGAGTCCATGAATCTGCTTGTTAGAGCTTTATTAGTAGACAAGAAGTCAGACGAAGTTGCAAAGGTAACAAATTATGCACTGTTATATGAGAATTGCAGCAAATCAAGATAGGTAATTAAGAGTTTTGCATAGTACACCAAGCTTCATTATTATTTGAAATTAGCTTTTGAACAATTTTGATAAAATAAGTTTTCCTTTTTTGAAAACAAAAAATCAGAATATCATTAGAAATTAACAAATTATCTCATCCCCACTCCCTAATGAAGATATTTTCATTGCGTTGTAAATCTATAGTTCTTATATTTTGGTATAAACAAGTGTTATAACAAATCTTATTTGTGCTTATGCCTTTTTCTGCTTGCAATAGTTGGTTGAATCGGTTCTACGCAAGCTTGATAAGGAATTTAAACATCAAATTGTAAGTCACTTATATTGGTGCTCCTATGAAATCAACTGTTAGATCAAGGGTTATTGATTTGGGATTGCGTAGAAAACTTGAGTTTTGAGGTAAGAGGACTCTTGTTCTGCATTGTAGAGAAGATAACGCAACTAACTCTACATTGAATTTGACACCATCTATGTACCATTCTTAGTGCTTTAACGTTTTTCTTAGTTTCTATATTTTGTCCATAGAGATTATGTTTTATGATGTCTGACTGACCAAGATGACAGTTTAAGAACAATATTGTATAGAGCTTGTCAATTAGCATATGCTCTACTTATATTAAACAACTTTTTTACTATTCAGATATATTCTCATTTGTTGTGTTTGTTTATTTTGTCTATCCCTGTTGGATTCCTTTGTTTTTTTCACCTCTTAACCTATGTGTTTGCCCTAGAATGGTTTTGATGATTGTTTATGGTTTTAAAAAAATGCTAGGAGAGCTAATGTTATGGCTTTCAGGTCTTGTACATGAATCATCAGTTTGGATTTCTCCTTTTAAAAGGGGTATTTGAAAAGCTTCCAATTGAAGCATCAAGATGGTAATTTTGTATTGGTTTTGGATCAAGAGTGCTGACTGCTTCGAGAGGTAGTATTTGGGAACACCATAAAGATTCCATGCACTTGATCAAACAAACTCAGGAAAAATGAAGAAAAATGATAATCATGAAAATTTTACTACAATATGTTCATGATAGTTGATACAGGTTTCTATAAAGTGAGTTTGTTAATACAAGAAATGATATTGAAAAGCAAAAGGAAAAAGCTACATGATATATCAATTCAAGAGAGTACAATTGAACTTCATAAAGAATTTAATCCAAGAAAATAATAACTCTATACAGTTCAACCAAATAAACTCCAAAGTGCTCCAGAAGCTACCCTTGGTAAAGTAAATATCCATGTCACAAAAAATGTTACTTGGTTATGAGATGGAGAAAATTCACATGGGGAGATTATTTTTCTCAATGACGGCCTTGAGAACTCCAAGAAATTTATAATATTAACTTTCACATTATCACATAATTTTAAACTTATATCCCTTAATCTCTTACAGTTTTGTACCAGTTGAGTCACCACTCTTGTCGTCAGATTTATGCAATCCTCCAGGTCCAATTGCAACAATCCAGGGCAATTTTTTGAAATCACTTCCAATGCTTCATTGTCCATTCTTAGTTCCTATGCTTGTAATATCTCCATTTTATGAAGTTCAAAGATTAAATCAATATTCTTTATCTCCCAGACATCTCTAAATGCATTATTTCCTTGCAGTTTCTTAATACTTCTTTGATCCCTTCTTCTATCATAGAAGGACAATAACTGATCTTTAGCACTTCTAATCTATGGCAAGGCAAGATTGGAAGACAAGATTCTGCAACTAAACTAAGTAATTCATTAGAGATAATTGAATATGAGAGATCAAGCTCACTTAAACATTTTAACTCAACCCAGAAATACTTCGCATAGCCATACCAGCCCCATTCTGAGATATAAAATCATAGTCACAAATCACTACTTCACTAAGTAACATAAAGCTCAAAGACAACACAAGCATGGACCTATCTATAATAAAATGATTACCAGAAACATCTATCTTACGCAACTTCTTGATCTTCGTTGACAAATCAAGCAGCCCCTCATCGATCACAACTCCAACAAATCGCTCGAAAGTTAAAGACCCAGTTGGGTTAAAACATGAATTATACTGAGAAAATCCAATAGCGAGCTCCTCAAGCATAAAAAAACAACGACCCAATTTCGGAAAGATCACTATCTTGTAAAGACCCTATCTTTGAATAGTTAAGTCTCTTCAAATTCCTCACTTTCGATCCCAGCCTTTGCACACTGATCAAAGGGAAGTGGGATTGGCTGGAAATATTGAGGTTTCATTATATAATCCAGATCAAGTGATTAGGTCGATAACCGAATCAAGTTCTTCGTAAAAGTCACACACTTTGATGTGGTTGAGATTCAAGGATCTAAGTATTATGAGGTGTAGGAAGGGGGCAGAGAGAGAGGAGATGGTGAGAGTGTGGCGGAGGAGATTGGTGACGGAGAGGAAGTGATTGCAAACTAAAGAGAGGGGTTCTAAGTGGCGATGATGGTCTACGGATTGAAGATTAGTTCCCAGCATTCTTTTTGTAAGTTCACACGCCTATTGTTGTTGTTACCAGGGCTGTTCTTAATATTTTATAGGCCCTAGGTAAAGTAAAAAAAAAATCCTATTTTTGGCTTTTTTGGGCTTTCATATGGAATAAAAATAAACAAAATATTAACCCTTTTTGTTGTTCTTTATGAGGTCAAGAGTAGGTCTTATTTTATTTCATTTTATTTTTTACAAAGATAAAAATAAGCCCTGTTTTATCATTTATAAGTATTGGTCCTGGGCAGGTGCCCATCCTGTCCTTGTCCAAAGCCGGCCTGGTTGTTACTCTGCCCCATTTGTTGTTTGAAAAGCTGCTGGCTAGAGAAAGTGAAGGAATCTGTGGAACTAGCGAGAATGCAGATGAAAATGAAGATGACGAGGATGTCGAGCGACGGTGAAAATTGGAAGACTAACCGTGAGTTTGGGTCATAAGCGGTATGTGTCAACTAATAGAGTTTGTGAATTTTTATAAATATAATAACGATAATGTTTTTAAAATTAGACAAGGTTGAATTGAGGATTCTTGCACAGAGGATCTGTACTAGTGTAGTATCACGTAGAAGTTGCCTTTATAGCATTAATGGAAATGGCTTGTAATAAACATGTAAATTAGGATTGTTAAACTTAAAGCTGATTAAGTAACTCTGCAAGAGTGCAAAGTATTTCTCTTTTGGCTGTTTTGAGATACTTGCAAGAAGGCATCTGACAACATCCCTCGTCTCGACCTTTGAGAATCCCCAGTTGGAACACCCAATAACTAAATTTATACGCGCAAAACCGACTTTATCAGCGGTATCCATTTTCTACACGGGTCAATGTTTCCTATTAACACCAATTACCGAGAAAAAGGAAAAAACTTCTGATGAATCTACGATTTCAACGCCCCCGTCGACCTTTTCAATTTCCAAGCTTGTAAAGTGAATTAATTGCTTAAGCAAAGCTTATGGTGAAACATTAAATGTGGTAGGTTGGCCAGAGGTCATTAAATGACCCTCTTGATTTGTTATAAACCTTTGGTCCGTGTCATGCATTACATACTAGATAGCACCAATCCTTATCCCCCTTATCAATGGAGCTTAGAGACCTCCTTGTCTTTGGGCTGTCGTTTGTCTTCATTATCCTATGGTGTCGGCGTTGTTTTGTCAGCGTTGGCAACCCCAGGAAACTCCCGCCCGGCCCTCCTGGGTGGCCACTTGTGGGCAACTTGTTCCAAATTATGCTCCAAGGCCGTCATTTTATCTTTTCAATACGTGATTTACGTCCCAAGTATGGACCAATCTTCACCATGCAAATGGGACAGCGAACCCTTGTTATCGTCACCAGTCCCGAGCTTATTCACGAAGCCCTGATTCAAAAAGGACCAGTATTTGCCAGCCGGCCACCCGATTCTCCAATCCGGCTAGTGTTCAGTGTCGGAAAGTGCGCTGTTAACTCTGCTGAATACGGTCCTCTCTGGCGGACCCTTCGCCGGAATTTCGTGACGGAGTTGATTAGTCCAGTTAGAGTGAAGCAGTGTAGTTGGATACGAGACTGGGCGTTAGAGAACCATATGAAGAGGCTTCAAAATGAGGCCTCTGAAAAAGGTTTTGTTGACGTGATGGACATCTGTAGGTTCACGGTGTGTAGCATCCTGGTGTACATATGCTTCGGCGCTAAAATTCCAGATGAGTGGATCAAAGACATTGATAGCGTGACAAAAGATGTGATGTTAATAACAATGCCACACCTTCCGGACTTCTTGCCAATTCTCACTCCGTTGTTTCGCAAACAAATGAAGAGAGCCAAAGAGTTGAGAAAGACTCAAATGGAGTGTATGGTTCCGTTGATAAGAAAAAGACGAGTTTTTGTGGAGAAACGTGAAAGCCCCAACTCAGAGATGGTTAGTCCAGTGGGTGCAGCGTATGTGGACTCTCTCTTCAGCCTACAAGCACCTGGGCGTGGTCATCTTGGTGAAGAAGAGCTCGTCACAGTTTGCTCGGAGCTGTTTGTTGCTGGGATTGACACTACTACGAGCGTGCTCCAATGGATTTTCTATGAACTTGTAGTGAACCAAGACATTCAAGAGAAGTTATACAAGGAAGTTGTTGACTGTGCAGGAAAAGATGGGTTTATAACAGAAGAAGAAGTAGACAAAATGAAGTACCTCCATGCGATAGTTAAGGAGACTCTCCGAGTTCATTCTCCGGCGCACTTCACGTTGTCACACGCAGCGACGGAGGAGACGGAGCTTGGCGGGTACAAGATTCCTACCAATGTATACGTCGAGTTCTACCTAGAGTGGATGACTGAAGATCCGAGTATGTGGAAAGATCCGAGTGTGTTCCGACCCGAGAGGTTTTTGGACGGCGACGGAGTTGACGTGGACGTGACCGGAACTAAAGGTGTGCTGAAAATGTTGCCGTTCGGGGCTGGAAGGAGGACTTGTCCGGGGCTATCACTTGGGCTGCTCCACGTTAACTTGATGCTTGCCCGAATGGTCCAAGCTTTCAAATGGGTACCCGTGCCCAGTTTCCCACCCGACCCGACTGAGGCTTTTGCCTTCACAGTTGTGATGAAGAACCCTCTTAAAGCAGCTATATTGGGTAGGTGAAATAAAGAATTATTATTTAGTGCGGAAATTGCATTTCTTCGAGCGTTGCTGGTTTTAGTTACCTAATTGCGGTCTTACACACACCTTTTCGTAGTTCGAGTTTGTAACCTTCTAGTCATATGAAAATATGTTTACCTGTTGTACCGAACACTTTTGGGACGGAAGTTAAGTAGCGTCTTAAATGTTGTCCAGCATTGCCCACGTGAAATTCTGTCCCGTGTATAAATGAAATGAGCCAATTGTGGAAGGGAACAGATCACCTGTTCTATAATTACTGTGCTAGTATTGTTTCATTGTATATGATTCATATATTTATATGAGACCCACAAAAATATATGGATCGAATATAATGAAATAGTATTGGCATAGCAATTATGGAACATGTGATTTCATTTGATTGTGGAATCATAAAAGAGCGGCGTGAACATACAAAGCATCCCAAATTATCTTTTTTTTCATTTTATATTAATTGTCGTAAATAATATAAAAGAAAATAAAAAAACATAAAATTTACGTAGTTTATAAGTCTATCTTTTAGTTGACTTTCCCTAATCTTACGAACGATTGTTGCATCCTATCACATATGCTAAGGGCATACATACGATGGATTTATATCAATAGAGTTTTTATTAGTAGAGGTTTTATGAAAAGAGCTTTTCTAAGAAGTTAATTGATTATTTAGCTGCCAATTAAAATAATAGCTTTTTAAAAAGAATTTTATATAGTAGACTGTTTGACAACATAAAAATAAAAAATACTTTTATTAATTTTAACTATATTTTATTTTATAGTAAAAATTATTTATGCATATAAATAATATTTAAATTGTATTAAACAATATACAAAGTGCAATATATTATGTTTACATTTGATTTGAAAGAATTCAACTACTATTAGGTCTTTTATGAATGAAATGGGTTTAAATTTATTTTTTAAATCGTGACATCAATAATTTCATGTTTTGAATGACTTCAAATTAATACATATATCATGCAGAAACTATTGTAGACTTTGAGGTTTAATTCACATCACTGCAAGAGATGTCTTATTTACACCTTACGATTACCTATTTTTTAGATAATCATCTTGTAAGAAATTTTAGATAACCACTTTGTAGGAAATTATTTGAAGAGATGTCTCATTTTCTTGTAAGAAATAAAACTAATATGAAAAATAAATATTAAAACATATAAAAAGCTAAATAATATTATAATCCCAAAATAAATATTCAAGTTGAGTAAATAGTTAAATACATAATAAAGTATGCATTTTATTGTAATACAAGAAGATTTGCAATATGTTCCCTCGTATTATTCATCTCGTTATTTTGTGGCTTGTCTAAATGATTTTCTTCAACGTCTTCATTTTCATTGATTTCTTCATTTGTAGGAAGTAATCCTCCTATTTTTTCAAACGCCAAATGTTTTTTCGATTGTGCATCTTAAAGAAGAATGTGCATGATTGAATATTTTCCCCCCCTCTTAGGAGACAATCACGTCGAAAATTAGGAAAATGATACCTCTTACCTTTGTATGATCCTAAATAACCTTGCATGTAAGGATATCCTGCAAATATTTTCCTACATTCCAAATTAAAAAATAGATAAATAAAGAAGTACTGAATCATTAAGAATAAAAAAAATATAAAGTTATCTTTCTCAAACCTCTAGATAGATGAGAAAAGTATAATCTGTCATTACGCAAAGCTTCCATAAAAATTTGAACATCATGTGCTGTGCCTTCCTATGAAAATTCGAGCATCATGCTGACATAAACGTGTTATGAAATAAAATGAAGATCCGAAGAAAGAAGGAGAGGAAGAGAAAGAGAAGAGTCCAGAAGAAGAATAGAGAGTCGTAGAGAAAGAAAGAGAGAAGGAGAGAGACACATACACACAAACATTGGCTAATTTCATATCTGAGAGAAACCGTTACAAGTATATTTATACTAGTTACAGCTGTATAATAGCAATCGATCATATTTTTCCTTAACATTTCCTTCTCCTTTAGAAAACCTTGACCTCAAGGTTATGAAGGTTTACAGAATGGACAAAAAATAAATAACCATGGGAACTTCTTTTCATCAACTTGAACACTAAGGAAAAGTATATGCCCTCCGGTGGTCGATTTCTCAACATCACCATGACTACTAAATACTACATTCAAATGTCACTTCGTTTGATCTTCCATCACCTCTAAAGCGCCAATCACTTGTGGAGCAGATACTTCTGTAGATTTCTCCACTTTTGAATCAACACACTGTTTCTGATAGTTCAAATCAGTGTTGTCCCACCTGTCAACTTCTTCGGACTTGGAGTTTTCTTCTGATTTGGACAACCCATTAGCAATTTCTACTGAATCTATCTGCAACGAGCTAATCTCTTTTTCAATATGTTTATATGGTTCAGAGAGCCCACTGGCTTTACTCATCTCACCTTCCGTCAACCTCTCCGAACGACTGTGAGACGCCGGATCTACTGGTTTAGCATCTCCTCCTATTTTCTGTAGCGTTTGCATCATCATTTTTCTCAACTCGGACATTTCCTTCTCCACCTTTTCTGATCTGTTATTCATTTCTAAGAGCATTTCTGCTAACCTTCTTTCCATCCAACCTTTCAAATTATCCTCCATCTCACGTAAGTCTGCATTCCTTGAACCTTCATCCATGGCGTCTCCCAGATTCGAGAGCTCTGATACCAAATGTTATGAAATAAAATGAAGATCTGAAGAAAGAAGGAGAGGAAGAGAAAGAGAAGAGTCCAGAAGAAGAACAGAGAGTCGTAGAGAAAGAAAGAGAGAAGGAGAGAGACACATACACACAAACATTGGCTAATTTCATATCTGAGAGA
>JANVCL010000002.1:26110915-26125588 GCA_026546855.1 Erythroxylum incrassatum | reverse complement strand
TATGAAATGGGAATGAGCTTAATATGTGATTTAGAACATATACCCGGGATTGTCATTGAGCATGCATTGTACATAGTTCATTTATACACTTGTATATAAATAAATGCTTATGTATGTGCAATTATTGATGAGTGTGAAATGTGTGTTTTGTATAAATAGGTTGTGCAGGTCGAGTGTTCACATTTAGGCGTTCCCAGACTTTGAAAACAAATGCTAATCTGGAGCATGCTGTGAGTAGACCTACATGGTCTTACTTTATTGTTTGTTTTGTTTATGTTATGAATTGAGTGATTATGACTAATTATGAATGTGTTTTGATTGTTGAATTTCGGACAATGAAGGTCCGATGAACGTGATATATAAATGAGATATTGAAGTGCTAATTGTATGTGAATGTGATTGTTAAATGTGTTAGGAATGTGTATTTGTATTTGTATACGAATGAAATTGTGAAATTCTCCACTTCAATGTGGAACACCGGACTAAGGTCCAATGATATGAGAAAGTGATTGAATGGGATATGCAATTGTGAGTGATGCATTCCTTTGCATGAATGTAGGAAACATAATGGCAGTTGTGACCAGAGTAGCCACCGATCAGAGCTATAAGCTCAACGTGTGAAAAAGAACCTCGAGCTCAAAAGTGGTTCAGAGCCTCAGGCTCAACGTTTAATGAGCCCTATATAGAACAGTTATCAATGAACCCGGTATCTAATGGATACGGGACAGTTTAGGCACTTGGTCAGAACAAAATAACAAATGGGAAGAGAGTCTCATGTGCACTGCATATGCATAATGAAAATGTGGATTATGATGTATAGTATGAATGATTAAATGTACTGAATGTGAAATAATATGAAATGTGAAATAAAGTATGATATGTGAATTATTTGTTATGTGATTGGGTGAGTCATCGATGATGGTCACTCATTGAGTTAGCAAAACTCACCCAAAATTTGCAAATATTTTTCAAGATCAGAAGAATATCCTGTTAGGCCAACAGGAGTATACCTACATCTTTCAAGTGAAGGATAGAGGTCGGGATCAGTTCGTGTCTGCATTGCATTTCTCTATTTTGTATTGAATTGTTATTCCGCAACTTTGTATAAATTTGTATTTTGAAATGACTTAAGTATTTTGTAAGAGTGTGAAAGGGCCCGAATGGCTATTGAAAATTATGTTAAGTGAAAATGTTAATGGATGAATGTGGGCCTAATTTGAGTATCGATTTTCGCATATTGTGTTTTTTGATTTCAAAATAAAAAGGGGTTTATTGATTTCTAAATGATTGAGTGATTAGCACGCCACCCCCGTGGGGCACAAAATCGGATATCACCATCGATGTCAAGTTTGGGTCTTGTGGAAGTGGGGTGTTACATTTTTCCCATCTACTTTCAGAGTTGCAGTTACTATGACAGTTTCTATAAGTTTCGTGCAATAAACAAACCAAACTAGCATTCAAAATAATAGATAGTTGGTACAGGCAACAACTTTGTTATAGATAATTGCCTCTATGATTGACCAACTGATGACCAAAGAACTAAGAAAATGAGTTCTGACCTGCCAATTGTCCTAAGCTTCTTCTTTGTTAATTCTTATTTCTTTCCAATCAACTAATTTATACATAATTAAGCAATTGTAAAGATAATGGATAGAACAAAGGACTAACCTCAGGGAAGCTATGTAGGATAACCCATGTCACATACAATCTTGAACCTATCTGTGGCAATGTTGCTGACACTAGAGACCTCACCAAACCTTTAAAATGCATACAATAATAATAAAAGCAAAGGTTTCAGAATCATATTTCAACTTTCAAACTCTTTCTAGTATCAACTCTTAGCAAACCAATTATTAAAAATAAGTTAAAAATTAGAAGAAGGAATAAATAAGTACATACCGACTACACTACAAAGAATCTGATGTAGCAGGAAACCCAAAAGAAAAAAAGGACAAGACAAGTTAATATCAGAAAGTGGAAAAGAAATTGAAGAACTAAGCACACATTTCAAACACCAGTAAAAGAAGAACGACAAAATAGTTATAACTAGCACTTTACAATCTCACATCGTACCTCTAAAACAGTTACAGCTTGAGCGAGCTAGAGTGGTTTTTCAACAGTATCATAGACATGCTCATACCCAGATTCTTCCAAATTTTTGATTGCAAGAAACAGGCCCTGTCCTGAAACAATGTCAGAAACTACACAATCAATACCCCAATAAGAGATTAAAAAGCACGTAACTTTTAACTCGGATATGGGACAGACGAGCATGTACTTGCCAGCCAATGAGGACTGCCCAGTTGTAGATAGAGAGATATAAGCGCCTGAGTAGAGATAGAAAACCTGCCATGAGAAAAGAGAAGAAAACCCAGTTAAGAGTAGAGAGAGATGGGTGATCAGTCGGTACGAGGGAAGAAAAGAGATAAACTTCCTTCTCTGCCTTCTTATAAACGTAAACGTCAGAAATTATAAATGTAGGGAAGAAAAGAGATACACTTCCTTCTCTTCCTTCTTATAAACGTAAACGTCGAAAATTATAAATGTAAATGTCTACCCGAAAAAACTAAAATGGGGGGTTTTTAGAAAAGCTTCAAATTTAAGCTTTTTAAAAAGATGTATTTTAGCTTCTAAAAAGCTATTTTTATTAAAAAAAGTGATTTGAATTTTACGGCCAAACACTCATTTTTCTTAAAAATAGCTTTTGCGGTGGAGAAAAGTGTTTTTTAACCTCCAAAAGCTAAACCAAACAGGCACTAAGTCTTCTACCCATATCTCTTTGGTTGCTTAATGGTCCTTTTCCACTCTATCCTTAGCTATATCGAGCTTATGCTTTCTTCTTAACATTGTTCTATCTCCTGAACTACAATTTTCAACCTCCTTAACATCTAGTTCAAGCCATTATAGTACCACCTTTGGATCATTATTACTCATTATCTGTCCTGACACACTCTTTTCATATGTTTGCCTCAACATATGTTGCTCTTTAAGCACTATATATCCTTGAAAGTTACCTTGGACTTTTTACCATGCATATGAAACTTATAAAAGGTTATCTTGTTGAGTTTGTCATCCTTCAATAAGCTTTTCTTATGAAGTTTCATCATCTCTTACTAACCAACATGACTCACCCGTATGTGTAATACTACAATGCTTTCTTTCATCCTTGAAGATTAAGACATATCTATCAATCTCATTACTACCTTTCTCATTAACATGTAGATTCTATATTGTAATTTTCCTTTCATCATAATTAAAACACATTTTACCACCTTAAGATGTTTATTATCACTTGAAAACTTATACCATTGACTATTAAGAGTACTCATAAATTAGATTCTTCCAAAGCTCATAAATATACTAGACATCTAATGTTCTAACAATTATATCATGCACTTTGATTTATACTGAATTACTTAGAATTATATTCATATATTGTTAATTAATTATTTAATTAAAGTTTAACTAACTCTTTGAACATTTTAAATGTCATATTAAGCACTTTTATTTTGTTTTTAGTATAAATTGAGTTTCACTTTTACTTTAGGGACTTAATAAATTTGTTAAAGTTCAAATTTAATTGTTAAAATATTTATTATGACATATTTTCATAATCTTATTAGTTAAAAGGTAATAATATTAATATTTATTTGCATGTACCTTAAACATTTCAATTTCTCTAAAATGATTAAACAATGTACTATTTATTAGTAAAGTTAATTCAAACTAGGATAAGGAATACAACTTTTCATTTTCATCTAAACAAATATTTTAATTATGCTTGTATTTATTTTGGTTGAGATAAGATAAAGGAGATGATTTTTTTTCCTATCACTTAAATCCAATTGGATATAAAAAATAAAAGGATAATAAATTTCTTAGCTATTAATCCAATTCTAGATATTAAAAAATTAGGTTAATTTAAATGACCAACATATGGGCATAGGTTCTATATAACTTTGAAATATTAAGTTAGAGAATGAGTATCAAAGATAGAATATTTAAATTTTATGTAACAATTATACGTATGTAGATTTATGTAAAATTATGAAATGCCATTTTCTTATATTAATATCTTTTAAATTAAAGGATGACATAATAAAAGAGAAAGAAGAAAAAAATATGAATGTGTTAATACATTTAGCAAGTTGCTAGTTCTTCTTGATGTTGATTTAAGCATTTTTCTATAGAATTTCAATATTTAGTATACCTACAACATTTATTCTACAACAAATAATTCTTTTCTTATTTTATATTGTACTAATAGGAAAAAAAATCGAAAGATCTATATGTTAAAAGCTTGGTAAGACAAATAGAGATAGTCTTCCTAAAGTATAAAACCAGAAAACACATAATGCCAAAAACCAAGAAATAGATACAAAGATTAAGGCTCAAGCACTAAATATTCTAATGGCTTGCTAATGATATTATATATTATAGTTCCTTCACAATGGTGTGCTCGTATTACTTTGTGATGTGGGAGCATTAGAACTAATTGCAAATAATCACCTAGAGTTAGTCCTTGCGAGCAATGAGCTGGACATACCTTATTTTGGGTTTTAATAAGTTAATTTATTTCTAATTTTGTTATTTATTTTCTTAATCCCAATAGGAGGGTAGATGTTTTCCCAATTAGAGTACGATTAAAATTTCTTAATTCCAATGGGAGTTTGGTATTTTCTTAACTAAAGTAGGATTAAGCTTTCGTAATTCTAATAGGAGTGTGGTTGTATTCATAATTAGATTTGGTTATTGTCTTAATTAGAGTACGATTAAGCTTTGTTAATTCTAATAGGAGTGTGGTTGTTTTCATATTTAGAGCGGGATGAAGCTTTGTTATTCCTAAGCCTATATAAAGGAATTAGAACATGTAATTTTCATCATATCTCATAATAGAATTCAGGTGATTTAGATAAAAGAAATTGAGTACTTTTCTCCTTAAATATTAATTATTGATGGTGTTCATTTAGAGACTTAAGTGGGCTAGTCCTTAAACTTGGTGGTTCTCTTTTATAGTTCAAAGATTTGTTCTTTGTCTTTCAATCCTTTATCTTTTATTAAGTTTTGATTATTCAAAGAAAAAAACTAAAAAAATCATGTTCTTTAAACAAGGTTCTCTCAGGATTATGCATTATCCGATCTTTATTAATTCACATGCATCAAATTGGTATTAAAGCAAGGGATCAAGGTTTTCCTAAGCCTTAATGGTCCGAGAATAAGTAAAAAGCATGGGAAAATTAGCCCCTTTTTGTTTGACATGACTAGTGGTGACGAATTTATGAAGAAAATGGAAGAGCTAATTACAATGCAACTTGAAAATTTTACACTCCACTTGGATCATCATGAAAAAGGGCTTAAGGCATAAAAAGATAACGTGGAAAGCACGATGCGAATAGCATCATTCTTTGGGTAGGATAAGGCATAGGTTGGATTTTGATGAAGGAAGATCTTGTAATGAATAAGAAGCATTTTAACAAGAATTAGAGGCTCCAAGAAGTGTCCATGAAGATGGGAGATGGTGTCAAACACGTGATCCTTCTATTTAGGGTCCAAGAACATATCAAGAAGGTGGTGAAAATCGTAGGAGACATTCAAGAATCCATAATGAACACATGCAATCTCCTCTTAGGCGTTTAAGACATGACGACCTAGTTTGGGAGAGGCATTTTGAGATGGATATAGAATATGATGATGGAAGAAGTAAGGAAGATAAGTGGTATGGGGGGTGTATGGACAATGATGTACATAAAGATAAAAGCTTGAAGCTGGAACTTCTAAATTTTAAAGGTAAAATTGATGTTGAGGTCACACTTGATTATATTAGATCTGGTAATTGAATCTTTAAGTTTAAAGATGGTTGAAACATAATTGTTATCAATGTGCCACCCTTAAACTCACCAAATGGCTGGAAACTTTATAATATGAGATTTACAAGAGAGAAGGGCATAAGTGAAATACCTTCTCGTGTGTGTATATATATATATTTCACCCTCATCTTTTCTATTTTTCATTCCCCTAAAGGTTATTATTCACAAAACCATCTTATTCCTCTATTCTTCACCGCCATCTACTCGAAGCAAGCAACCACATATACCAATCAACTACTCTCTTTGAGGCCATCATAACCAGACCAATTATATCTCTCATCAACGTTAGAATCAACATAAAAATTGAGAAAAAATTAAAGCAAAACTTAAATCTTCAATCTGTAGCCTCCAATAAGTGTTGTTGACCACCACCACCACCACCACCACCATTGGACTCCTCTCGACATCAGGAGAAAAGGACTTATGGTCTCATCACTAATCGCCATCTGTATCGCCATTGATTGAAGAAAATAGAGGTTAGAGCTCTAAAATAACTTTTTACTGCGAATTGAATTATGAGACTTAAAATTTGAGTTATGAGATTTAGAATTTGAGTTTCTTGCAATTATAAAATTTGTTCTCCTCATCAAAAGCTTTCATTGGGTATAAAAATCATTAAATTATGAGACTTAAAATTTTTAGTCACGAAGGAATATTTGATAATCTGAGGAATACTTTGATATTCCAAGATATCGTTCTAATGACATTTTTCAAAAAGTATATAAATTATGTCGATCTTTTTTCCATTGAGAACTGTAGTAAAATTCTTGACGAATTGTGAATTAAAAATCAGGAGAGAATATGATAAAGGATCGAATTGCATAATTGGACCATCCTAACAAACCTAATGAGTATTAGGTTGTTAATTAAGCTCAATAACTTATACATGACACTGATTAGGATATTTCTTTTCCTATTTTATTGCTACATTAAGAGCGGGAACCATATTGGAAGATATAGATAGACAAGTACATCAATCAAGTAAGTTCATATCTATCTATTGATATTGAATCCATATCAGCTATTGAATATGGTTCTATACTTATATGAGCATCTATTTTAGCTTAACGCATTAATGTTCATATAAGTATAGAACCTGTTATGGATTCAATATCAATAGATAGGTATGAACTATATATATATCTCCATGTGCATACGGATATGAGCATCTATTTTATATTAACACATTAATGTTCATATAAGTATAGAACCTGTTATGGATTCAATATCAATAGATAGATATGAACTATTATAAATGCATGCGGTGTACCATAAGTACTTTATATATATATATATAAAGTACCTAAAAGTATATACATGTACATATATAATTTGTGTAGTCGTTATCCAACATTATTGCAATATCTAAGTATATGCTTGCGAGTTTGGGTACTTATGGTACACTGCATGCATTTATAATAGTTCTCAAATGACTAAGTACTTGTCCTAGGAAATCACATGATTGATATTTGGATTATGTGTTG
The DNA here is from genome assembly GCA_026546855.1 of Erythroxylum incrassatum. Taxonomy (NCBI): domain Eukaryota; kingdom Viridiplantae; phylum Streptophyta; class Magnoliopsida; order Malpighiales; family Erythroxylaceae; genus Erythroxylum; species Erythroxylum incrassatum. Next base: position 26,118,237 of record JANVCL010000002.1, on the reverse strand, counting down.
ATGTGTTTGATTGTGAATGCGGAGGAGAAAAAAATCTATAGGACATGTCACTTGATGGGTATGCATTAGGAGCAAATGCACACTAGTTTGGTTAAAAGAGAATATCGTGAAATAATATTGAAATGTTATTCAGAACAATCCTAGTTGTTGATTGGCTCCCGATCAGGTCTTTTTTTGATATGTATATTATTAATGTGTTGTGACCTTGGAGTATTGAGTGAGGGCTGGTATGTTAGTGATGCTTAGCTCCTCACAACCCCTTTAAACTAAGCGAGCCTTACTACTATATAAGTATAGTGTATGGCTGGGCCATTGGTTATGTTTAGATCCACAAACATTTGGGATGTAGTGTTATAAGAATTTACATTTAAAGACTGGGGACCTATAGATATTCCTTCTGTAAGATTTATTGTACATTGCATATGATTTGTCATGCATCATATAAGTGTGTTTATATTAGTATAAATTGTATTTTGTGTTAACATGCAATTTGGTTTTGTAGGGTGATATGGTCTTACTCAGTAAGGTCTGACTCTACTCAACTCTATTTTTTAGTATAACTACCACTAACTTCATAGTAATAAATCCAAAGAGCATTGGCTGTAGCATATCTAACTCTAAGTATGCTTTCCATTTATTTTCACTTGTACTTATACTCTAGCATTTACAATGATATGGTTTAGTATATTAAAAAATTTTCTTATGATGCACATTAACATTATTGTACTTTATTGTGTTTGTGCTTATGCATACCTATATTTTTATGTATTTTTTAGGATTTTGTATTTATTTATGTCACTAGTAGTTAGGCTTATATGTGATATGAGGGTTTTGGTTTTTAGGTTTCATGTGCAGGTCATGTGCCAATTCAATTTGTGACAAAGTTGGAATTAGAGCTTAGGTTAAAATATTTAGAGCCTCATTTTACTTATTGATTTGAACCTATAGGAATTTAATCCATCTTTAAAATAGGTTACTTACTTAGAATACTCTCATATTTTAATCACTAGGACTGACCATTCCTTTGCTTCCTTTATTAATATAAAAAATAGGAGTGATTTGTCACTGACTTGACTAGGAAGCCCACGATGAGGCCTTGATGAAGGATAAGACACCTACCCTCCTTAGTTCAGTTGGAAGGCGTGATAGATGCAAGATGACTAGGACTTGAGAGGCATCTAAATAAGAGCTAAAGATGTCACAGGGAGTTCTTGAGGTATCTGCTTTCGAAAAGTAAGCGTTTCTATCTAGAATAGAAGTTAATATTGCCATGTTCTGAGATGTGATGATGATGATAATGATACAGTAAATGATGATGATGCAACAAAAACAACAACAAGTCGTACCACTAGTTGTAGTCGTGAAGTAAGAGAGGTCAAGTATGCAGTTATTACTGACATATTCAAGGTTCTATGCCATAGAGCTTGACATGACTAGACCCAAGGAGTCTATTAATTTCCTCGATAAGGTGGAAATGTAAAGTACAAGGTTGCACTGTTTTAATGCCTACATGGTGGGTTTGGTATAGATCTTTATAGGGAGTGGCCAAGAACTAGTACTGAGACCACTTCCTTTCATATTTAGGATGTAACATCCTGTTCCCACACTAAGGTTAGAACCCTAAAATATGGTACATGAAAGATCAATGAGAGATTTAGAAAAATGCATCTTATGCTCATGCACAAGGTTAGCATACATGCACGTGAATTTTAAATTTTTGCACAAGAAAATTATTTTACATACATTCATTGACATATTTCGGGTATAATTGATTATAAATGTGATTATGTGAGAATTGTGAATCAATTGAATTGAAAATTGATGTGGAGAATATATGTATTGATTTAGAATTTTTGGTGAATTTTGGAAAAAATTTCTGAAAATATTGAATATAACTGGGCTAGGAAAAATGCCAATTGACAAGTAAATTGGTGAATGAAAATAAAAATAAGAATAAACGATGATGAAGAAATTTGGGAGTTGACTTCAGAACTTTAGAGATAATGATTTTTGAAAATTCAGAGACAAATTGGAGAAAAATAGGGAGAAGATTAAATTAGTTAATTGAGAAAATAGTTAATGCTTTAGAAGTTAGATAAGTGACAAGTGTCACTTACTTACTTTAAGTTACTTTACGATGGTGTTGGTCTTATACTATAAGATTATGTTTGAAAGGCCAAGCACAGTATCCTTGTCCTAGTTACCTCCTTCGCAGTTATCTTCTTCAAGTTTCTTTCTTGTACACAGAGTTTTTCATCAACATCCACCAAAATTAAACTTTGCTTTCCTTTATCTTCTACCACTCCCACTTTGTTATCTACTTCCTTTGCCTCAAGAAAACCTGACCCAAACTATCTCTAAGATGAAGTATGTGGTTGCATGAAGTTTAGGGTTTCTTGAGCTTTTGTAGATTTTGGAGAAATATCAAGTAAGTATCGCGTAAATCCTTTAGAGTTGTGGTTTTATGAAACAAAAATGGTGATTTATTTGTTATTGCATGATCATGAAGAAAAAAGGTCGTTCTTCATGAAAATTGTACAAATAGGATGAAATTTTTTTGGATATAATGTTAATTTGTATTTGATGACGATCCTGTGATCAGATAGCGTAGAAATGATTTTTAAGTTAGAAAGAACCATAAAAATATGCATAAAAGAGTACAGAGATATGGAAAGTTAATAAAGAAATATATGCTTTGTTTTTCTTTTCACAGAGTATGTATGTATATATGTGGGTTTTGAGAGTTTTCAGAGATGACAAAAAGAATGACTTTAGAGTTGAAGAATAGTTGTAGGATGATGGTCTGAGATGAGAAAGATTATTTAAATGATAAATAAAGGAAGAAATTTAAGAGAAGGTAGAAAATGAAATTGAAGTGTCGGGTTTTGGTGAAAGGAGATAAGTTAGAGAAGTTGATTTAGAATAAAAGAAAGAAAATAGAAAAAGGGGGTAAAAATGTTTCTGAAACATCTATGATTAAACTGCATTGATATAGGAAGATTTTGACAAAGTTATCTTCATGAAAGTTGTAGATCTTTCTTTTAGCTTTTTAATGATTTAAAGTTTGAAGTTTTTGGGTTTCTGGATTGATATTTATGGAGGATAGAAGTGAGGGAGTGTGATCGTGATCGCGACTTCGCAAGTTGGTTAGCCTACTCGCGATCGTGCACATGCTCGATTGTGACATTTAAGTTTGGAGCCTGACAAACATCTTTCAGTATTTTGGCTATATCTCCTTCGTCCGACCTCTAAATGACATGAGACTTGAGTCATTGGACTCATAACACATTGATTTACCTCTCTGAAAAAAGTCATAGTACTCTGAAATCAATTGATAGAGATCGAGTGTAAAATGTGGGACGGTCTGACTGAGTGTGCTCTCAAATAGTCCAACATTTTTGTCCTATCTGTCACACCCACGAATTTTTTTCCTCATCCCCATGAGTCACTCACACATGTTACTTTTCTCCCTCACGCCCATGAGTGTTAATTGTTGGACAATGTTTAGTTGTCACACCAAGACACTGTGCTCTCTAATAGTTTCTGCACAAGAAAGCTTTTTGCAAACTGAACAGTCTTGCTTCTTTCGACCATAACTTCTTCTCTAGAACTTAAAATGACTTGATTCTGGAACCAATAGGTTCCTAACACATTATTCTATGTCTCCATTATAATTGGTAGCATTCTGAACTGAGTTGAAAAAGATTGATTGAATGAAATTTAGGGAATCTGTTGGAATAGTATGAACTGGTATGATTTCACTGAACATGCTTGGGTATTTCGGTTATATCTTGATCTGTAGATTTCCAAATCAGATGATTATTGAAATAGAGTAAATTAGCAACATAGGGTTACAAATTTTCTGGAGAGATCAAATTTTTATTCTATCTTTAAGAATTTCAATTTTTTAGATTGAAGTCAAGAACAAAACACTTTTACAGTTAAGAACAATTTGAATTATTTGTAGAATATCTTCCAAAATACTGGACCAATTTGTATGATTTTAGTGTCATTAGAAACTTAAGACATATGGGAACATGTTTCTAGAAGAAAGTGTTGCCAATGTGTTGGCCCATAAATTTTTTTTATTTTTTGATTTAGCATGATTAGATTAATCTTTGGGGTCTTGCAAGATTTATTTATGTTGGAATTAATTAACATGTTAATATTGATGAGATTATGTGACATAGGTGAAGTGAATTAAAGTTAAAGTGATAAGTTGCATAAGGTGGCATTATGGGAAGATCATTTAAGCATTTAAGTTGCAAGGCTAATAAGTAAGGGTAAGATGGACAATTTAGCATCACTAAGTGTTTAAAAGGCAAGAGGAATGGGTGTCTTACAATGAGAAAAGGGCAAAACAAAAACGAAAGTTAAAAGGAGAGAAAAGGGAGAGTGTCATATAAGGAGAAGAAAGGGGGGAAAAGGAGAAAAAGCTAGGGTTCTTCATTTCTTGGTGTTTAAAGGGATTTTTGAAGTTGAGTCAAGAAGGAAAAAGAGAGAGGAAGGATAAAGCTTCCATTAGAGCCAAGAAATCCTTTGGTTGGGTGGAGATTCAAGGTAAGTGATTTTAAATGTTTTGGATTTTTGGAGTATTCTTAGTTAAAAGAGCTTAGAAAATAGATGGGTATAAGTAATCTAGGATTAATTTCATGCATGGGGTTCTTTGGGTTTTCCAATTTGAATCCTTTTGATTTGGGGTTTTTTTCATTGTTGAAGAAAATCAAGAAGGACAAGAGGAGCAAGAGGAGAGGCATATTTGAACAAGCCATAGTCAAGGACTTCAAGGTGGGTTTCACTTTTATAGTTAGGTGATAAGCTAACAAAAGTTTTCTGTCAATAAATGACAGTAATTAATTTTGCAACCACTTCATTCATGTGCATTTAATGTTGTTAAGTGCTGCAAGAATTTCCTACATGCTTATACATGATTTGTGGGATGATACCTGGAACGTTGTTTTTATTAAATTGATTCTTTGAAAAGATGCATGATTATGAAACCATACTTTTGGAAATGATTTTTAAGATATAACAAGCTTATGAAAAGCATGTTTTCAAGAGAATGTGCCTTTTTAGGCATTATGTTTACAAGGTCTTACAATTTATGTGTTATGTGGGTTTGTGGTAGTTCCTCAAGAATCATCACATGTACGTTGACCCTAGTATAGGCTTCTCCTGCCTGTCCGCTAGTGGCATAGAGTTCCCTTAAGGACTCCCTCATAAATTCACGACTACACAGGACCATTTCATTAGAAATGTGTAGTGCGTCATGTTTTGAACTTACCCAAACCATTTGATCTGTTTATGTGTTCATGACAAGTTGGTAAGAGTAATGCATTCATGATTCGCATACCTATGAATTTCTGCATTGAAAATGTTTTTAAAATGCCTTTACTTGTCACAAATTATAAAATTGTTACCCATGGGGTGAGCTATGGGCTTTAAGCTCACCCCCACTTTCCTCCCCATAAGCAGCTGCTGAGCAAGAGATTGAATAGCCAAGGGTCAAGGCATCACACTACTTTTGAAAAATTGATGTATTTTTTTAGCTATTCTTGTAAACCAAAGCTTTAGTTGCATTTTGAGAAATGATTGTTTTACAAAAGTTTGTATTTTGGATTATGTTGTAAGGTGACTCGAAATGCCCACTAAAGCATTGAAAAATACTTATTTTGATGTGAATGAAATACAGATACATTATGTTTGTTTATGGCTTTTCAAGTTCTTACATTGCTATATTCGATTTTTTCATAAGGGTAGGAATTGTATTTCGTATTCATCGGAAAAATATGGAATGATCTATGTAGAACTGGAAAGAAATTTCTTCTTGGGAGTTGTAGATGATTTTTTCAACTTTCTAACGATATAAAGTTTGTAAGTTTTGGATATCATAGTGGAAAGTTATGATCATTTGAAGTTTGTGTTGCTGCACAGGAAGAACTTTCTGGACAACTTCATCGATTGGAATTTTTGATCCTTATAGAGGCAAAGATTGTTTTTGAGGTCTTAATGGGAGTTGTAGGTCTAGAGGTCTTCTTTAAAACGGTTTAAAAATGACCTTAATCCGATATCTGTAGTGAAAGTTATGCCCTTTTGATTGCTTCAGTCTTAGTTTTTCGTTTTAGTATGACATCATCTTCGTCTTAATTTTTTGTCTTAGTTTTTTTGTCTTAGTATGACGTCATCTTCGTTTTAGTATGACGTCAACTTCGTCTTAATTTTTCATCTTAGTTTTTCGTCTTAGTATGACGTCATCTTCGTCTTAGTATGACGTTAGGTTCGTCTTAGTTTTTCGTCTTAGTATGACGTCAGCTTTGTCTTAGTTTTTCGTCTTAGTATGACGTCATCTTCGTCTTAGTGTGACGTCGTCTTCGTCTTAGTAATGACGTCATCTTCATCTTATATTGACTTTTGCTTCGTCTTAGTTTGACTTTTTACTTCCTTCTTCTGTTCTATTTTTGGCCCTTTTAGAGGCCGAATCTCGCTCGAGTTCTTCACGAAAGTTTTAGATCTTGAGGTCCTCTTTCAAATGGTCCAAAAACGAAATCGATCAGAAATTTGTAGCAAAAGTTATAGCATTTCCTCCATGACATGTAAAATTTGAGTAATGACATGAACATGTTCAATTCTTTCGGGTATAACTTCCTCATCTGACCTCCAAATGAGGTGATTCTTGAAGCAATGGTTTCCTAAAATCTTTTTTTGTCTCTCAATGAAAGTTGGTATCTTTTGGAGTTGTTTTGAGAAAGTTTACATTAGAGAAAGTGAGAGGTCAGTTGGGAGAGCATGATTGGAGTAAGAACACACTTTAGCTTTTTAAGTATATCTTGAGCCGTAGAGCTCCGATTGGGGAGATTCTTGCTTCAAAACAAACAAGAGATTTATAGCTGCATTTTCTTTGATGAAGTCAATTTGTAATTTTGGTGTTCAACTGGTATGGGCACTCCACTCTTATAGGATCAAACCAGAATCTGTTCTAAACTAGGAGAAAAGAGTTTGTTTATGGTGGTTGTTTGTATGGGCACGCCATTGAATAAATATTGAGGGGAAAATTTGGGATGTTGTGAGAATGAAGATGAACTGATGATGCCTAATGAGGGTTAATGAAGTAGCCCTACAAGGGAACCCACTCGTGCAAGTATGACTCCAGATAGTTGGGCTCCAGAAATGGGGTCTAACAGATGCCTTGTCTATTGACTACTCAATCTCTTACTCATCACCTGCTTATGGGGAGGAAAATGGGGGGGGGGGGTGAGCCCAAAGACGAGGGGTAACAAATTTATAATTTGTAACAAGCAAAATCATTTATAAACCATTTTCAA
>JANVCL010000002.1:26060894-26071434 GCA_026546855.1 Erythroxylum incrassatum | reverse complement strand
ATGATCTATTCACCCACAGGTGGTAGTGTCATGAGAGTTGATGGTTTGTACTCTGATCGCTTTTATGTGGAGGTCTAGTTGCATATATTATATATTCAGCCCACAAGTGTTTCATAATATGTATAACCGGATTTTTAGTAAAGATACTATTTAATAGCTTTGAGTATCGCTTTTATCCTACAATTGTATTGATATAAAAATTATCATTTTGAAGTCACTTTTTCAGTCAACAAAATTAGTGTCACTATTGAAACTTTGATCGTTTCAATATAAAGAAGTGGACAAAAGATGTATTGAAATTTATGGAGATAGCTATGGTTGATATGACCATACGGACAGATAAACCATATCCACCTACATCTATGAGCTCAAGAGTTCATAAAGTAGTCTACAAAGCCTGGGATCGGTCTAACAGATTATATCTGATGACCATTAAGAGATCCGTACCTAACCATCTATGAAATGGACTTTCAGACATAGACATATTGAAGGAGTTTCTTGATAATGTCTCCAAGAGGTATACAACCTCACATAATGTTGAGTCAAGTGCCTTGGTGAAAGAATTATTCTTCATGAGGTATATGAGAGAGAAGGAGAGCAATGGAGTATATATCGAGAATGATTCATCTTCATAGTAGATTGAAAATGTTGGGACTTCAATGCTTTGATTGCCCATTGCATTGCTAAGGAGAAGAAACTCAAGTTTGCTACTCATACAGCCCTTCAAGCAACCTAAGGGAAGAAAAAGATGGAGTCCGCTAAGTTCAAAGGTAGAAAGTTCAAATCTTCTCTACATGCTAATATTAGTCAAACCAGTGCCGGTAAAGGTCATAGGGACATAAAGAAACCAGTAGTATGAGGTTAAAAGGAAAGAATGAGATCATCATATTACTCTTTGGCTTGTCAATAGTGAATCTAACTTACGATAGTCGCATTAAGCACATCGTGGCTATTTAGTGGAGCATCTGATCAAGGTACTTCCACAATGCAAATATTCATATCTAGGATAAAGCCAAATAAAGGGAAGGAGAAACTGACGATTGACAGCAATGAAGAAGTAGAAGTAATATCTATAGGCGATATATGTACTGAACCTTATAGTAAGGTTCATTTGGGTTTTGCACGACACATTTTATATGTGATCTTTTGATCAATTTAAGACAAAGAGGGTTAATGTTTTGTATTTAATGCGTATGTTGTATAGTTGTTATTTAATGCAAAACATAACGGTACAACCTTCTTGTCATATGGTTTGTATAGAATGTGTCTTACCCTGAATTAGATAAATGCTTCTTCATATCTTGTTAAACAAGTTATGAAATGAAGGACCCTGATGAATGAAAAGTCATACATGGGGTGACATAAAAGTTTAAGCCACATTTCCAGAGTCAGGGTTAAGAGATTGATCATGGGAAGCATTTCTCAATTCTAGATTATCATGATCTGGGAACATTTGTTGACTATTGCAAGGGTAAGTTGACTAATAAGGATATTGAGGTTAACTCATGCTTTTGATTTGTTGAGTCTGATACATAAAGATATCGGTAGACCTTATACAATTGCATTGTGCAATTCTATATGTATTCTAACATTTGTGGATGATTATTCCTATTACAGTTATGTGTTCTTGCTTAAAGACTGAGGGCTGAGAACCAATTGGAAAAATTTATCAAGATAATCATATTTCACTATGGAGGAGAATATTATGGCAAGCATAGTGTTTCATGACTTTAAAAGGTTCGTTTGTCAGATATATGGAATTAATTAGAATAGTGACTTAATTCACTATACCGAATAGTTCTGAACAAAATGGTGTGTTACCGAAAAGTATAACATCACCTTAAAGGACCTGAAGAAGTCAATGCAGAACAAAACTAATCTACCTAATTATCTAAAAGTGTGGGAAAATTAGCCTTGCACACATTTGTGTATGGAGCTTCCCTACTAAGGTAGTATAATCCTTATAAAGAAAGATTGCATGCTCGTTCCGCTCATTGCTATTTAGTAAGATATCTCGACCACTTTAAGGCTACAACTTTTACTATAGAGAAGGAGAGGCCAGAATAGTAGAATTACAAACATCTATGTTTCTAGAATACGATGTCTATAATGATGGTGGCCCCTCCTTCTAATGATAGTAAGGCAGATACTATAGTTATCATATACCCGTTACTTATACAGTTAGATTCATGGATCTAGGTCTTTGTACTTTGCCTGTATAGGAACAGCAACCCATACCTGTAGACACAAAGGTTCATGGGAGTATAAGATCTAATACAGTTAAGTAAATCCACTAGAGTGAGACAACCTACTATCCCATCTGATAGCATAGTATATCAGGTGAACTGGACTATGCTATTAGACATGTTACGGATCCAGTTACTTTTACATAAGCTATTTCTAGACCCAATGCAAATGTGTAGTAGGATGCGATGAATAACGAGATGCAAGCCATGAAACAAAGTAAGGTTTGAGAGTCAGTTGATTTGCATCAGTACTGAAAACTTGTTAGTTGTAAATGAAGTTTTGGACCTAAAGGATTTCAGGATAAAGTTTAGCGATTTATGGGCTTGCTCAGTTGCTTAATGGTTCACTCAGAGAGAAAGGTTGAATTTATGTTACCTTTTCTCTCATATCCTCGCAGGATACATTTTGAATGATTAAGGCAATTGTAGCTCATGATGATATAGAGTTACATTAGATGGATATCAAAATCACTTTTTCGAATAAGGACCTTTATGAAGTGGTCTATATGGTACAGCCTGAACGATTTTAGGATCCAGATGGAACAGACATAGTTTGCACATCATGTAGATCAATATATAGCTTATATCAAAAATCCTAAAAGTGATACCTTATACTTGATGAGGTTATGACCTCTTTCGGCTTCATGGAAAATAAAGTTAAAAAGATGCTTATACTATAAGGTCAAGGGAAGTAAAGTTATCTTCCTATTACTACATGTAGATGATATATTTCTCACATCAAGTTACTTGACTATATTGTATGAATTTAAGCAACTTTTGGTCAAGAACTTTGATATGAAGGATCTTAGTGTACCATCTTTTGTCCTAAGTATTCAGATTCACTGGGATAGATCTCAACACTTACCAAACCTCTTATAGAATGCATATATTGAGTACGTGTTACAAAGGCTTAATACAGTTAACAGTAAACCTATTGTAGCACTAATCTCTTATAGTAAGAGATAATCTTTGGTACAATAATATCTAAAGAATAAAGTAAAGAAAGAGGTTATTAGGAATGTTCCATAGTCTAGTACGATTGATAGCATAAAGTATGCTCAGCTATGTACTAGGCAAGACATTGCATTCACCATTTGATTGTTTGGTCAATATCTGGTTAATCCAGGGGTAGACCATTGGAACGCAGTCTAGTGAGTGTAGAGATACTAAATGGAATCAAGGATTGTATGTTGACATATAGAAAAGTCAACAGACTAAACCTCGTAGGGAATTTAGATTCAAATTTTAGCTTTGTGTTTGAATAATCGAAATTCCACTTAAGGTTACAGTTTTAAGCTTACAGATAGTACAATATCATGGAAGTATGTCAAGAAGGCATGGGTAACTTCCTCGACTATACATGCAGGGTGCATGCTATAGGGCTGTATCATAAACGGTTTAGCTTAAAAACTTGATTTCTGAGTTGTCTATAGTTGATTTAGTGGCTAGACCCATTTGGTTATACCGTAGTAATGTTCTTGCCATATTTCTTAATAACAACAAAGAATATCACAGGGTCTTAACATTTAAAAGTCAATTATTTGACTATAAAGGTGTTGATACAAAAGGTGACATTAAGGTTTGGAACATTTAAAGACCGAGGAATTATAAGTGGATCCTTTAACTAAAGGACTTCGCCTACTTGTGTTTATGACACAAGGATACAGTATGGGTGTTTTGACGTCCTTAGATACTATTATTAGCAGATCGTTATGTTTGATCCATGTACATTTGTACATTTTGATATATTATGACAGTGTGATGGTTCATCAATAAAGATGATCATCGTTTATCCTTAGTAATATGTGTTATCATACATTGTCATAATTTGTATGAAAGTCTTAATATTTGTGTTGATCTTAAGCATTTAAAGGTCATTGGACATATATACAGATTGGCCTTGTGCTTATATAATTTAGACGCATACAGTTTTAATACGGGTATCCATAAATTTGACATGACATAGGGGATATAAGTTTTTAATCCAATAAAGGTGTTCTCTAATGTTGTTTAGCATTTAGTTGGAGAACATAAAGATTTTTCTCTAATGAAGCTTAGCACTTGGTGAGAGGAAACAAGTTTTCTCTAATGTTCGTTAAGAGAAAACAAGATTTCTCTAATGTAGTTTAGCATAAAGTTGGAGAAATAGAAACGTACAAAAAAAGATGATATAATTTAGATCATAAAGATATCATCCTAGTTTGTCACACTTCATTTTCCCATTCATGTTAGTGAGGTATTGGGTATATGTGATTGTATTAAATCTATGTTGTACATGACACATGCATTTGATACTTTTTGGTATCGAAAGCCTTGCAGAACAGAATGATGGACTTTCATTATCTATGGATCAAATGTTTTGGTTTTAAACTTAGTCAACTAATATGGCAACGTGGCTTAATCAAGTTTTTTAAACTGTTTTTAAACTACAGTAAAAAAAACAGCAATTAATGCTTATCCAAAGGGGAGAATATTGGACAATTTTGTCCTTTCGCATGAAGTTAGACAACTATTAATTATATTTTTTGGTTTTTCTATAAATTATCGGTTAAGTTACGTAATTTGATCCAAATAAAGATAATAAAGTGACCCAATAAATGATCTAAATCAATGGGTCATAGTCTGGATGAAAAATGGATCTCAATTAGTGTGAACTAAACCTGTATCGACCTTGTGATGAGAAGTCCGATATGGAAGCTATATATAAAGGCTAAGATCTCGTGCAATCACTCATATTAATCATAAGCACAAGGATTATTTGATCTGTTAAAAGAGTTTACGAATTGAGAAAACTATAAAAAGATCTAAACATTGTGTTAGGAAACACTTTCTATAAAGGTCTTGGAAGATTTGTGATCGTTTGGAGCTCGAAAATAGCATCGGAATCAGAGATGAAATTGAAATCAAGTATTCTGCATTACTTTCATTTGATACTGGGTACGTAATAAGGTCTGTACTACATATTGCATAAGTTGCCTTACTAAATTTACCCATATTATGATGCCCAACATCTAATTTTTGCCTGAGTTGTTGGATAGTTTTTTTTGTAGGATTGGAGAATCCGGCAGAATAAACTTCCATATGTTCACTGTTTCGGTTGCCGTTGAAATGAAAAATCCAAAGTTTTCAATTCATGGCTATGTTAATTTGATCCTACAATCATGTACGAAACAGGGAGTTCTTGGTTAGTTTCAGAACCTAGAGGAGTTGGGAGGCACAGAAAATTAACTTCGATTTAATAGAGATGACGACCCATGATATCCCCCCAACCCCAAAACAAACAAAAGCAGCTTTTCCGTTATCTCTTCTCTCCTTCGCACGTTTTGATTGACCGTTGGCCACATATTTGTTGCTAGTCGCTTCCGGCGACACTCCAACCACAAGTCTCGTCCGATGCAATGAAAAAGAAAAGGAAATTTGACGTCCTTAGACACCGTTATTAGCGGATTGTTATGTTTTCTCCATGTACATTTGTACATTTTGATGTATTATGACAGTGTAATGGTTCATCAATAAAGATGATCATCGTTTATCCTCAGTAATATATGTTATCATATATTGTCATAATGCGTAAGATTTGTGTTGATCTTAAGCATTTAAATCATTGGGCATATATACAGATTGACCTTGTGCCTATATCATTTAGACGCGTACAATTTTAATACGGGTATCCATGAATTTGACATGACACAGGGGATATAAGTTTTTAATCCCATAAAGGTGTTCTCTAATGCAATTTAGCATTCAGTTGGAGAACATAAATATTTTTCTCTAATGCGGCTTAGCATTTGGTAAGAGGAAACAAGTTTTCTCTAATGTTGTGTTAGCATTCGGTGAGAGAAAACAAGATTCTCTAATGCAGTTTAGCATATGCGGTTTATCATAAAGTTGGGGAAATCGAGACCTACAAATGAAGATGATATAATTTAGATCATAAAGATATCATTCTAGTTTGTCACACTTCATTTTTCCATTCATGTTAGTGAGGTATTAGATATACTTGATTGTATTAGATCTATGTCTCACATGACACATGCATTTGATACTTTTTGGTACCGAAAGTCTTGCAAAAAAGAATGATGGACTTTCATTACCTTTGGATCAATTGTTTTGTTTTTAAACTTAGTCGACTAATAAAGTAACGTGGCTTAACCGAGTTTTTAAAAGTGTTTTTAAACTAGAGCAAAAAAAACTGCAATTAATGCTTATCCAAATGGGAGAATGCTGGACAATTTTATCCTTTCGCATAAAGTTAGACAACTATTAATTGTATTTTTTGGTTTTTTCTATGAATGATCGGTTAAGTTACGTAATTTGATCTAAATAAAAATAATAAAGTGAGCCAATAAATGATATAAATCAATGGGTCATAATCCGAATGAAAAATGGATTTCAATTAGTGTGAACTAGACTCATATCGGCTTTGTGATGAGAAAACATGATATGGAAGCTATATATAAAGGTTATGATCTCGTGTAGTCACTCATATCAATTGTAAGGATAATGATTCTTTAGCCCGTCATAAAAGTTTACGAATTGAGAAAACTGTAGAAAGACCTAAACATCGTGCTGGGAAACACTTTCCATAAAGGTCTTGGGAGATTCGTAATCGTTTGTAGCTTGGAAATAGTATCGAAATCAGAGATAAAACTAAAATCAAGTATTTCGCGTTACCTTTGTTTGATACTGGGTACGTAATAAGATCTGTATTATATATTGCATGAGTTGTCTTACTAAATTTACCTATATTGTGATGCTCAACATCTAATTTTTGCCTGAGTTGTTGGACAGCTTTTTTTTTTGTAGGATTGGAGAATCCGGCGTAATAAACTTCCATATGTTCACTATTTCTTTTGCCGTTGAAATGAAAAATCCAAAGTTTTCAATTCATGGCTATGTTAAACTTGATCCTACAATCATGTACGGAACAGGGAGTTCTTGGTTAGTTTCAGAACCTAGAGGAGTTTGGAGGCACAGAAAATTAACTTTGATTTAATAGTGAAAAAGAAAAGGAAATTTTGATGTGAAACCACTATTTTTCGAGTGGGCTTAGTGTTGGAGATTCTTTTTCGAGGCGTTCATGTATTATAACTATGTTAATTATGACTTGGTTGAAGATTTGGATTTAAAAAGTCGAATCGGACTATGGATCCATGGCGCAGGTTAAGTAAAGTTGAGATTTGACAGTATTGGTCATGATTTAGTTTCATTATGTCAAGGGTACATTCTTAGAATATTCAATTTCATTGTATAGGTTTTAGATTATATTTTAATGTTGAAATTAAAATGATAAGTACTTCCAGCTCTTATGTAACATAATAGGTAAAATGGAAGGGAGAAAAAGAAACAACGGCTGTTTCGCAGATAATTGGTACAACGGAATCGTTATCAAGTATGATCCTTTGCATGCCTACAAAATTGATGTTAACTCTACATAGGAAAATCGATTCCTACCTATGGATCCTGTGAAACCACCAACAGTACATCCATTGCCAGCCATCACCAGAGTTTTGTAACAAAGTTCCGAACTAGTTTCCAGTAGTTAATGTCATCGACTTTTCTGAGCTCTTAACTCCTTTGCTTTGCCTGTACAAATTAAAGCAAATTAAGTAGTTGTTAGACAT
Organism: Erythroxylum incrassatum; assembly: GCA_026546855.1. Taxonomy (NCBI): domain Eukaryota; kingdom Viridiplantae; phylum Streptophyta; class Magnoliopsida; order Malpighiales; family Erythroxylaceae; genus Erythroxylum; species Erythroxylum incrassatum. The sequence continues at coordinate 26,063,564 of JANVCL010000002.1, read as the reverse complement.
TTGACACCAAGAAAAGATACTCTTTTCTCGACAAAGTGTTACTGGCCTCTGAAAAGAAGACGGGCATCCGTGTGCACTTTGTTTACAGAGAGCTAGCCAAAGTTGTAAAGATGTAGATAAGAATATAAACCTGTGAGTAAATGAATGTGCCAAAGATAGCAATGGCTGCTCCAAGGGCATTAATAGGCTGCAAAGGTGTGTGGAAGATGATGATGGAGGCGACGATAACAGATATCCGCTTCATTGTGTTTCCAATGCTAAATGTTAGTGGGGAGATTTGATCAAGGGACATGTAGGAGACTTGGTTATATAGATGGTAGAAGATACTCTGAGCCGCCACCCACCTGCAGTACATTTAGGATATGAAACAACTGAAATTTAGTGAGTTGTTACACAAATGCAAAAGAAGAAAGAGCGTTAGAAGTTTACCAGACAAAATTTGGTCCGATTTGTGCAACAGCATTTTGCCAGCCGGTAGCCCAGACCTGGGGGCCTTCGACAGCAATAGCGAAAGGGGTAAGGATGAGAAGGGACAGCATGGACAAACAGGCATAGTAGTTCATCCCACTAACAGAATTCCCATTCATTCCCTTCTTTGAGAATATGTTCCGGAACACGAACGCCAAATTTGAGATCATAGCCCCCATGAACCCTGAAACCACGTCGACCTTGACTTACTTCCAAAGAACTCACAGTGATAAACAAACAAGTGAAAAGCGGACGACAGGAGAAAGAGACCGTACCAGTCATGTTAAAGTTGAGCTCAGTGAGGGCTGATAAAGCGCAACCTCCAATTATTGGCACAAGGGACAGATAAACAGGCATAGGGAATGTCTCACCCAATACAAACCTTGAAACCAACACACTGAAAGCAGGCTCCCCACTCTTGATGATATGGGTGAATGAAACTGCAACTTTTGACATACTAACTGTTGCAGCCACGTGCCCAATTGTGTGTGCCACCGCAACCTATCCATGGAAAAACAACGCAGGATCAGGATGAGATCAATAACAATCTTTTGGATTACTAGTTCATCACTTGGATTTTCCCTACATATTGCATGTCACTGTTCCTGTTTCCAGCATAACACCAAGTTCACTTGGTTAAACAACAGTTATGGATGTCACCATAATTTCAACTCCATTTAAAAATCTTTGAGGTCACTTCCTCACCCACCAAAGAGATTAATCAGCAACATATCACAAGACTACTTACTGGCAACAGAGTCTTCCAAAAGTTGATGTCAGTTTTGGGAGTATCAGCGACTCTAGTAGCCCAGGAGATGAGCATCAAGAGGGACCCACAAGCAAGGGAGAGAGTGGAAGTGAGCCAAGGATAAGGGAAAACATTCAAGACCTTCTTGTTGTAAATGTTGAACACCACATTCAAGGCCCACCAAGTCGCAAAGTATATCCCAATCTTGATCTTTTGCGCAGTTTGTTCGTCCGGTAACTCAATGTTAATATCGAGAGGCCTTGACCTATCAGCCTCATATGCATTGCACACTGTCAATGGCTTCTTTTGTTGAGGTTTCCCAGAAAATGAGAAATTCTCAACAGAGATAATGTGAAGGGGTTTGAGTGAGGCATCCGAATGAAGGTGTTTCTGTGAATTCCGGATAATGGGTAGTGGAGAGAATGGCTGGGGGCGAAGATCTGAACGCTTTCTGGGTAAAAAATCAACTAGAGTGAAAGAAGAATGTGCGTGATTAACAGAAGAAAACATGGTCTTAGTGTTTCACCACAGAATGAACAAGTACTGCAATTACTCTAAGATGGAAATCTTAACAGCAAGAAGATAGCAATACGAAAACAAAGAATGCGAAAACCCAAGAAGAAATATGAAAATTTGGTTAAATGATAGATTGGAGAAAGAGGGGGTTATATAGGGGAAGGTGAGGGTTGGTGAGCCAGCAAGAAGGTTGAGGAGAGAGGTGCATGGAAGCAACTGCGATAAGAGCGGTGACGGTGTGAAAATAAACGGAAGAAAATGAGGGACATAAGCGTCAATAATTGAAAGACACAAAACGTAATTTGCACAATTTGCACATGTTGTCAACATAACAACATTTCATCACACCAGTCCATTTTACGAATCAAGGCCACCGAGGATGGATGCTAACATTGCATTTTCTACACCGCAAGTTCCTTGAAACAGTCCCCGGGCACCACTAACCCAGGAAAGGGACAAGATTTGAGAGTTGCTTTCGCTGTTTGGGATTCAAAATATCCCATACAAAAAGACGCAATACTTGACACTTTGCTTAGGAAACGCTTGTTCGTTGAACATGTTGAATTTCCAATGTTTCTCAATTCAACTAAACACGGTTGCCCAAGTTGTAGTTGCTCCAGTTGTGGCACTGAAAACAACATTTGGGTATTTGCTGGGTTGCACTGCAAGAGCGTTGTCCTGTTTTGACTTTGGAATTAAGCGTAGCTGGTCGCAGAAATACAGAAGCATGCAGTGACTTGGAGGAAAGAGAGGTCTTCCGTGCCTTAGTTCGTTCAATGCCGTGAATTGAAGTTTGGTGGGGTAGCTAAGCACAGACAAACAGGGCTTCGTGCCTTTCAATGCCTATCATTCCCAGGCAATTCATGGATGAACAAAGGCAACTTAACAAACAGCACTAGCCTACCAATTACTTCATTATTTTTCTTAGCAACTGCAGA
>JANVCL010000002.1:26048423-26059247 GCA_026546855.1 Erythroxylum incrassatum | reverse complement strand
TCCGATGCATTTGGTTGGTTTAGAAGTCACATGTTAGAAAACTAGGCATTAGATAGCCTTTTGAAGTTAATGATGTATTTTGTTTTGTTCCTTGAGACTTTGTTGTATTTGGGTTAAAAAGGCCTTTAAAGCTTTGTATTAGCTTATTTCCATGTAAATAGAAAGGTTTTGAAATTTAAAGAGTATTTTGTATATGTTTTCAAGGAATGTATGGTTGTATGATTGGGATTGGAATTGTAAAAGTAAGCATGAGCTTATATTTTTCCTTTATGGATTGGAAATTAGTGGATGCTTAGAAGTAAGGTTACTTTATAGTTTGAGACATGATTAGAATCCTAAGTTTGTGTTGCTGCTGCCCATTTGAGTTAATAATTGAGACAATTGAGTTGGATTGTAGTTGGATGGTTGAATATAAGGAAGATTGAAGTGGTTTTATGCAGGTTTGAAGTTTGGATGAATTGAATTGAAGTTTTGGCTAGAGCATTTTTAGGGGAGATGCTGTCCAAATTTTCCTAAAAATGGACAGCAACTTCGCTTAGGTTTTAGACCTCCTAAACGGTTGAATTGGATTAAGAGGTCTTCTGGAAGTTCGTAGAGAATGTTAAGAGCTTTAAAATGGTATAAAATGGGTCATTAGATGACTTAGGATGAAAAAGTTATGCACATTTGAAGATTGCTGCCCAATATGCATTATGGATTCTCGAATTACTATTCACTGGCCATTTTGGGCTGAACCTTCGGATGGATTTTTCGCCCTTTTAGAGCGATAATCGATTTTTCCATCCTTCATGAAAAATATAGAGGGTCTTTTTATCTTTCCATGGAGGTGTGATATGTCCTGATCGGAGTTAGGAGTAAAATGTTATGAGGGTCGGAAGTTGGCCGATTACTATTCATTTGGTCATTTACTATTCATTTGGTCAATTCCAATTTTCTTCTTATAACTTTTGCAATTGACTTCCGATTCTCCCGATTTTCGAACCATTGATTTTCTCAACAAATTTTCTACCCTCTCTCGCAAAAATATAACATTTTCAGAGTAGTTGAATTTTGTCGAACATTTGCCCTCAAGTTCGTTTGAACCATTTGTCCGCTTTGCTTCCGCCTTATGCCTTTCAAACCGATGTGCTTTTGTTTCCGCCTTCGTTTTGTTTCTGTACTTTATTATCCGATTCGATTCGTATCGGTTCATTTCTCTTTCGATTCTGAGTTCGCATTTTGGTAAATTCGAGCGTAATCTAGGAAACCCTGATTGAAGAAATTTTCATTGTTGATTTTGTAGCATCATGAAATTTCATAGTAGCTTAGGAATTGGATTTTAATGATGGGCCGAAGCAAATCAATTTTAGTGACGGAAATTAAGATGAATCTTACAAGATTTTATTCGGAGGACTTTAATTGAATTTATAATCATATATAAGTATTAGGGTTTCAGATTAAGTAGTTGGGTTCCAGATTCGGGATCCAATAGATATGCTCGGGTTTAGTTTGGTTTTTCGTAAGAAGTTGGATATCCGGTAATGGGTTCCAACATTTTACCCTCATGAAAATCTTGACATTCATCCCAACTTCACTTCCTCTATGACAACATTCAAAACAATTCAACTTCCAATTGGAATTCATCCAACACTCAACCTCAATTCATATCATTCCTCATATTCAATAACATCTTATCATTCACCACAAATCCTATCTTTCTTTTCCATAATTCACACACACATATATATAACAACAATTCATATTCAAAGTTCATCAACTCAACTCATATCATCCATACATAATTCATATTTCATTAACATCATAAGATAAGCGTTTACAAAACTTTAATGGCATTCCAAGTCACATTACATCATCAATATCAAAAATCTAAAATACAACAAAAGATACCAAATCCCATAATCCTCAACATATGTCTAAAGTCTTATTTTTACATTAATCCAACTTAAAATACAAAATATGCATAATCAAACGAATGCCTTGACTTTCTTTCACCCGATCTCTTTCTCATCACCTGGAGATGGGAATAAAAGGGGGGCTTACAGCTCGTGGGTAACACGTTTATAAATGAGAAACAAGCAAAAACCATTAAATTATTCAATTCCATAACAAAATTCACATTGAAAACCACACAACTTATATTTTTCAATTTCACAACTTATCAAGTAAATCATAACACCAAACATAATGAATTAATCAAATTTATCATAAATACACATAAGCACATCGGAATGGTTTGGGTGGATTCAAACAAAACGTACTACACATTTTTACATAGCAGTCTTATATAGCTGTGAACTTAGGTGAGTCCATGAAGGAGCTCCACGCCACTAGCGGGCAGCCGGGAGAAGTCTTTTAACAAGTGCACTTAACTTAACTTAGGGGATCACCACAAACTCACATAACATGTAAATCATGACTTGAAAACCAATTGCCCAAATGGCACATTTCAAGATCTTGTTTGACATGCACATGGCATACTTCATATGCATTCCCCTCAACATTTCACAACTCATTCAAACACATTCCTATGTCAAGCATCAAGCCATTTCTCAAATCATCCATAAGCCACACAATATAACAATTTTGGAACAATTTTGAAGTCATTCCCATATCACTTAAAGTTCATTCACAAAATTCATATACAAAAACTTTTGGTACATTTTCAAACCATCTTAAAGAACAATAAATAAACCTTTTAAAACCATCTTAAAGGACAATAAATGAACATTTTCAAGGAAGTTGGAAATCATTCAATTCCATATATATTTTCGGACTCAATTTCCTAATGACATCAAAATCATTCAATTTGATTTAATAGTCCAAAAGTCATACCCCAAACATTTTCGGACTGTTCTTATACTGAAATAATATTTTGTGCTTAATTTCCATCTGAAAATTGATTGTCTTAGAGACTGAATTAAAACTTGATTTCATCAGACAATTTGTAGCCTTATCTCTCTAGTTAATCCAAATTAAGAATCATCTCATTTGGATAACTAGAGCAAAAGTTATGGCTAAAAACCAAAGCATACTCAATTAACATATTTCAACTATATTTTTCTAGCTTTTAACTTTCAACATATCACCTATAACCCATCTTTTACCTAGACCATCTTTTCTATTTCCCTTCAACAATTCAACAATTCTCTTTTTCTTTACACATAAATAATCGCCAACAATTTCTCATTTAATAGAAAGGTTCGGGGTCTAACAATGTGCGTTAAAGTGTTGATCTCCAACATGATTTTATGTTGATAATTAATCCATATTGTTCCTGCATTTTTCTATTGATTGGGTGACCTGTGGCTTCGTGTTGGTATTTATTTGAATCAGCTTATTATTGTTGTGATGACTTCAGATTTATTTCAGTGGAGCTGAACCAATCGGGAAGTTGTCTTCTTTTCTATCTCAAGTATTATCGCTTTTATTTCTAGTTATTTTAATCACTTGAGTTCTTCGATTAATTGTCTTTATTAGTAAACAGTGTGTGAAAAATCCTCTGTTGAGGTTAGTACAAGGAGATCGTACTATTGGGTGTGAAAATCTTTCAAGAAAAGTGAGGTTGAGAAATAATGTCAAGGGCTGAGTGGCATCGGCTTAGTAAAGCCTTGGGTAAATTTATTGTACTTCGGTGTAAGTTATTAAGCTAAGTGAGGGCCTTTCAGATGTAAGCAAGGTGTACCGAACTGCATTATCAAAGTTTTGGTGTTGATTTATTTGCTAGAAACGAATCGAAAAGTTTACAAAACGACTATCGCCTTTGGGTTTTTCAATATCCTTTCATAACCACCCTTGCCTTGTACTTGCAAACTGTGCCATCTGGGTTGAGTTTGCTCTTGAAAACCCATTTAACTCCAATTACTTTCCTGCTAGATGGTCTGTCAACAAGTTACCAAGTGCCATTCTTATTGATCATGTCGATTTTGGCTTGCATTGCGCTCCTTCAGGCTTCAGAGTGCTTAACTTCAACATAATTAATAGGTTCATTGATAGCTAAGTTGCACCTCTGATAAATGTCAGTAAGGGTTCTAGTACCTCTGATAGGAATGTCATCTACCAAATCTCCTGCTGCTAGCTGGTTTTGCTCTTTAGCAACATCAACAGGAAAGACATCAGAATGCTCACTTTTCTACATCTTCCAATTCCAGGTTGCAGCTTCATCAAGCCTCACTTCTCTGCTCAAAATAATCTTCTTAATCTGAAGACAATAAACCTTGTAGCCTTTAACAGAAGAACCATAACCAACAAAGATTCCCTTTTAAGCCCTATTGTCAAGCTTGCTCCTCCTCATTATTGGCACTTGATAGAAACAAATGCTGCCAAAAATCTTGAGGTGATTGACCGCTGGTTTAACCCCATTCTAGGCTTCATATGGAGTTTTATTCTGCAGAGCCTTAGTAGGTAATCTGTTCAGCAAATAGACAGAAGTACTAGCTGCTTCTGCCTAGAAAAAGTTTGGCATTTGTTTTTCATTCAACAAACACCTGGCCATCTCCATTACAGTCATGTTTTTCCTTTCACTGACTCCATTCTGATGAGGAGTATAAGGTGTTGTGAATTGATGCTCAATGCCTGTAGTGTTACAGAAGACTGTAAATTCTGTGGAAGCATACTCACCACCATTGTCTGACCTTATAGCCTTGATGGTCAAATCACATCGGTTTTCAACAAGTGCTTTAAAATGATTAAAAATACCAAACACTTCATCCTTGGACTTGATAAAGTAAACCCAGCAAAATCTTGTAAAATCATCAATGAAAAGAAGAAAATACCTATTACCATTGAGAGAGGCAATCTTCTTAGGGCCACATACATCTGTATGGATTAGTTGAAGCTTCTGGCAAGCTCTCCATGCCCTATCCTTTGGAAATAGTTCGCAAGTTTGCATTGTTGACAAATTTCACACAGTTAAGCATCACTGGTGAAATCAAGCAAATTTTCCACAAGATTCTTGGGCTGCAATTCTTTTCTTATTAAAATGTCCAAACCTTTCGTGCCATAGGTCTGGAATGTTCTGTGCAGTAGTAGCATATGCATGTTTAGTCACTTTCTCCTAATCCACCTCAAAGCTCCTGTTATGCATTCTAACACAGAATAGCTCGACTCCAGAAGGATCATAAACAATGCACTTTTTGTCTTTAAAATGCAATGAGTAGTTCTTTTCAAGCATTTTCCTAACACTAAGCAAATTCTTACTGATATCAGGTATGTACAGAACATCTAGGATGGTTTTTATACCTGAGTCTATTGAAACAGCCATTGAGCCTCTGCCTCTGACCTCTAACCACTCTTCATTGCCAATTTTTACCCTGGATTTGTAGCTATTGTCCAGAATTTTAAACATGTCTATATCATTGCAGAGATGGTGAGTGCAGCCCGAATCAATAATCCATTAACAGAGATATGGTTAGTTGCAAAACAAGCTACTACAATCACTTGCTCCTCCTGAACATCATCTGCATCTGCTTGAGCTTGCTGAGAGTTGGAATCCTTGTTTCTGAATTTGCAGATCCTGGCAATATGCCCCAATTGCTTGCACCTGCCACAGAGAGCATTAGGTCTCCTCCAGCAATACTTCTCACTGTGGTTGGTTTGTTTGCAATGCACACAAGGTGGAAATATCTTCTGTGCTAAACCATTACTATTGCTGCTGCCTTTAGCCTTTTGATTAGCTTGCTTCTTTCCCTTTCCATGGAATTTTTGAGCATTAAAAGCAACCTCAGCATTCCTTTCTTGCCTCATAGTCCTCCTCTGCTCCTGTGCTTGAAGAGCACGCGTCAACTCTCCCAGGGAAATATTGTTCAGGTCCTTAGACTCTTCTAGAGAGGAAATCTTTGATTCAAACCTCTCTGAAAGAGTTACTAGAACCTTTTCAACAATTCATTTGTCAAAAAAATCTTCTCCAAACAGTCTGATATTGTTGACAATCATTGAAATCCTATCAGCGTACTTGCTAATGGTTTCATCTTCCTGCATGGTTAAACCCTTAAATTCCCTTTTCAAATTCAAAATCTGCATCTGGCGAGTCCTATAACTTCCTTGATACTCCTCCTTCAATCTGTCCCATGCCTTCTTAGCAGTTTGACATGCCATGATCCTGTAAAAAATATATTTAGAGACTGCATTTTAGATCACAGACTTGGCCTTAGATCTCTTTGCTCTCTCTTCAGAATGGCGTTTGATCTGTGCTAAGGTTAGGTTTGCAGGTAAAACAGAAACATGTTTGTCAAACTCTACAGTTTCCTATAGATTATAAGCTTCCAAAAAAGCTTGCATCTTTACTGACCAGACATGATAATTCTCACCAAAAAAATAATCAGTGGGTTCAAAGAATGGTTGCTAGAAGCCATCAGTTTTGGGGTTTAACAGTTTTGGTTTTCGATGGTTAAAAAAGGGTTTGTTTTTTTTTTCTGGAGTTAAACGTCTTTGATCCTTCTAAGATCAATTGTAGCTCTGATACTACTATTGGATAATTGCAGCGATGCTGCTGTGAAAACAGATTCAAAAAGGCTGTTGAGAATAAAAGAAAGAATCGAGTTTTGGACTTGAAAAACTCTCTATACTTTATTGATCTTTCAAGCCTTTAAATAATGAAAACTTACAAACACTCCTACTTGAATTCAACAACTATAATCGAAAAAATAAAGCTAGCTACAACAGATAAGAACAGTTGCAAATAATCTGCTAGAAAGCAGGAATTAAAGTCCTATACTGGAACTAAGTAAAAATACTACTAGAACTAAAACTCTAGCCTACTGGAAACTGAATGCCAATGCTTGACAATATGTACGTATGTTTACCAACATTGCTGCTAACTATTCTTAAATATCAAACTTCAATAAAATTGTACTTGATGAATACTATTTGGACTCAAACTCATCTTTTGTTGAGTGTTATTATCTTATGCAACTTCAAACTCTCAAACTTATCTTTTTTCCTACAAAAGATAATATTTTTAAACCGCACATAGCCACACGACTATCTGTGGTGACCATGTTTTATCTTTAAGTTTCAAAACATGATATCATAGTGATACATGATTATATTCAATTACACGATCAGCAGACACAACCATGTCTGACTCCATATGGGCATGATTGATCTCGAAGTGTCACCTTTCAACTGGCACACAATTACAAAAACTTACAAGGTTATGCATACGATCATGTGTCCACCATTGACACGGATGTGTGCCTTCCAAACACAAACGTATCTTCCATAAACAACTTCCAATCATCATTTTCGATCTCAAATTTGCTTGAAGTTTGTTCCTTTTAATTAATGAAGATAGCTAAGACTCTAGAGTCCAAATTTAGTAGTTTTCATCAAGCTAACATCTATAAAATGAGAATGGACCTATAATAATCTCGCCCTCTAGCTTATTTTGGAGGAGAAATCTACCATCCAATTCAATATTTGAATGTCATCTCGATGAGCTTACTAAAAAGCTCAAGCTTATTCCCAGGACATACCTTTGTTAACATGTTGATACCATTCTTGTCTGTGTAAATTTTCTTCAACTTCATTAGTTGCTCTTCAATTATAAACTGCAACTAATGATACCTCACATCAATGTGCTTAGTGCATGAATGATACATGAAATTTTTGCTTCTAACAAAAAAAAAAGAATAAGCATCTTGAATAGGAAGATTGGAATATAACCTTACGTATCATGGTTCCAAATTATTTATATTTTTAAGGCATTAAAAAATTATCTTTTTTTCATCATTTTTATATTCACTCTTTTCATTTTTATATTAAAATATATAATTATAGAACTCACATATAATATAAAAATTCCAATATCAGTTATTCTTTTTGAGCTCTAATATATCCTTTTTTTCTTTTGTACTATGGCTAGGTATGATATGTCATCCTTGGATATAAAACAAGATGCTTAATAGAAGGGGGAAAAAAGAAAATTATGTGAAATTTTTTATAATAGAAGTAACAAGTTGCTTTTATTATCAAATAATTAGGTCATATTTTAACCATAATCTTTTATAATATTGATTGAGTCAAGGATTTTAACTAATTTTCATCTTATTATACCTTGTTTATCTTTTTATAGGAGTGTCTTTTAGCTTTGGCTTTTTGTTACTAAAAGATAGAAAGTGGTAGTATTTAAAATAATTTTCTCTTCACGTACTTTTATAGCAACGAAAGCATAGAATACACTAAAGATCAAGTAGCAAGAAATAACAAAGATTTTTTTTTTTGAAGAAAAGAAATAACAAAGATGCTTATAGTCAAGCTTCAAATACTTGGTAGAAGTTTTTATGGCTCTTTAATGAAGGATGTAGCGTCAATGCATGATTATTCCAACAATCTTAAGAAAATAGTGAATCAAATGAGGAAGTACAATGAACTGATATTCAATTAAATGATTATTGAGAAGATATTGTGGAGTTTGCCACAAAAAAAATTAAGTTTATTATTGCTTCCTTAGAAGAAGCAAAAGACTTAAATTTCTTAGTAAGTGATGAAATATTGGTCTCTTTTTAATCATATAAAGATGGGCAAATAAAAGCTACGAGGAGAGTTCTACCGAGAAGATATTTCAGTCCAAAGATATGAAAGTTCGCGTGAACCAAACACCTACAACAACAATCGTGGAGCTCATTCTTCTCAAGGAACTAGAGGAGACAAAGGCAATAGAAAAGGTGGATGATTATGTGACAAGGATCAACATCGAAATGTTATCAGTAACAAAGATGAAACTCATCCTCACAAGTTCAAATATTATTATGACAATAAACCTGGTTATATAAAAAAGTATTATCGATTAAAAGAAAGATTAAAAAATATGCAAATTTTATTAAATAAAAGGATAAATATGAATCTGAAAGTTTTTTTTTGTTTATAAAGGGAAGCTAAACTAAAATTACACAACTAGACGAGGGAAACAGATTCCCAAATAATCCTTTAATATGATCATTTGGCACCCGATAGGTGTAGTGTCAAAGTAAGTGATGCCAACATCAAAATGACCCACATACTTAACAAGCCAGTTGGCGCATTTATTGTTCTCTCGATATATGTAACACCACGATTTTTATGGTTACGTTTTAAAAATCGTTGCTAAAAGTATGCCTTTTATGATGATTTTCAAAATCGTCATTAAAAGCAAGTCTTTAGGAACGATTTTGAAAATAGTCACCTCCATTCTCTGAACTTCATAAGCTCTTGACTTCTTTCTCCTTTCCTACAAAAGTAGTCATCGAGAAAATTCCTTTTACTTGACGGCAATCATAGATTTTCTTTCCATCTTTAACTTTGATGGCCTATAGTAAATGTGTAAGTATTTAATGATAGTCTTATTTCTATGTTGACTCAATCGAAAAACTAAGCATTCTATTTTTTACGAAGTTCCATTCCAGCCATCATCTACATGCTCAATTCGTAGTCTCAAGATTAAAAACAAAATAATCACCCCTATCTATGTCGTCTTCCCTCTTTCCTATCACAAATGTTGTTGCTTCTTACGTAGATGTTTGCAGTTTTTTTTATGTGACAATCTTATTGATCTTTAACAGCATGTGTGCAACTTCTTGTTTGCAGTTTGTTGAAGTTGTTTTCATGATTCTTATAACTTATTTTTGGTATATGATGGCTGACGTATGAAGTTGCTCCCATCGACATGGACAAACTTAGCTAGTTGTCCCAGTTACGTTGCAATTTTTTTTTGTACTTTCAGCATTTATAATTTGTAAACTGATGTCTATATTTATTATTTTTCTATAAGAATTATTAAGATTGTAATTAAAATCTTGTATACGAAGAATATTCTTTTTGTTGGTATAATTTAATGATATTTTATTTTTCATATACAATGCTTGAAATTATGAATTATTTTATATAATATTTTTGTATAATAAATTGACAAAAAATCTAAATATGATTTACAATAATATCAATTAAAAATGTCACAAATAATTATAATTAGCATGGTATAACATTTCGTTAAAATGTATATTAAAATTTTGACTATATTTTATAAACGTAGCTAAAAATATTTAACGTAGATAAAACCTTTTGGCTATGTTTTCAGAAATGTAACTAAAAACTTTTAGCTACGTTTTAGAAAAAAAAACTTTGAATTGGGAGGGCGATCTTCCAGGTGAACTAACCGTACCCCAAACTGACACAGGTGAACAAGTAGAGTATACTAGGGTGCTTGAAAGAACCATGTCGACGGAACTAGGCAAAATGACCTTATAATTTCGGGAGAAGGGGTGCTCTCCTATCTTTTGATTAAACTTTTTGCTACATTTCCAAAAACGTAGCTAATAAATTTTAGCTATGAAAACAAAGTAGAGTGAAAAGGTATTGGCGACGATTTCTCAAAATGTCGCTAAAAGTTTTTCGCTACAAAAATAAGTTTAGAAAAAACTTATTAGCGACGATTAAAGAAAAATGTCGCTATGGTTTTCAGCTATGGGAATTTGGAGATATTTTTAGCAACGAATATAAATCATTGCTAATAACTATTGACGACGATTTTGGGACTTCTACTAATGATTTTTTTGGTTGTCAAATGTGGTTTCCATTTTAGTGTCATATTTATAATTCATTTATGTCATTTTATGAATATTGGTTGTAACAATCGCATGACAACAAAATTAGATGTTTTTATAAGTTTAGATAGGTTAATGAAAACACTAGTGAAGAGGGTGATGGAACCATTCGTGAATCACAAGGAAAAGGAGTTATAAAGATAAATTTTTATAGAACCAGATGCATTAAATGTTAGAATAGGAACGTATCCTATTAGATGTGAAAAGAGAGATTATAGGAAAGGATTGATCTCACTTGATTGTAGGA
>JANVCL010000002.1:26021717-26037496 GCA_026546855.1 Erythroxylum incrassatum | reverse complement strand
TAAAATTTTATCCTTTAACAAATATCTTATCTTTAAACAAAATCTTCAATTTTAACTTTGAATCAATATTTCCAACAGCCGGCACCTAACTCATCAAATCTACTGCAATGGAATCGATTTAACAATATAGTATTGTCATGGCTTCCAAATGTCGTCTCAAGAGATATAGCCAGTAGTGTTATATATATGCAGAATGCTCGTGATGTTTGGGTGGATTTAAAAGAACGTTATTCACAGCAGAATTCTCCACGTATTTTTGAAATTCAACGAGCGATCTCAAATCATGAGCAAAGGCAAAATTCTATTGCAACAGACTATACAACCCTTAAAGCCTTATGGGATGAATTGACTTCATACCATACCCTCCCAACCTGCTCATGTGGTGCTCTTCAGAACTTAAATTCTTTCAACAAACAGATCGACTCATGCAATTTTTGATGGGTCTCAACGATTCCTATGCAGCGGTGAGAAGCAACATTCTGCTCATGGATCCTTTATTGATCGTGTCTCGTGCATATTCACTTTTATTGCAGGAGGAGAGACAACGATCACTCCATCCTTCGATAACCAACCAACAGTAATTAGCTATGGCTACAAGTTCATCCCATCTCTGTAATCAACAATATCAAGGATCTAAACAAATGTACCACTGCGACTTTTTGGTCTAGATGGCCATATAGAATCCCATTGCAACTAAAAGAAAGGCTATCATTATGACTACTATGATCTTGATGGACACTTAGAATCATTCTGCCGAAAGAAGAAAAAAAATCAAGGGCGTAGAGATGGAAAGGGTCAGAATCGTGCCACAATAGAGAGCTCTAATTCCAAATCTATTGCAGGAGTGGCCACTCAAACAAATTCTAGATTGCAAAGTCCTACTTTTACTCAAAAACAGGTTCAACAACTCCTTGCTCTGATTACCACTAGTTCAAATCCTTTAGCAAATTCAGCATATAACGGTATTTGTCTCTCCTCAAACTTTGTGGATAAATTAAATCATTGGGTTATAGATTCTAGTTGCACTGATCATTTTATGCATGACCCTAAGAATTTACATGACGTTAAATCTTGTTCTACTTCCTTAATTAAAATGGAAAACGGAGATGTCGTCTCTTGGTGACACTATCACCGGTGTGACTGCAATACAAGGCAGAAGCGAGGGAGGATCATAACGTACTGCCGAAGGTATCGTTGGCCATACAGAGGAAAGTGAGGCCCCGAATCTTGCAGTCACACCGGTGATAGTGTCGCCTTCAATCAATCTTATCTCTATTAGTTAACTATATAATTGTCTTGATGTTCATTTTTCAAGTCATGGTGGTCATATGTAGGATCCAAAAACGGTGCAGATCATTGAGATAAGGCATAAGGAGGGATGATTGTTTGAATTTATATCACTTTATTTATCATCAAATCAATCTAATTATGGTGCATGGTTACATCAAGACAATTATATAGTTAACTAATAGAGATAAGATTAAGTGAAAACTTTGAAACTATTAAGATATTTGATAATGTAAGGTTAGACGTAGATATTTTTTTAATAAGGAAGTTACAAAACTCATATGATTACAACATATAAAATGTGTTTTGATTTCAACACATAAAGAAGTGAAATAGGAAAACAACTCCAAGAGATTTTTCAATAAGTAAGGCCAAGTCATTGGAGATAAGTAATCAAAAAACGCAACAAAGTATCGAACCCAATCTTAGATGAAATGGGACATGGACCTTAAACATCAAAATGAGCTAATTCAAAAGGAAAATTGGCTCTTCTAAGTGACTCCAGGGCTCATGTTTTGCAAACTAACATGACTCACTATCTAGAGATGACACATTTTGAAATTTTGGACACAATTTCTTAAAAAGAATTAAAAAAGGATTGCCTTATTGACAATGTGCTTCAAAAAGAGTTATAATCATAGAGAATAGGTATTGACACTTAAATATAGAGACCTCTGATACATATCCATTATTAATAATCTTATTCGTCATCCTGCAAAAGACAATAATCTAAGAAAAGTAAAACACATTAATTTAAAACCTAGGTAAACATGCTAACATATATTAAATTAAAATGAAACCATGGTAGGCCTAAAATATATGATAAGGAAATTAATGAATTTGGATGAGTCATTCTAGAACCAAGAGCAGATGAGGTAAAACCATATGCCAAAATGATACTTGCCGTTAGACATATACAAATTAAATCCTTATTTTAATTTCGAATTTATTAATCAATTTAGTATAAAGCAAATAAGGGTCGAACCTATGAAGAAACTTAATTTACTAATTTAGTTTATTAATATAGTAATTTTAAAATAGACAATTATGTCATAATAATTTCGCTTATATGAAAGAAATTATATCCTAATGGAAGAAACATGTTCAATGCACTAACACATATTTCTTTAACCAAAATTATTAATATACAACATTAAAACTTAAGAAAGTAAACTTGCAATACATTCTTGGAACCACATAATCAACATTCACAAGCTAAACATTATTGTCTTTCGCACAAATCATGATCATCAAAATATATGTAATGCTGGAATTTTTAAAAGTGAAATCAAATTATGCAAATCTGAAATTTCGAGTTAGAAAACTCTTATTTCATTTTGTAATACTTTTAAAGTAATCGTAATTTGGCGTTTACACATCTAATTCAATCAAAAGCATATATCTTAACACAATTCAACTAATATGACAACTTTCTAGAAACTAATAAACCATTAAAAGAAAAATTCTAGATCTATCATAATATATATTAATCATGTTTTGATCAACATTTTCGCACATAATATCCAATATATAGTTCTCTTGTGTAAAATAAATTAAGCTATGCTATTTTTCAAATTGAGAAGAGTTTTAAACATACATAACAAAGCACATCTAAAGGAAGATAAAAACTTGAATAGCTTGGATGAAATTTCTAGCAAAGCACGAAATTAGGAAAAATCCTAGACTAAAACAATCGTAAAAACAAAACCTATGAATTTAGCTAATCCAATACATATATATACAAAGTAGGGGGTCGCAGGTAAAATTAAGTTTAGAAATAAAAAAATAAAACATAAACTAATCTAATATTCATAAATGAACAAGTAATTTTCAAATTTTAGTTTAGTCATGTAATTTTGACATATCTAAGATAATCCGAGACATTTACCAAATTAAATGTAGAAAACTAACCAACTGGTTCCTACCTATCCCTTTTCGCTCATTATAATTGAACCAATTTAATCAAAACACATTAAGCACAAGGAAACACAATCAATAGCCGAAATTTATCCAACGAACATCCAAATTCTAGTCCATACAACTCCATACGAATCACTCATTCTACTTATCATATTCAAATAATCAAGGATTTATCCAATCAAATAAGAACATGAATAAGCATAATCATAAATTCTAGCAATTGTACATTATTAAATCCACTCGGTAATTAATTGAATTAAATCAAAAAAATCCTAAATAGTCAAAACAATATGTCTAAACTAGAATTCAATAATTAATCATAAATCCAGCATAAGAAACTAGAAACAAAGAGAGTAAGGTTTTCAAAAAACTCATTCAATTTTTCTACTTTGATATACCTCAAACCAACCCTAAAGGTCTGAAATGTCTTCCTCCACTAGTCATAAACCAACTCAAAACTGGTAGGAATTGGCTCTCCTTTCACTCCCAAATGCTCCTTATAAAAACTCCTACCTTTAACCAACCTTGAAATTTGGGTGATTTATTTCCTCTTATCTTCGAGATTTTTTTTTGTAACTGGCCTCTCAACTCGTTTTCCGCTTATCTTCGAGATTTCCTCTTATCTTCTACATTTCAAATGAACTCGGAATGGGTTTTTGAGATGGAGATGTTGGGTGGGTGAGTCTCCTTCTCCCATCCAACACTACTTTCTCCTTTCTGCTTCTTATTTGCATGTTTTGGGTCTGAATGTTGCATTTTACTTTTGTCCTCTGTGTTGCATTTTCTACTGGGAATTTTTAGTTGCTAGAGTGTTGCATTTTACTCCTTTAGTGCTACACTTTATTTGTTACTAGCATGTTGTGTTTTGGTTTCTCTTGGCTGCTGCATTGTTTTGCTCTTGTTTTTGTCTGCTAAGTTTCCTCTTGTTTTCTCTAGACTCTATGCTTGCATTTTACTCTCTTGTTGCATTACTACTATGTTGTTTTATTTATTTTCCTCTGCGTTTTCATTTTGCTTCCTCTTTACTGCATTTTGGCCTTGTGTTTTTCTCCTTTACATTCTAATTTTGCCTCTCTTCTACTGTGCATTTTGGTCCTCTAGCTTTGCTGCTTCTTTTTCTACTATTGGGCTTCCTTTTTTTAGGCTATTCGCTTGTTCTAGTAGGTTGGATCATGAGGTGAACTTCATTTTAGGCCAGATTTTCTTATAGATTCCTTTCTTTAAGTCCACCAAGCTTACAAGTAAAAATTCAATATAATTTAAACCATGTTTAAAAATAAAATATAAAATTCAATCACTTGAATAATTAATAAGAAATGCAATAATTTAATCCAAATGTGCTATGTAAATGACTTAAAACAAGATAAAATAAGGGTGTAAAATATACTGTAATTTCTACTTATCACAAAATAACTGTGAAGGAGAATTATGGGATTTAAAAGTGGTAAGCATATTAGTATTACCTCTCATATGATTATTTGCACTAGAATAAATGACCTAGTGGGTGTTGGAGGATGAAAGAAGACATTTATCAAAATTACCTATCTTAGTAATAGCAGTGAAAATTTTTTATGATTATGTACACAATCTGTAAAAAATTTGTTATTCATATTAGTTACAATTTTGTGATTAAATTTGTAGTCTTAACTGCTTTAAGTTATAAATGATTAAAAAATTATATCTGTTGATAGTTAAAATATCTAAACTTTGAAGAATAATTATTCTAAGCCATAAAATAATTATTATTATTATAAATTAAGACATCTATTCATTCACATGGATTAATTATAAAAAGAATATCAAGAATTGGACATTATTTATTGTTTATACTTAATAACATGAAGGAAACAAAGAACAGGGGTAGCACCTCGGGCCAGGTCTCGAGCTCGAATGCTATTAGGTTTTCAAGCCTTAAGGCCCAGCCTCATGTTCAAGCTGAAGCAAGCTTAAGGCTCGATAATATACAAGAAAAAATGACATTAAGCTATGATTTTTGTCTCTGAGATGAAGTAAACGATGTCGTCTTGCTTATGCTTTTGTTTATCAAAAAATAAAACAACATTGTTTTACATATAGGTTAATCTTTCTTCCTTAATCCCCACACTTCACTCTCTCTCTGTGTCTCCGCCATCAGCCCTTACTCTATCACTCACCCTTTCGTCGCGTTACTCGCCACTCACCACCCCTTCGCCTTACTACCTATCTACTTGCCCCTTCACCTCGTCACCATACTACCCTGCTTCCCTATTGCCCCGTCGTCGTGTTTTTTTGCTTCATCGTGACCACCTATCAAGGAAAAGTTTCTTCACCTTATTATAGTTTTGATTAAAGATTGAGTTTGTGAAATACTAGAATTTATCGAATTGTTACTGTGTATGTGACCATATAAGTCCACAAAGTACCTCCTCATGGTAACAATTCTAGAAATTCTAGTATTTCACAAATTAAATTTGCGTGTATGTGATCGTGTAAGTCACAGTGAGTTTTGCCGACTTACATGTTCACAAACTTACATGGTCACAAACTTACATAGTCATATGTACACCCATATATGTGATCACGTAAGTCTTTATAAATACTTACATGCCTGTGTGTGTTGTGTGACACAATCTCAATGATTTACATAGTCACACACACACATGTGTATGTGACTTTGCAAGTCTGCAAAAATACATAAACATCCATTTATGTTTTGTAACACAATCTCAGTGACTTATACAATCGCATACACATGATGACTGATAAGTGATAATTGATAAACTTTAAATCTATGATTATGATTTATGTCCTATTCTTTCCATATTTATGAATTATCAATTATGATTATGAATAAAATATAAATTTATATATTGATTGTTTCATATGGATGAGCATATTCCTTCAGTGGAGAGTTGTAATTTGGTACCGGAGACAAAAGTGGAAACTTCTGATCCCATACTAAGTGAAAATAGAAGTCCAACTCCAAGTCAATTGAAAAGTAAAGTTTGGAATTAATTTAATAAGACTGGATCAATGGATGGAGTAGAAAAGGCCAAATGTAAGTATTGTTAAAGGATATTGGTCAAGAGTTCAAATGGTGGAACCTCTCATTTAAAATGAAATATGAATTCATGTAGTAGAAAAATATGGTATTTGGTCAAGAGTTCAAATGACGGTTCAATGTGTTATTATGGTAAAAGAGTAGTAGAAATACTTTTTTGATCTTTAAGTAATTGCACGATACTTATTGGCAATTCCATCAACTACTTTTGCTTTAGAGTTTGCTTTTAGCATTGGTAGTCGGGTTAATAGTTCTCATTATGCTTTAACTCATCCTTGTACTCATACTGTGCAGAAGCCCTTATATATGCCCATATTTGGTTAGATGATAAAGATATTGAGGGTAAACTCTTTTCTTTTTGATCTATCAATTTCACCTATTTTTTATATTATATTACCTTATATTGTTATTCTAATTTGAATATTAATATAGGCACAAGTATTGACACAGAGTTAACTAGTCATACATATATTCATACTCATCAATTAAGTGGACACTATTTTGATAAAATATTCAGTGATGAAGGTATATTTAATTATTTATTAATTACTACCATATTCTTAATATTCCTTTAATTTTAATGTTACAGTTCTAAATATAATGTTTCTACATTCAAAAGAAGTGATGCAAACTATTGACAATTCTGACTACAACAATTAGTTACTCTCTCAATCTCTATAGTCTCCACTCTCTCCGGTCTCTATTCTTCATAGTCTACTCTTAGTGTCTCCCAGTCCAAGACTCCTAGTTCAGAACATTATGCCATGATTTTATCTTGATTTTTAAAATTATATCATTTAAAATTTTGGATAATCATTTTTGTAAATTATGTTATTAATTAATGAGTTTTATTTGTAACTTTTATTAATTAATCGATCAATTTAATTATAACCTTTTTTATTTATTTCATATGATCATATTCTCTTTCATTAGTGAATTTGGTTTTATCTTATTCATTTCACCAATATATGTAAGTTTTATATATTCATTAATTATAAAATCTCAATTTTTATTAATCAATTGAAATTCTTAACTTCAATTAATTGAATTGATCACTTTAATTATAATCATTTTCTTTTATTTCATCCTATCCTCCTTCATTGTTGAATTTGGTTTCATCTTATTCATATGATCAATATATGTACGTTTTATATATTTATTCATTATAAAATCTTAAATTTATTAATAAATTAAAATTTGCAACTTCAATTAATATAATTAATCACTTTAATTATAATCTTTTTCTTTAATTTCCTATAATCATATCCTCTTTTATTAATGAATTTGGTTTCATCTTATCCATTTAATCAATATTTGTACAGGTTATATATTTATTCATTATAAAATATCAATTTTTATTAATCAATTGAAAGTCTTAACTTTAATTGATTCAATTGATCACTTTAATTATAAACTTTCTCTTTCATTTTCGATAATCCTATCCTTATTCATTAATGAAATTGATTTCATCTTATTCATTTGATTAATATATGTATGTTTATATATTTATTCATTATAAAATCTCAATTTTTATTAATCAATTGAAGTTCGTAACTTCAAATGATTCAATTGATCACTTTAATTATAGTCTTTTTTCTTTTATTCCTATAATCATATCCTCCTTTATTAATAAATTTGATTTTTTCTTATTCATTTGATCAATATGTGTACATTTCATATATTCATTCATTATAAAATATCAATTTTTATTAATCAATTGAAATTCATAACTTTAATTAATTGAATTAGTTACTTTACATTTTTAATTAAATAAAGTTCTACTAAAATTTTCAAAATATAAAAAAATAAAAAAGTCAGGGCAGCTTAAGCCTGATCGAGTTTAGGCCTTAGATTTGGCCCATACGACCCAATCGGGTCTCAAACTGAGTCCACTGACTCGAGCTTAATTTAGTCCACTGTCATCCTTAACAAAAAAACCTGATCCGAATTTGGCCCGGTTCACTATCATCCCTAACAAAGAACTTAACCTGAACCGGTGGAGTCTAATACCATCCCTAGGAAATAACCATTCATAGACCACAAAAGGTGTTAGGTACTATTATTCAAATAGTAGAAGCAAACATTTCCACTAATAATAACATAAAATCCCCAAAAGCTCCGTCTTAGAAGGAAATTCCTCATATGCCCTTCAAATTTTTTATTTCCTCTCTTCCTTCAGTCCTCTCTATCAGTATCAAACTCTTGTGTGTTCCCCCTTCCCAATTCCATGCTTGTAATTCAAAACCCTAATTCCCATGGATTCGCAAAAACTTCTTGTTTCCCGAGAAAACCCTCGGCAAATCCCTTTCGCCACTGCCTCTAAACCCTTGCCCAACGATCTCTCTCACAAGTCCCCACCCACCATTCTCGATCGCTTCCGTGCTCTCGTCAAGCAACGTGAGGAGGAAATTAGGGTTTCCGGGGACGACACTGACATCGTCCCTCCACCCTTGAGCACCGGCGATGTTGTGCAGCTCTACGAGCTTCTCCTATCTGAATTGACATTCAATTCCAAGCCTATCATTACCGATTTGACGATTGTCGCTGGCGAGCAGCGAGAACATGCCGAAGGAATTGCCGATGCCATCTGCGCTCGTATTGTCGAGGTCAGTTGGTTTTGTTCGCCATTTGGTATTTGCGTTAGGGTTTACCAGTTGTGTGGCTGTTGAATTTGGGAAAATTTTCCTGAATAATGTTTTGAAGTTTTAAATTTTACCACCTTACTTTTACCTTTTCCTTGTTTGGTTGAAGGGGAAATGTAGGAAAATGGGATAAACTTGGATTAAATAGTCATTTTTTTTCTTTCAGGTGCCAGTTGATCAAAAATTGCCTTCTTTGTATCTTTTGGACAGCATAGTTAAGAACATTGGCCGCGAATATGTTAAATACTTCTCTCCCCGTTTGCCTGAGGTAAGTTAAATACAGTGTAGCCCAATTTTAGTTAATCTACTGTAAAAGTTTGCTTTAGTGTACAATATTGAACTTGTTATTTAATGGCTTGGCCAGGTTTTCTGTGAGGCATATCGGCAAATTCAGCCTAATTTGTATAAATCTATGCGTCACCTCTTTGGCACATGGTCAACTGTTTTCCCCCCCTCTGTGCTTCGTAAGATTGAGACTGAACTGGAGTTCTCTTCAGAAATTAATAACCGTCCATCGAGCTTAAATTCCTTGAGGGCATCTGAGTCACCAAGACCTACACATGGCATACATGTTAATCCGAAGTATTTGCGTCAATTAGAACATTCAACCGTAGATAATGTATGCACAACAGAAAGTTTATCTTTTTTTTACCCTTTTTTTTGCTGATGATTACAACTAATATCCTGTTCCATGTTTTGAATGTTTCTGTAAATTATGTATACCACTTGAGTTGTTGGCAATTGAAATGATTGATTGAGAGACTATTTGTGGCTTAAACTTAAGAATCTTGTTGAAACATACTATTAGTCAGTTTTATAATTTTAATGTTTTCAAGAATGGTGGAGATAACTGATGAATTAAGTTTGTTCAGACAATGCATGCTCCCTTTAACTTGTATAACACTGCATTACATTTACCTTTGTATTCATTGGATTCTATAGCTTAAATATGCTTTTACCTGACCAACAAGGACTGGTGGGGGGAGCCTTGAGTTTTATGGTAGTTTGTTTCTATTTGTCCTTAACAAATTAGGATGGTATATCTAGACTCATCTCTGCAGTTTAGATCATTAGACACAATTTCTACTATGTGTCTATATGTGCACTCTTGGATGTGGAATAAGAGAAGTAAATTTGCTGTTAACTTTTGGAATTTTCAGCTTGCAAGAGGAGCAGCTTCAACTCTGAAATATGGCCAAAAAACTGCAATAGATTATGATGTGCATGATTCTGATCCTACGGAGGAGGTTGGAGCTCAAAGATTAAACACAGTCACAGGTGGAGGTCGTACATCTTTTGCCCTAGGGGCTAATAAGATCCATCCATCTCAAATTTCTAGGTCTACCAGGCCCTTATCACCTGCAAGAATTGGTGTTGACAGGCCCCTGGCTTCGGGAGTTGATGACTTGGCTGCATTTGAATATGGATCTGGCAGAGTCATTGGAAAAAATGTGGAGATTAATGAATGGAAAACTAAAAACTATTCTGGTGACAATCGTAATCGATTTGAAACATCTATAGCTTACGGCCTCAGCAATGGACTTGATCTAAAACGACCAAGGGCTTTGATAGATGCATACGGGGAGGATAAAGGAAACAGAATTACAAATACTAAACCCTTGCATGTTGAGCGCTTAGATGTGAATGGCATTAGCAGTACTACAGTTACAAGATCATGGCAGAGTACAGAAGAGGAGGAATTTGATTGGGAAGACATGAGCCCTACTTTAGCAGATCATGGTCCAAATAATGAATTCCTGACGTCAGCCACTCCACCTTTTGGAAATATAAGGGCAAGGCCTGGACTTGAAAGGGTAAGTTCTTCATGGAGTCTGATATTAGAAGCAGCTGTTTCTGATCATACTGTATTAATTTTTGTGAAATTGCACCAATTCTGGGTCTGTGACTTCTCAACATGTTTGGTGTATCCTTTATCATTTAATGTCGCCCATTTGTTAATTTGGATAATTTGCTATCACTTAGATCTGCAAATCATCTGTCCTAGTAACTGTCTTTGCTTTCTCCCCACTGTATGTGGTGATGGTTTGTTTGCTTGTTTTTAATTCCATTGATTCAAACACAAACCTCCATGTGTAGTATAAGATTTCCTTCTATTTATCCACGTGGAGTCTTACTAGGCAACTTACCACATTCTTTATTTCTGAAATAGTTTTTATTGTGAAGTTTTGCATTGTATGTTAACATTTTCAGTATACATATCTATTTTCGTTATCGATTCTGAGTGACTGTTTGATGACTCTTATTTGCTCTCTTTCAAGTTCTCTTGAAAAAGACTAACTTTTGTTAATTGTATTTTGATGTTGATGTTTAATATATTATGTCATGTGATTCTTGTGTCTCCATTTATGCTTTTAATATTAATTTAGAGAACAGACATACATAGTAATCCAATTATCATATGGTCCCTGCAGTCTGGTCGTTTGTCAACAGGTAACATACCTGGATATCAGACTCAGAGAAATCAGAATATAGGATCTGGTTATTATCAAGAAACTTGGAGTTCACCTAATCACTTCCCTCAGTCAGGACATCTATCAAATACTAAAGGAAGGGGGAAGGATTTACATATACCCTTTCCTGGAAGTGATGTGTCCTCTTCCAGAGATTATTTGGCTTCTAATGCAGACAAATTTTCAGATTCTGATGCACTAACTGTTAGGCCCCCTGCCATGATATCAAGATTGGGTTCAAATGTCGACTCTAATGGATCTGGGACCTGGTCAGGCACTATGCCAACATCAACTGCAATGCGGCCTCCAGTAAATGTTCACAAGTCTAACCCACCACCTATCCACTCTCTTTTCCCACCACAAAATGAAATTCATAATCAGTTCGATCCAATAAATTCCAGCAGTACTATAATGAACCAGGGGCTGCCTAAGCCATCATTTATTCCTGACCAACACTTTAACAATTTCCATAGCAAAGAGCATACTTTTAAAAAACAATTACCATTGCCTAATCAACGGGATGCTTTGAGAGTTCATCCTTTTCGTTCAAATTATCGTCCACCGCTCGAGAAGGGAGAGAATTTCCCCCCCTCTTCCATTGCTTCCATGCCATCTCTCCAGATAGCACCTCCAGCTAGGCAGGGATATGGAATCCAAGGGGTTAATACTGCTACAAGTATTGTTCCTTCAAATCATGTACCTGTAGTGCAATTGCCACTGGCGATCAACAATGTCCCAAACATTCACTCGCAAATGGGAATTCAACCCCCACTGCCCCCTGGCCCTCCTCCCTCGCAATTGATTACTATTGCTCACAATGCTGGTCAACTTGCACCCAACCAGCCAGCTGGAGGTGCATTTCCAGGTTTGATAAATTCTCTCATGGCTCAAGGCCTCATATCATTACCTGCACAGGTACCTATCTGAATCATGCTGTTTTTTTATTTCTTTTTGAGTATTGCTTTGACTGGCTAAAATTCTGATACTCAGTGGTGGGGCTTAATTTGTAGGACCCAATTGGACTTGAGTTCAATGCTGACCTTCTTAAGGTGCGCAATGAATTGGCTGTAAGTGCATTATATGCTGACCTCCCAAGACAATGCACCACATGTGGCCTTAGATTTAAGTGTCAAGAAGAGCACAGTTCTCACATGGATTGGCATGTCACTAAGAATCGGATGTCTAAGAATCGCAAACAGAAACCTTCTCGCAAGTGGTTTGTGAGTGGAAGTATGTGGCTTAGTGGTGCAGAGGCACTGGGATCTGAGGCAGTTCCAGGATTTTTACCCACTGAGACAATTATAGAGAAGAAAGATGATGAAGAAATGGCTGTTCCTGCTGAGGAGGAACAGACAGCATGTGCATTATGTGGGGAACCTTTTGATGATTTCTACAGTGATGAAACAGAAGAATGGATGTATAAAGGTGCTGTGTACCTGAATGCCCCAATTGGATCTACAGTGGGTCTGGATAGGTCTCAGTTAGGTCCGATAGTACATGCTAAATGCAGAACTGAATCTAGTGTAATCCCATCTTGATAATTTTGGAGTCGCTGAAGGGGTATGTATTCATATTTTAACTCTTCTACTTGTATGGACTCTATAAATCTGATTTTCATGTCATTTATTACCTGACTGATTGGTTAAAATTTCAATTTGAAGAACTTTTCATATGTTTAGTGAGACATTGTATTAATACTTTTGAATACCAAAATTTTAAGTATACTAGAACATATCCTACTGGCAGCTTCTAGATTGATTTGACATTTTGCCTGTAACCTTGATGATCTGGACTGTAGAAATTTTGAATCCTTGTGATGCCATCTTAATAACTTATATGTAGGTATATATACACTTATGACAGATTAAGATGAGAAAGTAGCAGTATCTTGTTTCTATGTCCATGTCCATGTACATCTTTTTGTATTTTATTTTTTCTCTGAGATTTGACCTCCTGATTAATTTGTTGTCCATTTTGACTACTGTTGTGTTTGATTTTATTCCCGACTATTTACGTATAAAAGTTATACAATGTGACAATGGGAAATAAATTAAATGAAGAAAGTCATAGTGAGTGCCTTACCTTCCAATCTTGTGGTTTGGTGTTTGAAAGCCATATTTAGGTTATTTGTTGGATGATATACGCCCTTGGTGTCATCCTTTGCATAGAGCATTACAAACTTATACTTCAATTGATGTTGAGAATTATTGGCATTTCTGTTCATGATTTTAGCTGTTAAGTATAAGCATCAACAAAATTTACCTTATCATGTCTTTGATCACAATGCTGGATGAAATTACAACTTTTTATGGATTTTCTTGTTGCAGGGTAATACGGAAGAGCATAGTCAAAGAAAAAGATTGCGGAGTTAACTTCTTTAGACAGGTTTTGAGTCTTCTGTAACTTAAATGAGATTTTATCATTCTAGTGCTATGCTCTTGCTTGTGTTACAACAGCGTATGAGCTTGTTATACCATGGCATCTTGCCAAAATCATGTACATGTATAGTTGGACTTGTACGATGCAATTTATCATGCAACAAAAGGTCACACATACTGCCTTTTCCTGTCCTTCCATTGCCGATGTCCCTTTAAACATCCAGAACCAAGTTTAGGGGCCTTTTCTACTTCACATAGGATAATCTTTTAAATTGTAAGATTTTTTTGGCTTAGAAAGTTTCTTAAAGATGTGCTATATCTGTAGTAGGAAACAAATAATGGCAAATATGAAATTTGAAGCATGCGGCAGTTCTGCTATATGTATATTTGCTGCTTGTTTTGATACTCGGCGGGGAGGCCTGGCAAGCAATTATGTCCTTGTTGTCCATCATGGTTAACTGATGGTAGCAAAAGCACAATGATCATCATTTTCTGATTCATCATGGGCTGTCTCACTCTTGTATTGCAGTATTACCTCGCAGTCTTTATTTTCTTCTTTGCTTGCACATGTGACTTCATTTTATCACATCAAAGCTCTTCAGCTTTGTTAGAAAGGACAAGAGACGAAGTTTATTCGCCTTCGTGAATGTGATCTGTTTCTTTGAACAATCTTCTGGACATTGATGCAGTAGGTTCAGTGTGCTATAATATGATAACTTGCCAAGAAGTGAAGAATTTTTGCAGATTATGTGGCACAGGATGGTTTTGTTGTTTTTGAGACCTCAAAGCGCCAAAGCCTGGTTCTGGCATTCATTATATCTTGCTCCACCTAAACCCTTCGGGTTAACACTTTTTGGCACTTTAAAATAATGGAGTATCTTAATTTAAAAAAAGTGGTAAACTTGTAAATAACTCAAAATATAAAATACCTAATTTGTTACAACGGTCAATCTTTAATAGGAATAATTATTTGGGTTTAGAAAAATTATTAAGGTAAAATGACGTTATTTTGTTAAATTTTTACAAAGTAACGTTATGTTCGATGATCTAAAAATCAATTGATCAAAATGATATTGTTTTGTTAAGTTTTATTAAAATAGTCTCGTTTTAATTTTAATTTAGTCAAATTAAGTCTCAAGTTGAGTATGGATAAAAAAATTGTCTAATTTAGTGTAGCCTAATTTATCACCATTTTTAGCCCTAAACCTATTTGGCCCAATTCATCGAGTTGTCGTTAAATTTAGGAAGGGGAGAGTGATTTATAAGGGGAGAGAGATTCAATTTGAAAACTAAAATTGTTGGTTACATTTTCACAACTTTCAATTACATTTTGCAACTCAAAGAAGAACGATGAGTAGTAACCATCAATCTGAGCATATCTTCTGTTAGACATGTTAATTAGGCCTATATTTAGTCCAATTTGATGGGGCTTCTAGTCTGATTCAGACCGAGTTTAGGTTTGAGGGCCTAGCCTAATTTTGACCGGCTTAAATGCTTGACTAAAATGGTCTTTTCAAAAATTTGTTCAGACGTAAACTTGAGCTCAAATTGCATATTTTTACGGCCTATTTGATTCAAGGAATGAAATAGATAAGGAATAGAATAATTATTCCTAAGAGTAGAAAAGATGAGAAATATAATAAAATGCGTATTATTTTGTTTGGTTCAAGGAATGATATAGATGAAGAATTTCTATTTTAATGTTTGGTTTAAAAATATAAATTTGGAATAAGAAAGAAATAAGTAACAAAAAAGCCAAAATATCCTTCTTCTTCTTCTTATTATTATTAACTTTATTATTCTTATTATTATTATTATTAAATATGATTATAAAATTTATACGTATTATCAATTGTTTAAATTTTTATTCTTAATTTTAATATCAAATTCATTATTATAATTAAATTTTTTCTTCTTCTATTTTATTATTATTATTAATTTTATGATGATGATGATAATTATACAAATAATTTTCTTGTTATTGGTTTAATTATCATTATTATACATAATTAATTTTGGTATTATTATCATTATTATACAT
>JANVCL010000002.1:26001664-26021617 GCA_026546855.1 Erythroxylum incrassatum | reverse complement strand
TATTATTATTATTATTATTATTATTATTATTATTATTATTATTATTATTATTATTATTATTATTATTATTACTGTTACAAAAGTTTTACTGTCACTCAAATCTGCTTGTCCAACTGTAAAAATTTTCTGAGATTGTTGAAATTGCAATAGGTGAATTGTTATTAGTTTTAGCAAAACAAAAGTAACAACTGATCCTGTAGAGATACAGGACCTGAGCTTACTTGAACGTGATCTATATCCTAAAGCTAAGAGCTCTATTTCCAATTTGCAATTCATAAAAACTTGACTTTATATGTTCACAAAAACTTCATATGTTTCTGCTTTCCTAGGAAAGACATGCATAAAAGCATGATGGCATGGCTTAAAACGAAGAACCCAAATCCAAAAGAGGAAGCATCCTAAATGCAACTTTTCAATATTAAGAAACAAAAGTTAAAAGTGGAAAAATGATATTACCTTTCATGGAAGAATCACTCTGGAGAAGAAAGATCACAGATTTCTTAAGTAGGTGGTACGAAAAACAGGCTGCAGAGGAAGGAGGAGCAGCAGTCTCAAAAGGGTAAAAGAGATTCAATTAGATTTAAGTGAATTGACAACTGTGAATTTGGAGAAGAAAGAAGAAGCTTTACGAGGGAGGGTCGAATTGAAGACGTTGAAGGATAAAAAAGTCTTCATAAGAATAAGTTTTCTTGGAATAAAAAAAGATGAGTTGAGAAGAGTTTTAGTCATTTCTCAAATTTAAGGAATGTATATTCTGTATAATTAGTTATTTCTAGCTTACTTTTAACCAAACGCAAGATTAATAAATGG
Organism: Erythroxylum incrassatum; assembly: GCA_026546855.1. Lineage (NCBI taxonomy): Eukaryota > Viridiplantae > Streptophyta > Magnoliopsida > Malpighiales > Erythroxylaceae > Erythroxylum > Erythroxylum incrassatum. Next base: position 26,020,807 of record JANVCL010000002.1, on the reverse strand, counting down.
GATAGGAATACGCACGGAATAGCATAGCTATTCCGTCAAAGCAAACAGGTCGTTAGGGTTCGGAGAGCTTGATCCATTGTCATACCTATCCTTAGCTAGTATTCAATCAACCAACAACATTCTTGGAAAAAAAAACACAAAAAGCATGTTGTCCTAGTCTAAAGCTTGTACTTTATACTTCTCGCAAAGCCAATAATCTAAGAAGAACGTCTTATGAGTGCACAATATGGAAGATAAATAAGACTTGGGTCTTCAAGCATTTTTGTTATTTGAAAAATTGATTTGTGTTCCTCTTAAATACTTAAGTTCTACTTCTTTAAGAAGGTTGAGAATTAGTAGCATAAGCAAAATTAGTACCTTATTAACCAAAAATGTGTTAACTTTGTTTCCAAAATTTTGGACTTGTAATTCCTTGAAAATTTTTATGTAATTCTAATTCCTCATTTTTGCTCTCCTCATTCCATGCTTTCTATTAATCTATTAATCTTTTTTTTCTTTCTCTTTTGTGCTTTGTCTTTTAGATCTCCCTCTCCCTCTTCCTTTCCCTTGTCCTCTTCCTCTTCCTCTTCCTGTTCCTCTTCCTTCCCCTTTCCGTCTTCCTCTTTCACCCATATTAGCTTTGATTCTAAACCTCATAGCCTTTGACTCTTTAGTATTTTCCTTGTTGATTTTATTAATATTTAGCTTTTCATTTTTCCTTAATTCGTTTTTTGTCTCCTTCTCTTTCCCTACAAAGAACATAAATAAATAATAAACACGTAAATTACATAATTGCAAGTTAAATGAAATCATTAAGAGATACCAAACTTAAAAAAAGTGATACCAAATAATTAAATACATATTTATAATCACGTATTATATAGTTATTGATAGTCTCTCTCTTTTAAAGACAATTCCTTTTGTTAAATCACCACTGTTTACAATGTTTCTATTTCATTTGGACTCTTTTTTTTTCCTTATCTTGGTTGTACTCCTTACTGGTTCATCTTTACTTCACCTTTTATTCCTTTTGGACCCCTTTTGTTCTTCTTATTTTTAATGGGTGAATTGGCTTATATTCTATTGTAGACCATAATTTTGGACCACTCTATGGTTAGATACGATCTTGATAGTAATTGAAATATTTTCTTTCTTGTACCATTTATTGATAAATGTTTGGACTAAACCTTCTATAATATATGCAGTTGCTCGCGTGTTTACAAGGTATCCCATATATATCCTCCTATATATAGCCACAATTCCTTCTTTCTAAATGAACTACAAACCTATCATCAAAGTACGAAACATCAAAACTTAAACTTTTATTAGAATTTTGTGCACATAAACTTTATCTAAATTTGGATACTTCCAACTTCTCCCTGATTTAGAATAAAATATCATCATTATTATCCAACATCGTTTCTCTTTTTTGACCATATTCCTAGTCATCAACACCATATTACATACTCAAGCCCATTGATGATAGATTTTCTCCTAACTTTATAGTTTATATAAATACCCATTAAATATCTCTGTATTGTTATTATGCATAATCTTATATTTACGTATTATTCCTATGAAGATTTTAACAAATATGTGTGGATCCTTAGCTATAAGGTTTGATATACATCAACAAATAAGACCTTTATTTCTTCCATATATATTTTGTAATCATTCTCATTTATTTAATTTATTACCTTCCAAAATTATGTTTTACAAATATGCCCTTATAACTTTAATTTACATATTATACACTTCTTATGCTTTGCATATGGAACCATCACCCTCAAAGCCTCCTCTAAACTAAAATCCTAGTTCTTGATGAAATTTCACCCATTCTCATCAATCATACCCAGATCCTTCACAAATATACTCCAAAACCAGTTCTAAGAATCATAACTTCAACATTACCCATACAATTGGGTATATTTAATTATTTCAATCTCCAACTACTATTAACAATAAAACATCACTTAAGAGTGCATTTAAAAAGCATGAATTCAATATAATTATCTTATTGAAACCTTATAAAAAATTAAGTCCCAATCCCTTAAAGCCTATATAATGTCTTTTAAAGATAGGCTTACCTTGTGAACCTTATTAACCGGTATGATTCTTGATTCTTCCTCCTTTGTTTGTCTTAACCAACTTCTGCCTATATAACCACAACATTACATCATGGTTTTTCATGTAACTCAAGATTTTTAATGCTTTCTCCCTTTCCCTATAGCACTTTACTTTTGTAATAGTGATGACAACCTTTCAACTACATCAGTAATAATCTCCTTTACATTATAATATAGGTTTCTTCTAAACCTTTCAAATATTCTTTTGTAATATAAACTACAACAATGTTGAATTGCTTGGGTTCTCAAATTCATTCCTAAAATCCTTTTATGGTCTATAATTTGGTTATAGATATTCCCCTTTTCCTTTATAATTTTTATATAACTAACAAAACCATTAAGATCAATATATATTAGGGTGGATACCTCCTTATTTTGGTTATCATACTCAAAATTAGGTTCACTAACTTCTGTATCCACTATACCTATACCAACACTCCATTTAGGATCACTATGGACTGGTCTTTTATACTTTCCACTATCATCAACCATATTATCAACATCATGAACAAGCCTAACTTTTTTAGCTTATTTCTTTGAAATCTCCCTAGCTTGCAAATATTCTTCATCATTAAAGCACAATTTACTAAGATCTTGCTTATTTTTAATGTAACTAATGTCTATAATAATATATTCATGATCATGAACCATATTGTCTCCTACTTTTGTATGTTGGGTTTAACCTAACTCTCTCGTTCTCCATGCTACCATCTGTTTCATGCTTATGATCAAAGTATATCATCACTGCGTTAATTCTTAAAGTTTTCATTTTATTTGATATTTTCCAATGAATAATGGTTACGTGTCATCCTAAGAGCCTTCAAACTATCAAAACTAAGTTTAGGGAAATTGTAACTAACCTTTATTACATTTGGGTAGTTGTGCTTTTCAACAAATCTAAAAAACTTTTAACATTAATAGGAACTCAACTCCAAACTAGCTTCCACATTTACATTGTCTCCAATGTATTTGAACTTTAGTGTTGAACCTTAATAACCACTATATAAAACTTTATGTCTATGATCATCTTTACCACATAACATGCAAAATATTAGGCCTTAATCATTTGAATGATAAGAAGTTTAGGATTGGCCATCTGAACATAACAAAATTGTGATTTCTCAAGAATCTCAACATCATTAAAAATAAATGCTTGATCATTCTAATTTAAAAATGCATAATGGGACACATGATGTACCAAAAATTTCTAATATATCTTAGTTTTGAAAGTGTTAATAGATGAAATTCTAAGAGGAAGGTGAAGAACATTAATGAAAACTTAGTTGAATACATATGAATAACATAAACGAAAATTGAATGAAATACACTTAAATAATTTATGATGGATTCTATATATGGTACTAAAATAATTAAACCACTAACCGTTGTCTTAAGTTCAAAACTTACAATAATGGAAGTGTGGGACGATCCAATAGTTAATGAAGAGTTTATAAAAAGTAACAAAAATGTTGAATATTATACCTTATGTATAATAAGTTTTGATTCCTCTTTGCATGCACTAAATAGCTATGCGATTGAAGAACTCTAACTATTAATTTTCTTGTTTTAGTTTGAATTGGGAACTTTATCTTCCTAAGGAATGAAACCTAAAAGTAAAAAGTGGACGAAAATGGGCATTATAGTCATTTCATTTCCTTAAATTAAGTGGACGTGCCTAGTAATTTTAAAATGTTAAAAAATGTTAAGTTTCTTACACATGTTTTCTTCAAGAGGAGTTTGTGCTACTTTCAACATAGTTTTAGATAATTTGTGTATTTTTATAATAAAATTTAAGTTGGCTATTATTAATAAAACATGTACAGGTCATAATATTTTAACAAGTATCCATCCATATAATTATAACATCTATTTTGTATACTTTTGTTTTACTTATATTAATTTTGATTATCATTTATTTTATTTTAAAGTATTATAAAAAATCAATTAAGTCATTGATTTGACCTTTATTGAACATTAATTATTTCCAAATTTTATCAAACTTTTTGCTTGTGCATTTTTATTTCTATATTTTTCATTATTTTAATAAAAATTTACCATAAAAGCATAACAATAAATTTAGGTGACTAGTAAAATTTAAATGTTTAATAGGAGGCACTCTTGAAAGTTAAATTATACCTAAAAGAAATTCCATTCCCCACAAATAATTGGCCATCACTCCAAGTATTCTATTTGTTTAAAATAATAAATTCAAGTCTAATCAGTCATAACAAGCACTAACTTTTTAAGTTCATTGATAATATCAAGTTTGGGAGTTGCATCAAATAATTTAAGCAAACTCAATCCTCTAAGTCCTTAAGAGTGAGGTTACTTTCCAAAATCTAAAATGACAGAGTTATGAACATGTGACCTTTTAGATGTGAAAGTTGCTAAAGTTGATGAGGAGAAATGTGGGCACTCTTGTTTAAGGTAAGTAAGCTCTACCACAACAAGAAGTGCAACACATGTGAAGCTTTTCATGACCTTTTCTTGAGATTTTAAGTCACATATACATATACCCATTTAAGGTATCAATATATACACTAAAAAGGAAATTGTTCTGAAATTTTTAAATCAAATTTTAAGTTTTGAAATTTTGTTTGAGGAAATTTTAATAAGATCCTTATATGTATATTTTCATTCCTGATGGAGCTATTATTTTGAGTCTTAATTCTCTTTTGTTGTGTGTAATTTTTAGTTTAATATAAAATATTAACTTTTGTAATATGGAAAACTTAGAGCTTAAAGGAATAAAAAAGCTATAAATTGAGATGTAGCTTGAGAAATATATGTGAACTAATAACAATATTCTTAATAACTAGGCGTGGGCACATTTAATAACGATTACAACTTCTAAAATTTAATTCATAATCTGATGGTTTGGTAGTTTTTAGGATTTTTAGATCACAATTTTACCAAATTTGGAGAGTAATCTGTTGGTTATGAATTTTTAGGTCATAATTCAAATAAGGAGATAAAATCAACAAAAATGTGGGATAATTCAAACATATATTTGGCTTTGGGGTAAGAGTTGAGGGACAAAACATCTCTTTTATTTTTTCAACTTCATCATCAGTTTTATGTTCTTTTTTTTATTCAATAGATGCTAAAGACAAACTATGACTTTTAACCAATAAGTTTATATATATTGGTTGAAGGGAGTTGAAGTCGTTAGGATTGAAGCCCTTGGAACTTTATGCATTGTGAGATATTTAAGTCTTAATGCAAATTATTTTGTTTATTCAATTGTTGAATTGTTCTTCTATGCTTATGTATTATGTTATTTCAATTGATTTCTAATGTGCTTGATTATCTTATTGATTGAAATAATTGACTATTATATTAAATATTGAATGGAAACATTCAATCCCTTTAATCTTTATAGTGACCATGGGTTTATAATTTACTATATCATAAATTATTAGCTCCTAGGAAGAATATATAATTGGATTAAATGCAACTGTATATTTTATGTTATCTAGTTTCATAGGTCTTTCTTTTTCTTAAAGTTATTATTTAATTAAATTTTATAACATATTTGAGGTTGTTGAACAATAAAGTTTAATCAGATTACATGTTTCTAACTAACTAATTGTAGGAAAGATTTGTATTAAGTATTTCAATGAATATTTGAATAATAAAATAAATTTCTTTCATATCAAAGATCAACTGTAGTTCCAATGATAAATGTGACCATAGAGTAAGTTTAGTTTCGCTAATAATTCACTTCTAATATTTGAAGAATTCAATTTGCTAATTTTTATTATCACAAATCCCCCATTTCATAATGGTTTGTTATGCAATGATTAGAAAATTGGAATTATTTATAGTAACAATCTCTATTATCTTATATTATACTTTTTTGTTACATAAGTTTAGGATTTAATTTGTGTGCAGCTGATAACATTGTCAAATTTAGTGCCATTTTTGGAAAGTTCCTAGTTTGTATGTTTGTTATGCAATCTTCAAATTAACCTAATTTGCGTTTTAATTCAGAGATCAAAAAGACTACAAAAAGGCTAAGGAAAGAAACAAACATTTGGAAGCAATGCAATATTCCAATTTGTGAAAAAAAAAACAAAATCATGGCTACCAATCAAACTCTACAATAGCTTGTGATTCTATCACTATTTTAAAGTTAAAATATAGACTAATCCATCATTTGCATACTTTTTATGGCTTTGGATATGAGGATACTCATAAGCACTTAAAGGAGTTTTAGGTTGTATGTGTGATGTTAAACCAAATAGAATATCTAGAAAGCAAATAAAAATGAGAACCTTCCCATTTTTCTAAATGATGATGCACACGATTGGCTCTACTATTTACCCATATGAAGTGTCACCACATGAAATAAGAGAAAAAGACTTTTCTTTAGAGAAATTTATCCTAGTCACAAGAATCATCAACATCAAAAAAGAAATTTATAGAATTAAGCAAAAAATAAAAAATAAAAAATAAAAAAATTTATACAAGTGTTGGAAGCATTTTAAGAAGCTATGTACAAGCTTCCACACCTCTAAATTAGTGACCAACTCCTTATTCAATATTTCTATGATGTCTTCTATCGATTGATGAAATATGACCAATGCCACTAGTGTTAGGGCATAAGTGGATAAAACACCTAAAGCAGCTTGAGACTTAATTTCTAATATGGTGTTTAACACCTAATAAATAAAAAATAGACTAGATCGTCCATCTCAGCGTGTAATTTTTTTCCTTTAAGAAAAAATTAGATGAGTTAACTATTTTTCCTTTCAATTGGCCATCGAAAAAATGGAAGCAACAAAAGTTTGTGGAATATGTTTGACTGTAGGACACCTAACTGATATGTTCCTAACTCTTCAAGAAGGTTCAGTGGGACAAGTTAATGCCACAAGTGGATTTCTGGGGCAATCACATCAAAATTACAATCTTTTTTCTATTACTTACAATCCAAGTTAGATGAGTTGTTCAAACCTTTCATATATTATTTAACTAGTAAATTAGCTTGTGAACAATTTTTAGTAGTATATGCAACTTCCTCCTCCAAGATAGCCATAACAAGCTCAAAATTATGTTTCAAGTATGTATTTGGAAGATATTATTAAAACTTTGGCTACGGACATTGTTAAATTTTAGTAAGAGAATAAAACTAGTATTTAAAGTTTGGAAAGTCAGATGAGTCAAATGGTTGATGTAATTGGTCATTTGGAAGTGTAGAATTTTGGTAAATTGCCATCCTAGTTATTCAAAAGAGGATTATTATGCAATAGTGTTGAGAAGTGAAAAGGAGTTGGAACTACCAATCAAGACACAATCTACGATGTTACAAAAGAAAAGTAAAGGTCAAATAAATGCCCAGAGAAAAGGTATTAGCAAGTACAAATCCTCCTCCAATTAAATAAGAAACTATTCCTCTTTTCCCCGAAGCCTTAGTGGATAACAAAAAATATAAGGAGAATTCTAATTTATATCAAACTTTTCAAAAGTGCGAGGTAAATATTCCACTGTTTGATGCTATTAAACAAGTTATTTGCTATGCTAAATTTTTGAATAAGATATACACAATAAAAGGGATGAAACAAGTTAAAAGATGTGAGAAGATTAAGGTATGTGAGAATGTTTCAGTAACTATTCAAAAAGTCTTCTAGAAAAATGTGAAGGTCTATGTATATTTTATATCCCTTACACTATTAAGGGTACAATAATAGAAAAGGCCATGTTATATTTAGGAGCTTTAATTAATGTGATGCCTCATTTTATTTATTTGATCCTTAATTAAAGACCTTTAGAAAAGATAAGAGTGGTAATTCAATTGGTTGATAGATCAAAAGCCTAGGTGACTTACATGTTTTTTATATGGAGAATGGTAATTATTTTGTTCTAATTTTATTAGGTAAACCATTTTTAAAAATGAAAAAGACAAAATTGATATTCATAGTGGTAAATTAACAATGCAATTTGACGGGGACTCTATGCAACATAATATATATAATATAGTGAATTATCTTTAAAATAACTATCCTATTTATGCAATTGATTTAATTGATAAATTAATACAAGATGTGTTCAAGCTAGAAGGAAAAGATGAGTTGGAAATGGCCCCATATGAACACCTTTTGGAAGAAGATAATGAATTAAATTTCATATCTAACTGGCAGGAACATGTGATGTTACTAAATGACTTTAAGGAGCTGAAATTTATAAGTGATGTAATTTATACTAATCTAGAAATACCTTATGAAAAACTTTCATACACCAATGCTAAGATTAAAGTCACTTTTGGCCATTTAAAGTGTGTATTCTGGAGATGAAGGGACACCATTTCTGATTATTTCTAGCAAATTAACTGATGAGTAAGAGTGAAATTGGTCTATATGTTGAAAAATAAAAATAAAAAACAATTGGATGAACAATTGTCGATATAGGAGGACCTTTGAATTACTAGGAGAGGGAGCAAAACCAATTAAGAAACTACAATGGAGGCTAAATTTGCTTATAATAGAGGTGGTGAAGGTAGAAGTTATAAAGTGTCTTTAAGCTACATTTATTTATCCTACTTCAGATAGTGAGTGGATAAGCTCTATACAGGTTCTCTGAAAAATACTGGCATCCCAATGGTAAGGAATTAAAATAATGAATTGGTACCCATCTAAGTTAGGAAAGGGTGGTAGTTTTGTATTAGTTATAGAAAGTTAAATGTTGTAACCAAAAAGGATAATTTTCCTGTACCATTTATTAATTAGATGCAAAAAAGGCTAATTGACTAAGCTTACTACTATTTCTAGCTAGTTTTTTTAGGTTACTCTTAGATTGCAATTGTCTAGTGGATTAAGAAAAGACAACTTTTATATGTCATAGAACTTTTGTATACCGATGAATGCCATTTAGAGCTTACAATGAACATGTAACTTTTCAAAGTTGTATGGTAATTATATTTTCTTATTGTGTTGAACATACAATAGAAATTTCATAGATGATTTTACCATTCATAGATGATAGTTTCCTACACAATCTAACACTTATATTGCATAGATGCATAAAAAATAACCTAGTTTTTAAATTTTAAAATTGTCGTTTTTTGGTGGAACAAGTTATTATTTTATGGCATTATTTTTCAAATAGAGGTTTGGAGGTAAATAAAGCTAAAATTGATGTTATTCAGTCTCTTCCTTACCTTGTTAATGTTTGAAAAGTTTGTTCTCTTCTTGAATGTGCAAGTTTCATGTTGTGATTCAACAAGGATTTTTCTGCATCACATTTCCTCTTTATAAGTTGCTATAAAAAGAAGTGATTTTCAAGTTCGACGATGGGTGTAAAAGTGCATTTAACAAGTAAAATAGTTATTAATATTAGCACCAATTATTTAGCTGCCAAATTTGGGATTTTCATTTAAGATGATGCACAATGCGAGTGATCATACTATAGGAGTTGTCTTAAGTCGATAAGTTGGGAAACCGCCACATGCTATATACTGTCAATGATGACCTTAAATGATGCTTAAAAAATTATTCAAACACTGAAAAAAGCTTCTAGTTGTTTTTTCTTTATAAAATTTTTGCTTTAGGTACTAAGGTAATAGCTTATTCTGATCATATAGTCCTTAGGTATTTGATAATAAAGAAAGATGTAAAACTGAGGCTGATATGGTGGATGTTTTTGTTGAGTAAATTTGATTTGGAGGTTAAAGATAAGAGTGTAATAGAAAATATAGTCGTTGATCATTTTATAGACATGTAGAGAATGAAACCAATTTGCAAGAAGAATTTCTTAATCAATAGTTATTTCCTACGAGCTTAAATTTTCCAATATATGCAAGGATAGTTAATTACTTAGTTACTAATATGATGTAATCTAGATTGTGAAAAGCTCAAATAGATAAGCTCAAAAGTAATGTGAAGTATTATGTATGGGATGACTCATATCTTTAGAAGCATTACACTAATTAAGTAATAAGAAGGTGTATACTTTACACTAGAATTTCTTCTATTTCTACTTTTTTCTATTCATATGTATATGGACATTTTAGAGTCAATAGAAGAGCTAAAAAAGTATTAGATTCCAATTTCTTTTGGCCTTCTTTATTTCAAGATATTTATTCTTTTTTTCAAGTCTTGTGAATATTGCTAAAAAATGAATAATATTTTTCATGAAAATGATCTAGCTTAAACTTTTAATTTTAGTTTATATAATTTTTCATGTGTGATTCATTGATTCTATTGTTTATTTCCTATTTATTTTGGATATATTTACATTTCATAGGTTGTTGATTATGATTTGAAGTGGGTAAAAGCAAAGCCTACCCAAACTGTCCATTTTAAAGTTGTTGGGGGTTTCCTAAAACCTAACATATTTAACAAGTTTGGTGTTCCAAAAGCATTGATTAATAATCAAGGGACACATATTTATAATTGAACTTTGGAAGTATTAGTGAAAAAGTATGGTGTTATGCACAAAGTTGCTACGTCACACCATTTAGAAGAAACCAATGGACAAGGTGAGGTTTTGAACTGAGAAATTAAGTCTATCATAGATAAAATCATTCAATTCAATCATAAAATACTGGAGTCTACATTTAAATGATGAGTTATGGGCGTATAAAATAACTTACAAGCATTAATTGGTATGTCTCTATATAGGTTGGTATTTAGAAAGCAATGTCATCTTCAAATTGAATTAGAACATAGGGTACTTTAAGTTGTTAAGCAATGTAATATGAATTTGGTTGAGGGTGGAAAACATAGACTATTCTAACTAAAATAATTAAAAGAAATCAGCGATCATGTGTATAAAAGATCGAGAATTTATAAGGAAAAAACAAAGGCCTTTCATGATAAAATTATTTTTAAAAAAGAATTTTGTGTAAGTAAAAAAGTTCTTCCTTATCATCCTAAGCTTTAGTTGTTTCCAAGTAAGTTATGATATTTTTTTATTATGCTTTTGTTGTTTATGAAGTGTTTCCGCATTATGCAATTGAAATTCAAAGCTTAATAACCGTTAAAGTATTCAAAGTCAACGGTCACATACTTAAGCCTTTTTATGAAAAATTACAAGTTGAAAATATAGGAGAAGTGGATTTAACAAGTCCTATCTATATTGATCAATATATAGAGGCATCAAACCAAGCCAACGACAATAAACTAGTTGTTACTTAAAAAAGTCTTATTTTATCTATTTTGAACATTTCAATATTTATGATTTTTTTAATTTTATAATATATTAGCACTTATTTTTAGACTAGGTTGATGTTACTTTAGGGGTTAGATTTATTTATTTTAAATAATAATAAAATATAACAAAATAATAATAATAATAACAACAACAACAACAACAACAATAATAATAATAGTAAGAATAACAACAACAACAACAACAATAATAACAATAACAACAACAACAATAACAACAATAATAATAATTTTTCTTTTTTTGGGTTATTTTTCAGGTTTGGCTTCATGTGGTCCATCTTCAAAAACTTACTGTCACCAAACCTTGCATCATCTTTGTCAACGAGCAATTTTATAACTCGATAGACTATTTTAGTGTTAGACCCAAATATAAAACTAAGTGTAACCATCCCTCTCAAACTACGAATACTCTCCCTATACTGGTTGGTTGTCCCACTTCCAAACTTTCACCAAACCTATCATCATTTGCTATACTCCCCCTGAAAATCACTAACACTAGAAGCCAAAGATAGTGAAAATATTTGTATTCCTCTCTTAATGCCTTCCATCTTTAATCCTCATCGTTTCTAATGTCATTATGTCTCCTAATGCTAGAGCTCTTTTACCCAATCTCCTTATCATTATCTAGCCCTAAGAAGACCCGTATCAAAAGTTAGGAGGCTAATTCAATTGATCCACTAAGAACCACCACGAGCACTATCATCAGTGGAGTTACAACCGTTGCTACCTTCACTGTCAACACAAGTTGTCATTGAAAACCCATCTTTTGGCACCTACTGCACCTTGTTCTCCATTGCATTCTTTGATTCACTCACCACCATAGGAATAATAACAAAGAGGCCCATCTCTATGCTCCTTATTGGATGTTGGGCAAGTTTTACAATTTATAGACCTCAAATATCGCAAGTGCATGGGTTGTGATTTGTAGAATATGAAGGGTCGATCCCAAAATGAAGGTGAACTAACATATTCCTAGGTTATCTAAGGCTAAGGAAATTAATAAAATGAAAATAAAATTGCACAAAAAAGTAAATACGATAAAGTGATTATTAAGAAATTAATTCGGAAGCTTAACACAAAAAGAAATTGAAATTGAGCAACACAAACATCACAATGGAAATTAACTAAGAAGAGTTACCAAATTATGAGAGAGGAGATTCTTCCTGTCATCAATGTTTATCTAGTCATTTATGCGTTATTGTGGTGTTGGTTCTAGATTACTGTAAGGTATATTACATAAACCTTAATTGAATTATGGAATTTGCAATCTCTCAATTAACAAAATAACCACAATTTTAATTTGATTTTAAGCCCTCTAATAAACTACTGGGTCTCACTAGGGATCTCTATTCTCATAATAATTGATATGATTAATCACGTGGCCTATTGGATCACTTAACTCTTATTAATCTAACTTAATCATTTTTATTCAGTTCACTCTCTTGGTTTGTTACCAAAATATACAAGTTTTGCAATTAATCATAGCACCCAGTCAACATGACACAAAAATGACTATATTAACTTTAATCAAGGTAAAATCTCAAAGAAAAAGTTAGAACATCATCAACAATCTCAGTAGTAAAAAGACTTCTAAGTTTAAATGGAGCGTCATTTGTTTACCTAAAAATATGGTGGATTGGGTATCAATTCTACTAGTGGAATGAGCATGGAATTGTTAGCTAAAAAGCATTGGAGGATTTGTTATGATAAGGAGAGTTTCTGGGTGAAATGGGTGCACATGTTTCATGTTAAACAAGCAAGCATTTGGTATATAGCTCAAAAGAGTACTCAATCCTATACTTTTCAACAAATATTAGGTACTAGATCTTTTATGAGTTCTAATATCAAGCATTACATTGGAGATGGAAAAGGCACAACATTTTGGTTTAACAACTGGCATGCTCTTGGATCGTTATGCAAGACTTACATGGTTAATTCCTATCAACACCAAAATGTAGTTATTTGTTTGCAATGATAGCTGACATTGGCCTTTTCATGCAAGGAGAGGAATAAGACCAATAATTGATTATATGCCAGATTATTTTCCTAATACGAGACGTGAAGATGAAGTTAGATGAGTGTTACATAACAGATATTGCTTGGTCCACTGATCACTTTCCCTTTTCACAAGTTGATATGGAGTGTTGAAATAGCTCAGTCATACTCATTCATACTTTGGTTGGCAACTCAACTCAAGCTAAATACTAGAGATAGGATAAAATTTTAGATCTTAGATAAGTTCTGTCCTTTATGTACCAGTGAGGAAGAATCTATTAGCCACATATTCTTCAAGTGTTGCCACACATGACCGCTATGAAGAGAATTTCTCAATTTATTTGAGCTATATGACATAAACCTCAGTTGGGAAGATTATCTGCATTAGATCAATGGGCTCAAGTGGAAAGGTAAGGAGGATTTAAAGGTATTCAAGGCTGGTTTTACTATGCTTATACATTTCATATGGATGATGAGAAACACTAAGATTTATGGGAAACCTGAGCGTCATAGTAAGTACACCTAGATGGAGTTTTACCTTAAGCTAAGGATGACCATTTTGACAAAGTTTCATCAACATCTTATCTCAACAAGAATTAATTAGTTAATAAGAATATAGACAATGCATGTATTGTCAATGGGTATTGTAGATAGCCAAATTGTACACACTCCAATTGTTAGAGATGATAATCACTTCCGTTTGTAGTTTCCACCTTTTGTGAATGAATATACTACTTATTTTCTATAAAAAAACATCATCAACAATCCAAGATCCATCATCATCTCATACATTAATTGAACGAAAATAAAGATGGAAAGGAGAAAGAACTTGGATCGGACAACCTGAGAAGGTAGCAATGTCGGAAGACCTGTTCCCTCTCTCCTCTTGTTCCTCTTCTCTCTCTTCTTCTTCTCTCCCTTCAAGCTTTCCCAAAATGGCAAAAGTGGAGGCTCCTCTTTTCTGTCTCTTCCTTTTATTCTTATAGTCTTTTCTAATTAGGGGAACTTTAGGGCTTTTCTTGTGCTCTAAAGGTTCAAAATGTCCCCGAAAAATGAAGTTCTAAAGGTTGAAGCACACTGTCTATTACGCAAGCCATGATCGTGGCATCTTGTTTCCCTTTTTGTCATGATCGTGTCCAACATGTCATAATCGTGGCTCCTTGCATCTGCTTCTATCACGGGTTGGGTTTGGATTTAGATCCAGGTCTTCTTTGTTCTTTTATATTTGCTCTGAAACACTAGCAAACATGTCACAACACCTTAAAAACGTAAAATTGATGCTTAAAAATGTGCTTTAACCCACAAAATACACTAAACATAAATACTTAACTAATTAACATAATTCTAACCTAAATACATGCCAATCGATTAAATTTAACCACTAAACACATCCTAAACTACCCATAAAACATGATGCAATCTATGACTATCACTCTCGAACTTAAAAGGTAAGAAGGTGGAATTAGATAACAAATTGAAGCTTCAGATTAGAGGAATTGATAGTTTTTTATTGTGTAAGACAAGAATAAGTATAAAAGGTTGTGTGAGCAGAAAATTTACCCTTGTATCGATATTCATACATAAGTTTATAGGACCTGAAATTCATGGAGAATTTGATGTGTTAGTTAAAAGAATGGATTAGTATAATCATATGAGTGAGGGGTTTCCCGCTTTTATTGAACTCACTCACAAATTTTATACTACTGTTTAGTTTAATAATGATCATGAGCTTAATTTATTCACTAAGGCAATTATTAAATTTAGGATGATAAGGAGGAAGTTTCTATTTTAATTACTAAGTTTAACATTTCCATAGGATTTGTAAAGAAAAGTGATGCCAAAAGCGAGCCATTCATGAGTTCAAAATGTGATTATAGTTCTAATTTTAAACTTGTTGATTTGTAATGTGAATGGTTTGTCGATTCTACTTCATATAACCTTAGTGCTTTAAAAAGCTCTTACCTCAAGAGACATATACTTAAATATTTGCGAACAGTTCTTTATAATTTTTCAGGTATAAGGGATAATGTAAGAACTTTCACTAAGGTAGAGTTTTATTATTTATGGTGTATAGAGCAAAATATTTCAATGAACTTAGGTTATTGATTACTCAAACAATTTCAATATATGGTATAAAAGAAAAATAATCAGTTGATATTAGACTTTTATTTCACATAACTTTTAATTAATTTAAGTTTGCTTAATACATCTAACACTGATATATATATATATATATTGTTTATAAGATGGAACTCCTGGAGTTACATTGTTTACGTAAAGCAGGTATCATCACACAATAACCTGATGATTGTTACAACTTTATGCCACCCAACCCAATTACTCTACCTGTCTCTTGGACTATCTAATAAATGCACATGCCCCAAAGTAACCAACCTTTGATAGACATTCCATCTTCTTCCTCTACTCCTTTATGCCTTCGAATTCTAGTCTGTCTGAACAAAATTAAACAAAAACTTATTCGTATAAAGCACAGTTTGATGGCCTTTTTTGCGAACAAGGGCTTATGGCTCCTTATTCCCTATCTCTATGAGAGCTCACTTTGTCTCTCTTTCTCTCCCCCATATTCAGGGAATTCCTTCCACCCATCTTTCCTTTTATACTTGTATATAACATTGTGGATAATATTTGGTATAAGTGTGGGAAAGAGTTTAGTTGCGTTTTGTTCTTCTTACATTATGTGATGTCTTTACTTTCACTTTTATTTTAATTTAATTATTATTTTAGTTGTTTGATTTTGTTTTATTTATCTTAGTACGTTAGCTAGTTTGTTTTATATTGGACCATTATATGGTTTCATTAATTAAATTTTGGATGAATTGAATTATGTATACGCTACATGATTTAGTCATTTAAGTATGAGGGTAATAACATGCTAAATGATTGAATTAGCAAGGAGTATGCATTTGTATAAACTTTGATAACTAAGTGACAGAGCATTGTGTGAAGTTAGGTGACTTAAATTAACTTATAAGCTTTCGAGCTAAAAGATTGATCCATCCATTTCAATCTATATTTCTTTGACTTGTGGTGTTCTTCTCTATGAATATATCCCTAAAACTTACTTTGAATTATTTTGAAACCACATTGGTATTTGTATGCATGAAAATGATAAAAGATCATCCTTGTTTATGTAAATATTAACTTAATTATCCTAGCCAATTTAATATCTCTAGTAAAACCTTTTGAGACATAATTCCTTTTTCTTTGAATTTCATCTATAATACAAGCACAAACCTTTTTCTTAAAATCTTAACTAACCATAGATGTAAGTGAAGCATTTAAACTAAAGTGACTTGTAAATTTAATTGTTGGGGAATATAGGAATTAAATGATGTAAGAAGAAATTTTTTGAAATATGGGATTCAAAGTCTTTAGTGTTGCAGGTGCCTTGTAAATATTATTTTATTTATTAAAAAATAAAAATTATCTTTGGAGTAGAGCAACAAGAAAAATTATCCTTGGAGTGGCAATAAAAACATAAGACATTTATATTTCATCTTTTCTTAAAAAAGTTAATAGTTAAATTCTTTTGAGTGAGGTGGCTTTCATGGTTTGATCTAGATTTTTGTTCCCTAGTTTTGTTTAAATGCTTTGTTAATGTTTATGGTTTAAACTAACCTTTACCTTTGGCCTCATTACAACTAATAATGAAAGCCCTTTTCTATTTTTTCTTGTGCAGACTCTAAGTAGTGGAGATTTAGCATATAAGCAAGCATATATTGGAGCATTTACATTAAAAGAACTTGAGCAGAACAATCAACCATTAAACATATGAGTGGTATAAGTGATAACCGTGAGGAGAGTCACCAGAAATTCATGTATGTGCTAGAATAACATTGTCTTAGTTTATCTTTCTATGTATCTCCTTGTGAAATTTAGTTATGAAGTATGTTACGTTGTTGCTTTAATCTTGATTGATTTGAATCTTAAGATATGCATGCTCTTTGATTTCATGACAAATGAACTAATGGAATCATTTTATTTATATTGTTTTATTTTAACCATGTTTTAGTCGAGGACAAGCAAAAGATACATGTGGGAAGACTTGATAAAGTTATTAAATATTGTTATTTTGATTCTTAATTTTCTTTTCTTGTATACAATTTTTAGTTCAATCTAAGAGATCATTTACTTTATCTTTTGTATTTAGGTATTCTTTAGTATACTTAGAGCTAAATTGAATCAAAAAGCCATAAATTGAGGTGCAACTAGAGAAATAGACATGAACTAACACCAATGTTATTAACGACTAAGCATGAACATATTTAGTAGTAACTACATATTCATAGCTAAACAGTTTAGAGTTTTTAAGATTTCTAAATTCTATTTTAACCAGATTTGGTGAGTTATATCTGGGTTAATTAAATTTTAGATCAAATAATTAAAATAAAGAGATAAAATCAACAAGAAAGTGTGATAATTCAACTAGGTATTTGGTTTTAGGGTAGGAGGAAAAGGGCAACCCCTCATTTGTTTTTCTAGCTTCATCACTAGTTTTATGTTCTTCTTTTCTTTAATATACACCAATGGAAAACTATCATGACTTTTAGTAGTCAAGTTTATTTTCTCAGTTGAAGGGAATTAAAGCCCTTGGAACATTGTAGATTATGAGATATATAGCTCTTAATGCAAATTTGTTTTGTTTATTCAGATAATGAATGGTTCTTCTACGCTTACATATTACAATTGTTTCAGTTGATTTCCAATGCGCTTGATTAACTTATTAATTAAAATAATAGTTTACTACATTAAATATTGAATATGTACATATTCAGTTCCTTTAATAGTTATGGCAAATAGCAAGTCACAATTTGATGTGTCAAGAATTATCAACTCTTAAGAAGAACACCTAACTAGATTAAACACAACTATAGATATTATGTTACTTATATTCATTGGTCTTTCTTTCTTTTAACTTGTTGTTTAATTAAATTTTGGACCATATATGAGGTTGTTGAATAATAAGAGATAATTAGGTCATGTGCTTTTAATTACTAATCATATGGAATGACAGTATCATAATGAATATTTGAATAATAAAATAATTTTCTTTTTATATCGATGATCAACCATAGTTCTAATGGTGGATGTTATTATAGTCTGAGATTAGTTTCTCTAATAATTCACTTTTACTATTTTGTAAATTTAATTGCTAATTTTTGTTACAAGAGTTTAAAATTTAATTTGAGTGTAGACAATAATATTATCAATTTCTAAAATATTTAATGTGTTATATTTAATATTTTCAAACTTAACCTCGAGTGAGAGAAAGTTAATGACCAGGAAAGGAAATTTTTGGCGTTTAAGTTGATGCTGATATACTCTTCAAAAACTAAACAAAATAACTAATTATAAATTAATGATATTAGTATAAACACTCCAAAAAAATAAGTCAAAGTGTCAAAAAGAATATTAACATGTATTTGTGTGGACAATATACTGATACCATTTGGTATCCATGTGCCCCACATGTGAGTTAAGTTGAAGTCTTAGGGACTGATTGTTTTTGTTTTTTTTCTATTTTTTGTTGTCGTTTTTGTAAAAAGAAAAATATGTAAGTAAAACATGTTTGGTTTATTCTGTTGTGTTTTTTATTTCTGAAAATAAAAAAATCACAACAGTTTTACAAAAACAAAAAGACATCGTTTCTTTGAATTTTGACAACAAGTTTTCTTCGATAGAAAAACAACATATCCGTATTTTCTATCTCGAATAATAATAATAATAATAATAAAGTACAAAATTTATAATAATAATAATTAAGAATTAATAATAATGATAAGATAATTAATTTGGTATAATAAAATTAATAATATTAAAAATAGTAAGTAAAAAATTTATAACAATAATTAATA
>JANVCL010000002.1:25977304-25988138 GCA_026546855.1 Erythroxylum incrassatum | reverse complement strand
ATATACATATATACAAATTAAGTTAGTATGCACAGGTAAGTGAACTCTTGAAAATATGCATTTATCACAAGATGATGAAATGGGTGTAGTTTCATAAAACTTATTAGCGACGGATTATCTAATACCGTCGGTAAGAGCGAAAGTATTACCGACGATCATTATCATACCGTCGGTAATGAAAACTGATTTACATTTGCCGACGTCCACTACCCTGTCGGTATCACAATGCAATTACAAACGGATTCATATTTCTGTTGGTAACTATTACAACTTACCATTGTCATTGATCTAGACGTACCGACGGTTGTTCCGTCCGTAAAGTATACCGACGGAAGACATCCGTCGATGATGTATGCAATCCATCGACAGAAACTTTAATCAATGTCCGTCGGTACATAATACCAATGGATTATTTTTCGTCGGTAGGCCGTTGTTAATACACCGATGAATTATTTTTCGTCGGTAAATAATAGCGACAGCCTTGTTAACGACAGTTCCGTCTATCATCGCATTCTGTCGGTGTTTTTAATTTCTGACGAAAATATCGAGTTTGCCGACGGAATAATCCGTCGGTAAACGTGATATTTCTTGTAGTGTTGAGTTTAATTAGATAATGAAAAAATTAAGATAAATTAATTTATATTTTGTTAAATACATGATTAATAGACAATAGTTAATTTATTTCATGTTATCACATGATTTTTGTTTTAACATGACAAGAGGACGAAATTTAATCACACCTGCAAATTTAGTGAAGATTAATTATTTGCGCGTGTGAATAAGATTCGAGAAACAATGAAAGCCGTTTAACACGAGGTGTATGATTTCTGCAAAGGACAGACGAAACAGCAATCAACATCAACGGTAGGTCAAACATATCAGAGATAGGGAAGCGAAGGACAAAGCATTGATTATTCCAATACAAATAAGACTTACTATTCCTAACTAACGAGCCCCACTCACTAATTAACCTCACCCTAAGCGACAAGACAACTTAAACGGTAGCGAATACAAAAACAACGAGAGTTTACTTTCATTAGGCAAAGGAAGTCAATACCCGAACCTAAAACTCTTGCTTGTCTCCCTTTTACTTCAATTCTGTGCCTTGACAGACACCACAAAGGCAAGGATCATCCAAGGTGCGTTCTTGACTTCTACTTTTTGTTTTTTGTTTTTTGTTTTAAAGTATTTGAAGCAAACATCATACTCCTTATAAGCTTTACTCCATAGATCGTTTGTTTTTCTTTTTCCCCTTCTCTTGTTCTAGCTGCAGAAGAATATTGCATAGGGTTAGAAGACTGATACCAAAATGACATAATAATGAAAAGAGAATAAAGACATTGGTTGGTTTATTGATCCCGTAATCTTATAAAGGTCGAAATTGATGCTTTTATATGTTACGATTTCATGAAACTAAAATTCCTCGTTGGCATTAGGGTTTTTAGTCATGTCCTCTAGGTACTATTATAACCAACATATATTTGACGTTAAGCAAACTTAATGGGACTATGATTTTTGAGCAGTTTGGTTAATTGCAATCAATACAACGACCGCAATTGGCTTTGCTAATATTGCCACCATATGGACATAGCACAACTCTGATAAGGCACCTACAGTAACGATTTGGACGTTAGTTTGAAAATATTTTACAATGCAAATTAAGGTGAACACGTTTCAAACAATTTTCTTACAAGATAATATGACATGTCATGCCTTTCTCCTAACTTAAGGTGGGCTAGCTGCCAAAATAATGAAACATATCGTGTGTGACAGGGAATATGTTCTGTCCCAAATTAGAGTAAGGAGATTCCAAAATGATAAGGTAGGTACTATCTCCAACTTAAAGTGAAGGATAAAAAAGAACACTATTAAATTGCTCTCTGACTTGAAAAGAAAAAAAAATGTAAATGAGAAGAGAAGGGTGAACTTACGAAAATTCAGGTTAAGCATTCTCGCCCATAACTGAGGCCTTGATCCTTTCAACTGTGCACTTAATTAGGCTGTTTACAGTTGCTACTGATCCAAGGGAGAGTTTAGCAGTTGGAACTGAGTCGACTAAGATCTGAAAAGCAACAGTGATTAATGCGCCACCAGATCCAACAGCGCTAATTCCTCCACCAGAGCTCGTTTCAGGCCCATCAGGAAGTATGGCAAAACCTGATGGAAGTAGCGCAACATAGTCTGGGTCTCCACCACTCAGTACAATGTTCATTGCTGCAATGTCCACTGGCGCATATATTACATATGAGCCTGTAGAATCTGTGGAGCTCTCTTGGAGTATCAACATGTTGCTTTGGCTTGAGTTTGTACTCTACATTTGGCATTTGCATGCAAATATCAGACTGCAAGTTTGATTATGTAAAAGAAAAACTGTAACACAATTTCGTTCAACTTACATCTACACGGAGCAAAGACACACAGTTTCCAGGATCCCGTCCATTAGCTATGTGAGACATTTCTTGAACTTCCCCACCATTTGAAAGGATATCCCACTGTAATAATATTTAGTAAGGAAATATTTGTCACTATGAACAATGTAGAATTCTTTCGTTTAGAGTACTATACGATTATCCTTGCTTCTGGGTGAAAATTTGTAAATTCACCAAAACATTAATTTCTTTATATTTTTCTTCCAATTTTATTTCGACAACCACAAACGGAAATTGCTATAATTGCTAGGCTTTGATTACCTCACTTCGTTGGCTCTCATCTCTGAGGAAATCAAACACTCTCTTAGGTGGAACCGGAATCCAAAAAGAAGTTGCAGCGCTGAGAACGATGCCGGGAGGCCTGCCTGGGTCATCCATACTCTTCCTGGTCATGACTCTTACATCATCAGAGCCTGTTGCTGATAATGTTGTCCATGCGTGTGCAGTAGAAGCACTAACGCCTGTGCAAAAGCTCATTGCCATTCTTTCAGCCAGCTTCAACATACTCTTCCTTCCTTCTGGAGTTGTTATGACTGCCAATGAAGATGTAAGTGTGCTTATTCACTACAGTTAATATTTATCAAGTGGATTTGAGGAACGACTATAAATACCACAAAGATCTCCCACTGGAATATTAATTGCCATTGAACTTGCAATACGTTGGCATTGTCGATCTAAGGTAGCCATCCAACGTTTTGCTCCGAAAGCAAGACCAGAGTCGACCAAATTTTTATATAAATGATGAACCGATCTATCGTCCACTTCAATGTGCTCAACCCAGGTCACCTGCACAACCATACATCACGGTTTATTATTAGATAGAATTCAATTTTCTAGAATAAGAATAATAACAAGGAGTTGGAATTACTACCTTGGAGTAACCATTTGGTAATTCTGCTATTAAGCAACCTGATGGTCGCCTTCTATTCTTGGATATAGGGCTAGGGCGTAAATTATCCAAGGAAACATCAACCACTGCCCAAGTCCCATCAGCATGGAGCTTACAATATCTCACAAAGTAAGTTTCTCGAGTTGCGACGAGTGGCGAAGGTACTTGGAATTCTGCTGACATCTGAAAAAAATTTTCTTTCCAAGTTAATAATGCAATGATCAAATACAAACAAACCATATTAGTGTACTGAAGAAGTTCAACATATTGACTACCACTTGCAAGGCTCCATTATAGTTCCCAGCCACTCCTGTTGACAGAACATCCAGGGTCATTGCCCGAGATACTATACCGGAAAACACAGTGGACCATTGACTCTGGAAAACAATATTGCATAAAGCAGCACTTAGTTATTCATCTAAATATCTCTTCATTCTTCTGTATTGATTCCAATTTCCAATTCATGATGACGAAAACGTACCACATCCATGAGAATCTCAACAAGGCTAGCATGGTTCATAATAACAACAGCAGTTTCTCTCGAAGCTTCAGACCTTGATCCCAATGGTTTTGGCCCAATTCCCCTAGGGAAAGTTCTCAGATATTCCTCTTCATTCAGCACCTCAGTACCATTTTCACCAGGAACCCACAATGGTTCCTCAGTCCGAGCCATTCTCATGAGTTCCTCCATCGCTGCAACAGCAAGTTCAACTATGATTGGCTTTTCCGCCTCCGTGGGGCTAGTAACCGACCTAAGAAGGTCTGTAGCTCCATAGATGTCGCCAACAAAACTTTCAAGTCCCCGATCAAGAGACCTAGGAGGTAAATTTGGAGCAAACTGGGAAAAAGAAGCCAAGGGCTTGCCGACGTACTTGGCAGCGATTGCAGACATTTTATCAATCTGTAATGTTAACCAATAAAACCCTTTTATATTTCAACAATAATCGAACATTATATTACTTCCGTTGTTCCACTAGTTACCTCTTCTCTTAAACGAGCATTCTCGATTCGCAAATGCTGCTCGTCAAAGGACATCTCACCAAGTGCAGCTGGGCCTCCACAATTGGGGCATGAGGCATTACTTAAGGCTTCTTTGTACCTACCGTTTTCTGCACGAAGTTTTTCATTTTCTGCCTTGAGAATTGAGTTCTCGTGACGTTCATGTTGAGCCTGCAACAGATACAATGATTAGCAATGGAAGTTAATTCCATAGTTGGAAACAAAGCTCTAAATATTAGTGTAGTACTGTATCGTATTTCTTGCGTAAAATATGAATTGAAAACAAAAAAAAGGGGGAACCAAAGGAAAAAGGAAATTCTGTAACTAATTAGGTAGGAAAAAGCATATTAACGTATATTAAGTGGCGAATGGCAAAGAAATAACCAGTGATTGCCAGTACAATCGCCAATTGTATTTGCACAAATTGTATACCCTAGCTAATAGTCTTTAGTAGTGATTCTGCCCAACTCAAGCAGGCGCAATAATGAATTTAAAACACCAATAAATATCCTTAAAATTTAAATCGATGTCTTTTTATGTTAGATATATTAAAAACACAAGGAAGGAAGGGTTCTTCTCGTCTCACTAAGCTTTTACTAATTCATAATAAGGTAGGAGTCAAAATGAAGGGGAAAGTAGATCATAGAAGATCCAACCTTCATTTGGGTGCGCTTGTTCTGAAACCAAAACTTGACTTGCAAAGGCACTAATCCTAACTCGCGACCGAGCTCCTTTCTTTGCTTGTCATCAGGATGAGGGCACTCCTTGAAAAAACTGGAAACGTCAAAAATACCAAGAGCTCAGTCATTGGCGTGACACGGTTATTAAAGTCTTGTTACACCTCCATTTCCCTCCAATATATAAAGTTAAGAAGACTTTATAAACTACAATTGCTTACGCTTCCATCTCTTGGATTTGACGTTGTGTATGCCGATGGTAACGCTTCCTTTTAGGGCGTTGGTTGGGATCTTCATCACCGGAGAGATGGTCATTTGTTTCGGTGCCTGATTTAGTCTCATAATCATCATCCTTCAGCTTCCCCAAATCACTTTCGGAAATTCTTGGTGTCATATCAAACATATGGTGGCTCTCAAACATGTTTGATTGGAACATGTTGATAAATCTTAAACTACAGAAATCTTGAAGCTATGCCCTTCAATCTGTGCTCACAACAGAAAATGGAAGGAAAAGAATAATCCACTGCAGATATATGGCATGTTAATAAATGCTCAAGAACTTTAGTTGGTAAGGATTTACATACACTAAGAGAAGACTAACACGAAAAACCAAACCAACCCTTTTCCTTGAAAATATATTAATTAGATATCTGAACCTTTTAAGGCATGTGATTTGTATTCCACAAGCAGCGCTTGTAGGAACGTATAAGCAGACCTGAAACACAAGCAAGCCTTCTCTCTGTCTCTCTGGATTTGACAGACGCACACACTAAATCTCTTCTTCGTTCATACACGAAGAATGTTTCTTGAGAACCCTAGTCTTCCAAGCTTAAGTACATAGGTGGTCCGAGAAGCATATTTCATTCGGTGAAAGGATGGGACATCGAGGTGATGATGATCAAATACCAAAATAGCTAACCTAGAATCGTCACACCACTACAAAGAAAGGTAGATCCAATAGAGACAGAAAAAGAATCCATGGAATAATATACCCACAGACATGCTCGAGGATAACCAGAAGATTAAAGAAGTAGAGTAACAATTCTTTGTGGGAGAAAGGAAAAAATGGAGAGAGAAATTGAACAAGAAAGACTTCACCTTGATTTACTCGCTGTGATGATGAGAGGAATCCTGTAATTTCTCTCCTCCCTCAAACTCCATCGTAAACGGAAGGTCGGTTCCACACAAACCCTAAGCAGCAGACATCTCTCTCTTTTCTTGCTCTTGTCTGGTTGTTGTTTAATATGTAATGGTTAAGGTTAGTATTTGTGGGGTTAGCTTAAGAGCTTCTTTTGAAGTTGTCTGAGCAAGCTAACAAGATTAATACAAGTAGTAAAAGCGCGCAAATGACTTTGGATTTTGGTTTACCAAGAAAAAGTCTAAGGCCTTTCTAGTGTTACGTGCCAAAAGACTACAAGTGGAAATTATAGCGTCAAGAGTTGACATTGAGTGAACACCTTTGACACCGCCAACAATTTCAACACCCCAACTCCCAAGAATGTAACGCCCACTAAGATCTCGCTGAATCTCATTTCATACCCTTCTCTTTCTCTCTCCCTCTCTCCGACCCTATCTGCAAGAGACATTAACGCTAAAATCATAAATCTAGGAGTTGAAAAAAAAAATATGAAATAGATAAATGTAGGATCTTGGATATTTCCATATAGACGTCAATGGCGGACTTGGAGTACCATTTACAGGTATTCGATGCTGAAAAAGATTATTTAAGTCAGTGTGATATCTTACCAGCACAAAAGCTTTAAGGCGAAACCTCCCTCAAGTTCTTGGGATAGTCGAATAAAACAAGTGTTGATTTGCTTCTAAGCTTTAGAAGGAACTAGAAAGATAGCTGTTAGAGCTTGAGGGGTCTGCTCTCCAGTTTGTTTAGTTGGTGACATAAACAGCCCAAAGAATAGGGCACTGGGGGGGAAAGACAGAGAGAGTAAAGGATGACCATGTAAAAAAGAAAACAGAAGAAAGAGACAGAGAGGAAAGGGAAAGATGAAAATTGAAGAAGATGAGAAAGAGAAGAAGAAAGGGAAAAGGTGGAGAGTATGTGGCAGCAAAGGAGTTATTGCAGAGCGTATTGAGAGGGTGCAATAGCATTTATGGTGGGGAGGGAGAGGTGTAAATGCGAAAGAAGAGAGAGAGAGAGACTGAGAAAGCGAGGGTTTCTTGCTTTGAATTTTCACTACAGGTATGGCTGATCCAGTTGTACTCACTTCCCAGGTTTCAACCATTTTCACTGCCTCAATGAATACAGTATTGCATTGGACGTAACTCTTATCATTCCTGTACATACATGCTTAAAGGTTAAATTCAATAGACATAAAATTATCTGAAAGCAAAGTTGCTTTACGAATTGTCAAACCAAAGGAGTTATTGAAGGACTTATATATTGGAAAACAACAATATCGCAGGGGATATACGTTAGTGTTTGACACTAAAGGTGATTTTTTGGGCATTGCGAGTGAAAATGGCGGCTGGATAGCGCATCAAAGAGGCTACGGGACACACAGCCTGTTGAAAAAAATGTCTACAAGTTGAAAAATAAGTTGGCAAGTGAATAAGAAAGAATCAATAGCACCGCATTGTTGACATCTTTAAGACACCGTCCTTATACACAAAATGCACGCATGAAGGAACCAAAATTTTCATGCAAATCTTTTGGGATTTGTCTATGACTTTCTTTACTCCATGTGCCTATATATATATGGAGTAGATGAAGCTTTAGACACAGGTCTCTCATTTTTTGTTATGCGATTATATAAACACTTAAGAGGTGTACTTCCGGAGAAAATATTGGTTGTTGCCACCTTAGAAAAGTCATATGACGCAACTACTGGTGACTACTTAATTGGAAATTTGATGCATACATACATAAAATTAGTTGAAGATTAGGCTTATTTTGGAATTCTGTAAATTAAAATTAATTCCTTACTTTATTTGGACAAGTATAGTTGGTAAGAGATGCCTTTGGATCTTAAGAAATTATTAATTCCTTAAACATCTCTGAAGCTTTCCTTTTAAAAACCTTAATTAGGGATTAGAGGGTAAATAATCTGTCCCTTAATTATATATAAAAATTAAGAAACAAACAAATGAACATTTTAAAAGTACGATTGGAAAGAAAATAAGCACAGAGGACATCAGTTCACCGGGTTTTATTTTATGGGAGAAAAGTCATATTTTCAAGAGCAAAGTACACTGACTTCTCGTACCTTTTCAACTTAATTTCAGTTGTTCATGGAGACTCCCCAGCATTTGGAAATGCCGAACTTACATTCAACTCCTTATACTAGCTTTAGTCGTTATCGTGTATACTGGAGGCATTCGAATAAAATCATGTTCGGTGATCGATACATTTCCAAATGGTGAGCTTAATTATGGGTGACCAACTCACAATTAGTCTTATTCGAGACTTCGTTAAATCAACTATGTTTTAGCAGAAGATCTCAAGGATTCTTAGGAAAGCATCGCAGTTAAAGTAGCTTGAGTATATTTAGACCTATTTGCCTTAATGTGGACTACTATGGAGTAGGAATTAATAGTAATTTTCTTTTATACGAGTGTATATTTGAGTCCTTTTACAAATTATAAAGATGTTAAAAAGACTCGTAGTTGAAATGGAGTTCTAAAATGTCGGTTAAAGGTCAGCAACAATTGTGTAATTTAATCAATGAATCTTTGACTTAATAAGATATTGTTGTATACAACTATGTTTATAGTAAATTATCATTTTTACTATATTTTATAGTAAATTAACTTTATAAGATATTATTGTATTCAACTATGTTTTAATCCGAAGTATTAAAATGTAGAAGAATAAAAGTCAAGTTTCAAGATTTTAATTTGAGACGACAATTTTGGTATATTTAATTTATAAATCTATAACTTAGTGATATAGAAGGTGGAAAATAAAAAATGTTTTAATTCTCATAACCATAGTAATACTTTTTTTAGAAAAAAGACATATTTGATGTTTGGGAGCAACCAGTAAAATTACTTTTTTTGTGAGCTACATATTTTGTACTCTATTGGGGTCTTCATACGGTCCTTAGACCTCTTCACCAGAATTTCTAGGCTACACATCAATCTCCAAAAAAATCATTTCATCCTATCCCAAGGAGCCTTACCTCCTGAGTCCATAATTGCTTTTGTCACTGGTATGCAGATGAAGCCTCCACCACTGCTATACTTGGGACTTCCCATCTCCATAAGGCTGCTACGATTTGTTGAATGCCTTCTCCTTATTGAAAAATTAAAAAAAAAGCTGCACTCTTAGGTTAACAAATTTATGTCCTTTTGCGAGAAAGCTTCAACTAGTTAAAACCGTCCTTAATTTCCTCCATATTTATTGGAGCTCTCATATTTTCCTCTCCAAGAATGTTATCAAAATAGTTGAATAGCTCTTTAGGAACTTCCTTTAGGGTCATTCCAATGAGACTAGAGGTATTCCGAAAGTTAAATGGGCTGACCTATGTGTTCCTAAAGTTGAAGGAAGATTAAATATCTCTCCATTGAAACTTACCAATCAAGCTCTTATTCTTAAGCACTTATGGTGGATATTACAGGATAAATAATCGGTATGGATTCAATGGCTCCATTCGTACTTTCTCAAGGGAAGGTGTATTTGGGAAATCACTAGCAATCCTTCTCATTCCTATTTCCTGAATCAACTGATCCTTCTAAAGAATTCCATCCAGAGTGATGTATGCTATATAGTTGGAAATGGGGAAAAAGCCTCATTTTGGTTTTTTCAATTAGTCTGGTCAAGGCTCCCTCTTCCAACTTCAAGATATCGACCCCAGTCTCTTACCTTTCCCCATCTCTACCAAGCTTAGCTTCTTCATCAAGGGGAACACCTGGCAACTTCCAAAGCTCTTCAATATCTGCAGCCACTCTACCCACCCAATTCTAACAGCTCAGATCTCTTTCTCTGGAAGGACCAACCTACTCACCAGCTGTCGAGTAAGCGCATCATTGATCTTGCTGGGATCCGATCTTGGAACCGGACCTCAACTGGAAACAAAACGAAAAACGAAAACGAAAACAACGTGACAGAACGAATCAAACAGATTTCAAAAGAAAATGAAAGCGACATACAACGGGAAAGTATCGAATCACAACCAATCGAATCGGAACGAAATCGAAAACTGAAACAAACCGGATGCCAACCGGAAAACAAATGCGAATCGGAAAACAAAGCAAACGAAAATCAGATAACACAATGCGGAAACAAAATCGAAAGCGAAAGAAGCGAAATCGAATCGAATACAAAGTCAAATCGACTTGACTCAGAAACAAACCAAATAAACGATGCAATCTAACGGAAAAACAAATTCTGACATCTGATAACATACACTTATAGAAAAATTATCGCGTGTCACGTTGAAAATCCTAAGACTAAAACAATCCGAAATTCGGTATAAATTTTTTTCACTCTTTCAGTTCTTTCATATTATTCATTCCTTTCATCTTAATCAATCTTATACAAATCAAAACAAATCCATACAATTTCCCTACTGGAAATTTCATCCTTAATTCCATATATATTCATCTCGATTCAATATGCAAATTCATAAATCAATCCGAACACAACCCAATCATATTCATATACAATCACAAATCATATTCCATAATCATACACAAACTTATATCTCAAATCCATACTCAAATTCAAAATTTATTTACATTCCAAAATGAATACACTACAAACTTTAATGGCTTTCTAAGTCATATACAATACCAAAGCCAAAATCTAAAATTTCACAAAATACAAAATAAACAAAAGCGAATAGAAGCCTTGACTTTCTTTCATCCGATCTCCTGCTCGAAAC
>JANVCL010000002.1:25937921-25954779 GCA_026546855.1 Erythroxylum incrassatum | reverse complement strand
ACTGAACACTAAAACCGACTTCAATTCAGAAATTGAAAGTCTTAGAGGCTAAATTGAAATTCAATTCCTTCATATGACTTGTAGCCCCATGTCTCTATTTTATTTTGCCTCAAAAATCAATTCAATCGGATCTCCACAGATCAAGAATTTCTCAAAATACTGAACCATGTTCAGAAAATTTCCCAACTTACTTTGATTAAATCAATCACCCTCAATTTAATCTCAAAAATTCATAATTCTTTATGAACAGATAGAGGAATGTCATAGGAATCTAACGCTTCAAAAATCGGATCAATCGGATGTCAGACGGAGAATATATAAGCAAAAGAATGGAAGAATTTCAAATAATAAAAATTAGAAAAAAAAATTAGTAGCCGGCTCGCGATCGCGAGCCTCGGAGAAAAATGGCGGCTCGCGGTCACGACCGGCTCGCGATTGCGAGCCTTGGAGAAAAATGGCGGCATGCGAGCCTCGGAGAACAGCAGCCGCTCACACTCGCGATGGCTAGCACTTGAGAGCCGCTGCGCCAAAAGGGCCGGTCGCGATCGCGATCGTGAGCCACTGGCTTCGAATTTTCTTTTTTTCTTTTTTAAATCACTGAACTTCAAAAATTCATATCTTTTCTCTCAAAACTCCAAAAATTGCAAATTTGATATCAATAAAAAGCTCAAAGGAAGCTCTACAACTTCCTTGAAGAGCTCAAAAACCAAATCCAACTCTAAAGGGGTCAAAAACAGAGTCAAAGTTACTGCCCCTATTAATATATCCCTAAACAATAACTCAACTTTGAAAAATTCTGTCTTTCAACTCCAAAATCCAAACATGTCATATTTTATATCAATGTACAGATCAAAAATAATCCTACAACTTTCATGTAGACCACTTAACTCAATTCAAAACATATCTGTACATAATTTGCCTCAAATCACAACACACCTAAATGTACACTTATGGACATTTTCACAAAACAAAGCAAAATAATACTTGACTTTGACTGATCATAACTTTCACTCTCGATATCGAACAATATCAAACTTTATGGCAATAGAAAGCTCTCAACAGAAACTACAAGTTTCATGAAGATCATTTTCTTAAATTCTGCCTAAATCAAAATGTCAACTTTTATCTCCAAAAAGTCAAACTTCATAATTCAACAAATTCTCACACTTTCACTCTTTATTTCTTAATTTTCAACTTCCATTTCAATCATCTCAATTATCTCATTCACTTAAACTTTCATAACCCAAACAAATCTACTCAAATATCAAAGTCATCAAAACCAACTGATTCTTTTTCTCATCAATTTTCTTAAGGCACAATAACATCTATAACACAATTCATATACAAAAACACTCATTCAATTTCATTTAATATCTCTAATTTTTCACTTAAAGATCGGGGTCCAATATCTTTAACCAACTTACTCGGGGTTAAAACTTATAGAGCTGCTTTACCATATTATGAATCCCTCTATTAGGTTTGACCCTAATCTAGAAGACTTATGTCGTCCAATCTCTAGGATTACAATTAACTCTTTCCAATTGTCGTGGACCTATTCAACCTTAGATTTCTCAATCACTAAGTATGAAATCAGATTAAAGTCTAATAAATTAGATTAATATACAATCATAAAATTGATAATAGGATCGCAACAATCATCGCAACAATCAATCAACTTAACTGCATTAGCAAAACATTCAAAACATTTCAAAGTATTCAACTAGGGTTCATCTGACCTATATACTAATAGAAAAATTAGTTATACATTGATGAACATGAAATCATATCCTAAATCTCCCTGATTGTTCTCTATTGCGTATTCTAATAATATAGACGACCGATCTTATGTTCTGATGAATCTCTAGATAAAAACTCTACGTCCCCACTCCTAAGCTTCGAATCGCTTCTGGAATCACCTGTGAACATCTCAAAACAGTGCTAGCCGCTTTATCCTTTCATTTTGCCTCTGAAACATTACTTTTATATGAAAACCTTAACTTTTTGGGTTATACACAGTCGTATGCACAATAATGCACAAAAACGTACATAATTGGAAATCATTGGACATTATGAATGTGCATGACCGTGCACTCCTTCTAGATTGCCGATTGTATTTCTACTGCATTTTCATCTAAATTACTCTCTTTTAAGTCCGTAAAGGCAATTATCACATGTAAATACACTAAGAGTATATCAAATACTAAATATACGATAAAAGTATAAAAATATCAAGCAAAATGCATCAAATGTTCATTGTTAAATATATTTAAATATACATCTATCATGCTACCTCTCTACTTGAGTTACAAGATAAGTAGAAACAACTATTCAATGGGTTGCATCATAGGCTCGAGATCTCTTGGAACTCCTTCATCACTCGCAAGATTAGATTTATTGAGTTTTTCTCAGCTCTACAAAACAACATCAAGTCATCTAGCAAAGCTAAATGTGTGATCTTCATACCTTTACATCTTCATACGTTTACTTTTTTTTATTTATCTGTAATATTTATTTAATAAAGTTTTTCTTTATTTTTTCTATTTTATAGATCACTTTTTATATGCACAATTTTGATGATCTTAGAAATCATGTTAAGAACCCTAAGATTGAGAGAACCTTAAACATACAAAAATAAGACTTCAAAGGAGAATAAAAGATGATGAAATAAAGATAGATGTCAAAAATAAAATATCACTAAAGGATTTTACCACTTCAACTGCCAAAGGCATTGGCTCAAGCATTGCAAAGCCTAATGTCCAAGTTGCCAATTTTGAAATAAAGCCCTTCTTATTATCTATGGTGCAGTAAGACCAATTTATAGGTTCACCATTTGAAGACCTAACCTACACTTATCGATGTTTCTAAAATATTGCAATACCTTGAAGCTGAAAGGTGTACCTCTTAATGACCTTAAGTTTTAGTCATTCCCATTCTCTTTGAGGGATAAAGCTATATGAATTTTTGTCAATGTGTTTTCCTCTATGTTAGGTAAGGAACCATATCATAAACTTTGCTTAAAGGGAAGAGATGTTGGACCCCAAATTTTTCTTGGAAGCTAGAACTATTAAATGAGAAATTTTTAGTGATTAGTTATGTGTAAAGAAAAGAAGAATTCTTGAATTTGAAATGAAGTAGGAAGATAGTTAGGTACAAGATGGGTCATATGTGAAATGTTGGAAGTTATAAATTGAAACATGTTCACTGAGTATGCTTTGGTATTTTAGCCATAACTTTTTCTCTAGTCATCCAAATGAGATGATTTTTAATTTGTATTAAACTAGAGAAATAGAGCTACAAATTATTTGAAGAAATTGAGTTTTAATTCAGTCTTTAAGAATTTCAATTTTGGGATGGAAGTTGAGCACAAAATATTGTTTTAGCTTAAGAATAGTTTGGAAATGTTTGGGATGTAATTTTCAGATTCCCGAACCAAATTGAATGATTTTGATGTCATTAGAAAATTAAGACAATGAGGAACATTTTTCTAGAAGGAAGTATTATCAAATTCTTTCAATTTTTCCATAATCATTAGTCAAGGAGTTAGAAGTATAAGATGTTAGTTATAAAGACATAAGAAGGGTAAATATGGAAAGACTAATCAAATGAGGCGCAAAATGGGGAAAGACAATTAAATTGTGGTCTTGAAATAAGAAGAAGGGGAAAAACGTGGAGAGAAGAGAGAAGTTTTGTGAGAAGCCAAAGAGAGAAGAAAAAACGTGAAAGAAGAGGAAAAGAGAGAGAGTTCATGAGAGATTGCAAAAGAAGAAGAAGAAAAAGGAAGAAGAAGATTTGTTCAAGGTAAGCTTCATTTTCTTCTTGCTTTGCTAGAGAAGAAGCTAGAAACAGAAAATTGGGTTTTTGTGTTGAATGGAGAAAGAAGATGGTTTAAGGAAACCCATTTGATTTTAGTGTTTCTAAGCTAGGTTTTGGGTTTTCTAATCTAGATGGACTATGGGTAAGCTAGGTTTGAGC
Organism: Erythroxylum incrassatum; assembly: GCA_026546855.1. Lineage (NCBI taxonomy): Eukaryota > Viridiplantae > Streptophyta > Magnoliopsida > Malpighiales > Erythroxylaceae > Erythroxylum > Erythroxylum incrassatum. The sequence goes on along the minus strand of JANVCL010000002.1, from coordinate 25,950,807 downwards.
TTGATTTATGTTGATTTCATTTGTTGTGATTGTGAAGTTTTAGGGATTTTTAATTAAATTATAGTTGAATGAAAAATTGGGTTGTTTTAGGAAATGAAGAATAACATACCCAAGAGAAAGAGGAAGGGTACAAATTGATTTTGGATTTTCAAGTGTTATAAGGTGGGTAATTTATTTATAGTTATTATGTAATGAGCAAAATGCTTGTATATGTATTGCGTGTTGAAATGGCTTGCTTTGAAATGTTATTATGTGCAAATTGCATTATGATGTATGACATTTCATAAAAATTGAATTGTGCGTATGATCATGCTATGCCTTGGAAATGTATCACGACATGTTGATTGAATGGAAAGAAGAAAAAGCATGAGAATATGAAATTGTGAATGATTGAGTTGAACATGATATTTGATTGTGTTTGGGCGAGAGAGGAACCATTTTGTAGTCACGTACACATCGACATAAAGCCTTCTCCAGGCTGCCCACTTGTGGCCTACGAGATTCAAAAAGTGAATTTGTTTCGTTCACAGAGTAAACTTTAATTTCTTTGTTTTATTCCACGGAACCCTCGAGCCAATTGTGTGTGCATTTTCATTTTGATGTGTTAAGATATCATGAAGTTGAGTATTATACTTTGATGCAAAATGTCATCCAATATGTTTTATGTGATGATGCTTTGAATTATGAGTTGTGAATTAGAATTGTGATGGTAGAACTCACAATGCTAGATTAAGATAAGATGAGCATGCTTATATGAATATTCACATATATGTTTGATTGTACGGCTCATCTCCAATGGCTATAAATATATTAGCCACTGAATTGTGTAGCTCAACCCATCATTTTCCCTCCTCAGGTACAGATTGAGAAGATTAGCAATCCTTACAAGGCAATTAGACACCTCTGAGATAGTTACTTTTCTACTAAGCTAGTTCAAACACTTTGTATAGCTTATTAACCATGCCAAACATTTAGCATCCATTTGTATTTGTTTTAAGTTTGTGACGTGTATATTGATATGTAAGTAAAGCTTGTTCAAACATTCATGGTGTTTAGAAATGAAAATCAGAACTAGAGAAATTTCTTTTTGTATGATTATGTTTCTTTAAAGTTTGAGAATAATGGATGTGTTTATCCTTGGTTGAGATTTCCAATTTTTGCTAGTGTTAGAATAGCATGTTGGTGCTGGAAAGCTTGTATGTGATGAATTATTGGAGTTGAGATTTAAGAAATAATGAGATGTATTTAGTAGTTAAGTAGTTAAATGGATATGAAGTGGTTTTTGCACTAGAAGGGTGGAATTGGAGGAGATTATCATAAAAGGAGATGTTAGGATGGGTTTAGGATCCATTGGAGGTGTCTTGAAGAGTGAAAATTTTCATTTCACCTGAAGGTTACACGGTCTGCCTGTGTAAATTCACACAGGCCGTGTAATTCTTGATGTTGAAAAACTGCCAAACCCGAAAGTCACATGGTCTGACCGTGTAAAATTCACACGGTCCATGCATTGTCCAAATGATAGAATTGTACTTCGTAGTCTTCACAAAAGTTGTAGATCTAGAAGTCTTCTCCCAAACCATCTAAGAATGACATCAAGCCGACTTTTATAGAAAAGGTTATAGCGATTGTGCCAAGGCATGTACAATATGAGTAAGGGCATAAGCATGTTGGAATCTTTGCCATAACTTCTCCGTCCGACCTCCAAATTAAGTTATTCTTGAAGCGATAGATTTCTAACACGTTTTTCTACTTTTCCACAAAAAATTATAGCCTTTGTGTTGAATTGAAAAGATTGATGGAAAGAAAATGAGGGATCGATTGGAAGAGAATAACTAGGTTATGGTTATACTTTAAGTTTTTAAGCATATCTTAAGCTACAAAGCTCCGAATGAGGTGGTTCTTATTTCAAAATAAACTAGATACATGAAGCTACAATTGTTTTCGAAAAATTCAAGTGATAATTTAGGTGTCTAACTGGTGTGGGCTCACTCTTTGTGTTTTGAGATGTTATGGGAATGAGGATGAAACGATGAGGGCTAAAGAGATTCCAAGGTAATAACCCTATAAGAAATACGCTCACATCTTATGTTTATGATATTTGGAATGATTGTTGGGCTTCAAAAATGGGACCCATGTGAGGAAGCTGATAGGTTTAATTATACTATGTTTTGAAAGATGTTTAAGCATGCTTTTGAGTATTTGTTAGATGATTATCATGTTTATAGGCTTAGAATTATGTTATTATTAGTGTTTGTTTATATTTTAAGTGTTTGTATTGTTTTGAGCATGATTTGGATCTTAATTTTATGTTTCAAGAGGTGTTTGATATTATTTGAGTGTATGGAAATAGGAAATTGAAGAGAAGAGAAGAATTGGAAGAATGGAAGCTGGCCAAGATCGTGGCTTGTCTTACCACAATCATGACAAAGAGTGCAAACAACTATTCTAGCGAATTTTAGCTTTTCAACCGCGTGACTCTTTTTGTAATTTTAACATTATGGGTTTATTTTTGGAATTAAAATAAGTGGGTAAACCCTAGAAAGAACCTAAAAGCATTAAGAACTATTAAAGAACAGAAAAACACTCAAAAAGAGCATCCACCATCTTCATAAGTGAGAGAGCAAAAAGGTGGAGCAATAAGAGCAATCTAGAAATTTCAGATTTCAATTTTAAGTTCAAATCAAGTTCTTTCTTTCTTTGCTTTGTTTATTTCATTAAACTTGATGTGTAACTTGGATTTGAATATGTTATTCACATTTAGGATGCTCTAATTATTAGATTTGGAATTGTTCTTGAGTTGTTTTGTGACTTTATTGTTGTTGATTTCAATTCAATTTTCTAGTGTTGTGATGTTTGGATATACTAATACTTCGATAATAAATTGAGAGAGTAAGTTGAAAGTAATCTGATTAAATTGGGTAACGAGAGTTAGTGACCTAATAAGCCTCTCAAATATTAAATTGGTAATCTTGCAAAGAGAGATTTTTGTTAGAAACCTAATTATTTGATAAATCACTTAATAACTAGTTGAAAACATTAAGTATATTTTGTGAATCAAGAGGTTGCAAAATCTAGAATTTTGTAATCAATTAGGGTTAATTAATTAGGTCTTGAGAAATAGTAGTCAATCCTTTAGAAGATCTAGAATCAACAGATAATTGAATCAATAGCAAATAGGAAGCAAAATAAAGATAGAACAAATCCTAAGCTTCATCCTTGATTTTCCTTACAAATTTTTGGTTGCTCATTTGCTATTTGATTATTTTCTTGATTTAATTATTTTAACTATTTGTTATTATTTTATTTTAATCATCTTTTATCTCCTTAGACAAAGTTAGGTTCATTTAGTTTTATGTAAAGAGGAAGACTCCCTTTAAGGCATGGTATAGGTTCAAACCTAATTTGAAAATATTTGGTTATTTGTGTTTTACTCACGTGACACAGATTAAGAGGGACAAACTTAATAAGAAGGTTAAATCTGACATTCTCATAGACTACATCACTTTCTCCAGAGCCTATAGAATTTTTGGGCTCAATATGGAAAGATTCAAATCAACAGAAATGTAATGTTCATAGAAATGAAGAGTGGGATTGGAATTCAGAAAATGAAAGACGAAAAACTCAAGTCAATTTACATCCTAACAAAGATGATGTTGATGACCAACCTATCACAGGAAATTGTAAACATTTCTGCTAGATGCAATGTAGTTATAATAAAACTAGCTGGAATTCATGAAGCAATTTAAGATTAAAAAAATGGCTTTCAGCATAGAAGAGGACCTAAGTATGATTGAGAAGAATCACACATCGTAACTTGCACAGAGGCCTTCAGATAGAAAGGTCACTATAGTTAAATGGGTTTTTTAAAAATTAAATGCTAATGGGTCAGTCAACAAGTACAAGGCTAGATTCGCTATGAAGGGATATATATGGGTCTTTGGTGTAAATTTTTCAGAGACTTTTGCTCCAGTGACCAAGCTTAATACTATTATATTGCTTCTTGTTGTAGCAGCACAATAAGACTGGAAAGTATTCCATTTAGACGTAAAATCTGCTTTTCTAAATGGTTTCTTAAAAGAGGAGATATTTGTATAGCAATCTGATGGTTTTGTTATGCAGGGCTAAGAAGACAAAACTTATTTATTGAAGAAATCTTTATATTGCTTTAAACAAGATCCAAGAGCCTGGTACAGTCAACTAGATGATCACTTGATCATCTTAGGATTCAATATAAGCTTAAGCGAGGCAACTCTCTATGTAAGAAGTGAAGGAGTTAACATTATCATTATTTATGTTTATATTGTTTTCTTTTGGTCACAGGAAACAATCAAAAGCATATTAATGAGTTCAAGTCTGAAATATTTTAGCAATTTGAGATGACAAACTTGGGATTGTTGACCTATTTTTTGGATTTAGAAGTAATGCAACAGAGAAATCAGATTTTCATTGGTCAAAGAAAATATGTCAAGGAAATTTTGAAGAAATTTCATATGGGGAGTTGCAAGGCTATAGAAACTCCTATGCAAACAAAAGAGACATTTTTCCAAAGATGATGGATCAGGCAAAGTGGATGAGAATCTTTATAGAAGCTTGATTGATTTTCTCATGTATCTGACAGCCTTTAGGCCTAATATAGTGCAAGCATTCTCTATAGATTCATGCACTGAGCAAGTGAAGAACATATGCAGGCTACCAAGAGAATTCTTAGATATGTTAAAAAACTATTGATTATGGCATCAAGTATGCTAAACCTGATCAATTTCAACTGGTTGGTTATTCAGACAATGATTGGGTAGGTTCAGTTGATGATGTGAAGAGCACAACTAGTTTTTGTTTCAACTTTGGTTCAAGAGTGATCAATTAATGTTCAAAGAAGCAAGAAATTGTCGCTCAAGTACAGCAGAAGCTGAATTCATTGATATAACAGCTGTAACAAACCAAGAAATTTGGTTGAGAAAAATACTTCAAGATTTGTATTTGAAACAGCAAGAATCAACACAAATATTTGTTGATAATTAGGTTGCCATTTCAATTTCCTCTAATCCAGTGTTCCATGGCAAGACAAGACATTTTAAGATCAAGTTTTATTTTCTTAGAGAAATTCAACAAGAAGGTGAAGTCAAATTGATTTACTGTAAATCGAAAGATCAAAGAGCTGATGAATTCACCAAAGCATTGCCCAAAATCAAGTTTGAAGAATTGTATATCAAGATAGGAATTTGCAGCATCAAAGACAAGGAGGAGTGTGAAGATTGTGCCTTGGAAGCTGCTTGAATTGCAATTGAACAAGTCAAAGATACTGCTGAATGTGTCCAAATTTGAAGACCATGATTTTAGGAGTGTTTTGATTTAGTAGTTGTTATTGTTAGGGGTTAAAGTTTTGCTAATTTGTTGCTTTTATTTCTCATTTTCTGTTGCAAATTTATGTATTTAAGAACTTCATCAGTCAATAGAATAATTAGCCTTCTACTTCCGAAACTTACAGTGCTATAGAATAATTAGCCTTCTACTTCCGAAACTTACAATGCTATACTATTTTCTGTTGTAAAAAACCATCAACCTTTTAATAGAAAAAAATTTAAAAGTTTCAGGACCATAATTGACAGATGCCATGTTGGAACTTGCTTAGCCTTCATTCTCCTGAGGGAATGGACACTAACTAATGATTGAAGCGTGTATAACTTCATTAAATGTTGACTCAAGCCCTCCATGGATATGGAGTTGGGAGCTAGAAAGGAAGAAGCCAAACTCTTGTGACACACTAGGCTAGAAATGCTCAAAATTCATTATTCTTTTACTCCATGGTAGAGAGAAGCTTCACTTCATGTAGCTACGCCTTTATGTTGCCACTAACATAATTGGATACAAGAACTTCAACTTTATATATCGCCTTAAACATGATCCCTCTTCAAGTAGGAAAGTATCTATATAAATGGATCAGTTCGGAGGTTGAAGCATAATTGTTCAAATAAATGCCACCGTACTTTACATATCATTCATCCCATAATAATTGCATGCAGTAGTCAATTAAAAGCGATTCAACAACTTTCTTCAGTAGGAATAATGACATTAACATGGTAATTAACTCATCAATCCGAAATTCAATTTCACATTCAACTAATTCTGGTAATCTAGATCTGTAGTTACTTCCATTTTAGACTTGCAGTCTGACCCAGCTTTCTGGCCTGTGATAATCACAATAGGTGGAAGTGGTGACGCCCTTCTTGAAGGTCTTCAACATGGTAAATTTTCCTGGCAAAGTTGATGGCCAAAAAACGTAAAAATTCAGGCGGACATAAGCTGTACTAGCCTTGCACATGAATATAACGTAGTTCTAAATCTCGATCTTGATTACTATAGCTGATGTAAAGTTCATAAAATGGCATTGGCAACAACGACCGACCATTGTAGGGTGGCGGGGTAAGAAAGGAATTTGGTTCTGTAGCCCTTAAAATGGTAAAAGTACATGACAGCGAGGATTATCGAAACAGTGATTATTAGGACAGCACTGACTCTGGCAGATTATCAGCCCTTTTCTTGCGATGACCTTTTTTCTTCCACCTCAGAGATTTGAGAACCTGCGCTAGTGACTGCGACTTCATGAATGCTATGGAAGAGTTGAACAGGACATTCGATCAAGTATTTATTTTCAGCAGAAGATTGCTTTCTTGTGGTTGCTAATTGTAACAACAGCGAAGAACATAATATTTAAGGGTGACATTATAAAATTGGCTTGTCGGCTCATACAGCATTGCACACGAGACATTACACTGTAAAATAACGCTGTAAGAAAGTCTTAAACAGATCAAATATATCACAAAATCAGATATGCAAACTTGTCACTTATTTGGATGAGTTTTTTATTTCACGAGGTTCTTTATCTTTTATTTTCTTTCGAAAGAATATATTTAAGATTTTTTCTGAATGCTGTATTACTTTATTTTCAAATATCCTTTTAGAAGTTTTAAATAATTATTTTTATTACGTTTAAATTTTTAACTGCTCTTTAACGGCTAATATTAAAAGTTGTGTCTTAAATCCTCAGGTGTGTCCAAATAGTTATCATCTGCTGCTCACATGTGATAGGTTTACATAATTATCATTACGTGATTTTTTCATACTTATCCAATAATTCGTTTGGTGACCAATATACCACAAGAGCTTATAGTATTGTTAGAGAAGTGCTTTAAAGGTAATCACCTTTAGCAATTATTGTACAAATTATTTTATAATTAATAAAGACATTTTTATTATTTCGATGTTTATACATTTATAAATTTGATGTTGATCTTAAATTAATTTAATGAAGTCCTTGATACAAAATATAACATGGAGGAAATCATGATGAGATCATGATAATGAGATTCTTATAATGTGTAATTATATATTTTTTGGTAAATCAGTAACTATTATAAAAAATAAAAGGTTATGTACAACACAAGAGATTATCCGTAGGTAATCTCTGAACACTCAGAATACATCAGGTAGTGCAATGAACAACAACCTAGATCAAAAGATACTACCCTACCATTTTAAAAACCTCCCCTATTGCCTACCACTACATTTAAAAAAGAAATCTTCCCTGCATTTGCTTACAAGCAGGCAAGCAAACCAAAAACCTCAACATTTGAACACATATATATACATCCAAGAACCAAATCGAATCAATTTCAGTAAAAGGAGTGATATTTCAACATACAACTATCGAATTTGCCTCCATAGCCTCTGCCAGTCCAAAAGGAGCTTCAATAGGAAATGATTTTCTGTGCCGAACCATTGCCTATCAAAGGTCCATATTCCCTGGGATGCAGTTGAATAGCCTACTATTCACATTGAACATATGGCCATTCGAGAAGAACATGTGCTGTGAAGAATGTAGATACCACATCTGAAAAATAATCTGCAAGACAATGTTACTGTATAATTGTTCTAATTACCTCCCAATGTGTTTGGGCTGAGATGCTTCAGAACTTGGAAGATTACTCTGGCTTATCAGTTCTCCACATCCATGGCTACATCCTTGAAGGTTCTTGACTTTCCTTCATGCCAAATGTTATAAACAGACGTGGACAAGAGAATAGGGAAAAAGTTATTGTGTGAAGTTGTGCTAGGAAACCAATGGAGGATAGATTGAAGGCTTGAAGAGTTGGGAATGAGGATTTGGAAATAGTTGAGGCAATATTCCATACGGCTTTAGAGAATGGGCAGTTAAAAATTAGATGCTCATTGGATTCAAGGGCTGAAATACAAAGAGAACAATGGTTAGGAGTATAGAGAAAAAGAAGTTTATCCCTTGTTTGTAGTTTTTAAGGACTGCTAACCATAGAATGAATGAACACCTTGGGCTGTTATTTTTGAACCAAACCAGATTGTGCCAAGATGCTTGCTGGATTAAGGGTCTCAATAATTTATACGCTAATCCATTGGTGTACTTTTTGGAAGGGCTATGTAACCATTCCAAATAATTCGGAGTGGAGCTACTTGGCTGGTACTGAATGGGTTCAACATTTTCAAAGACCTCTATAGGAAAATCCCGCCACCTCTATTCATTATTTCTGATAACCGCAGAAACTCTTACTATTATAGGAAACCCTGACCCATTTATCTCACGGGTGAAGAAAATTTCAGTAGAATTCCCCTCGGATGCCAAGGATCCTGCCATAAGAGTGTAGATTGACCATTACCTATCCTAAATCTGAATTCGTTCCCCAATTGATCCCTCACACTTAAAATTTTCCTCCAACTCCAAGAATTATTATTGGTAGGTTGTGCACTCCAAAAAAATTTCCTTCTAAACTGTCCCTTTTCATAGGATTAACGAGATGGGATATCATTAATCCGGATATACTAGCATATGTTATACTCCTTGATTGGATCAAGCAGTAGAGAACTTATAAGCTGTAGGCATGAATTGTTTAGATTTAACATGTAGATGTTTATTAAGGGTAATAAGTACATTGGATTGACCTACTATGAGGTAATCATATGGATATTCTATTCTAGTATCAATGATAGTCTCATCATAGCAATGGCGCTAGTATCCTTTGACTTAAGGTGCTCAAGGATATTTGGGATGTTAATCTTGTGCTTTGGCTCCATTCATCGGTGCCTTTCAGGGGATACTCATAGAGTGGTGATTGGGTACAGCTTGAGATATTCAGAAGTAAATGAGTAGCCAACAAAGGATTCACCACTCCTGATAGAAGGATATGATACCCATGGCCTCTTGTCGGAGTCATAACTCGGGAGACTTTGGCTAGAGTAGATATGTGTCATGAAGAGGGTTTTCAATGATATATAGAGTAATGAGATCCTCAGGAAAATATTTAATATCACTTGGACTAGATATGACTTAGTCAGTCTTGTGGGAGTTGACACTTTGACCATACTCTGAACCATGTGAGGTATAAATGGTGAAAGGATGAATTGCATAGCAACATTGCGTATGGAAGGGTTCATAGTCAAACCACTGACTTTCCAATCAATTGGAGGTCATGACGTATTGCTAGATACCGCTCTTGACTTACTTAAATTAAGTGTTAATTCAAGTGGTCAACATAACTGGGAAACTAATGGGTCACATACGTAGGAGATCCGAAAGATGAGTAAAATGGTCTTGAATGGTGATTCAAGATATGAGAGAGTGTTTCAGGGTTATAAGATTATGAGAGGGTTATGGGAGGCCAAAGAAGACAGAAAATAATTATCATTTTCATGCATCTTGTGTAAGACATAAGTAAAAAGAAAGGTTATTTTCTTATACACACACTCTTTTTCTCTCTAACTCTCACAAAAGTTCTTGTCTTTGCTAACACAAAGAAAGAACTCTACCCATCTTCTAGTGAGATTTCATCCTTCTATCTTCGTATGGACTTTCATTAGAGACAGTCTACGTTGATCATTGTGATTTGCAATAACCCAATGCGGAGAAGATTAAAGAACAAAGGAGATCACCGGAAAGGTATGTAAACATTTTACATTTCATGTTTTTGTTTTCTATATTAAAGAACAAAGGAGATCACCGAAAAGGTATATTTTTGGGGTTTCGTTTTATTTTCCACCGTATATATTTGATATATATTATATATGAGATGCATGATTGGAACCTTACAAGTATGACATCTCAATTAATGAATCAATCATTGAGTATATTTTATATGTTATACCCTTATATATCACATTTCAATATCGTTTTATCTCATTTATTTCACTATGCCACAAATGCATTCAGTTCTCTTACTAAGAGTTGGTAGCCACCTTTGAATATAGAATATTCTTATTCGAGTTAACAATCCAAAAATAACCTTCCTTTGTTCTTAATTCTTTAGAATTGGATTTAATTTGATTTCTTATAATTGTCCCGTAAGATCATATGAAACATAATCTTCTAGAACATTCTAAAGTAGTATATCTTAAATTTAATCCTTAAAAATTAGACAAGATTATCTATTAAAGGTACTTAAATTTCCTCCTATGCCTAGTTTTCTATAGTTATGAGATAGATCATGAACGTATGTTGCACACCCTTGTAGTCTTCAGATGTTCCATGTTGGGTTTTCTTCCTATCCATAACTTATATGAAGTGTTCGTAATTGATTTTGTGGGAACTCGATTAAGTATATGAGTGGTTGTAAGCAAAGCATCACTATAATAGGTGATTACTATATTTGCTTACGCCATTATAGACGTAACTATCTTTAGTAGTGTTTTATTACATCTTTCCATAAGCCATTTTGTTATGCGATTTGTAAAATAATTAACTATCTTCCTATTCTTTTTCATAACACAACATCTTGAACTTATTAGATAAGTATTCTTATCCTTAATTAATTCTTAATGCTTTTTTTCTTATCTAATTAATTATTTACTAAACTCATATACTTTATGAAACTATTTAATGCTTTCGATTTGTGCGAATCAAATAGACATAACCACACTGATCATAGTCATCTATAAAAGTGATGAAGTAAATAGCCACCCAACATCTTGCTCTAACATTTGTTAGACTATAAATGTCTAAATAAGTCAATTATAATGGATAAGAACTTGTGTTCCCTTTCCAAAGACTTTCTTGCAATTTTTTAACTAGTCAATGTTTACAAATATGCAAATATATTGAATGTAAATCACTTAAAAGGCTTTCTTTTAGCTTGTCAACTTATTCAATTTTAACCAATATGAAATAGTTTAATGTGCCAAAAATTTGCATTATTATTGGAATTACTAGATGATGCAAACAAAGAATAACTTATATTGCTATTTGAATAAAAAAAACATCCAGAGCATAAAACCATCTAATATAAATTCATGGCCATGACAAAAATGTCTAAGATATAAATCCATACCACCATTATGGAAATTTACTTCAAAACTAATACAGAGTTAATATTTTGTTAAATCTTTGGAGTATACAATACATAATGTAAAATGAGGGATTGACTACTACACATGTATAATTTACGAGTTTCAATCTCTTATATAGGAACCTTTGAGTTATCTCCTATATAAATCCACCGTGTTCCATGCAAAATATTTCGAAATTTCATGAAGGCATCTCTATCTTTCATTACATGTTTGGTTGCTCTCGAATTTGCAATCCACAAAAGAATGTGATTCATTTAGAAAAATAGGACAAATATATTCACGTAATAAATGTATGTACAATCAGATTGTACCTTTTTAGGCTCCCTATAATAATGAGTGAATTATTGTCATAGTTAAAGCACTTGACTTTATTAATGTTTTGTTTTTTAAAAGGACATTTTCCTTTTCCATACTAGTTCCACTTTGTGTTTTTTGAATCTTAAGTATAATGGGTATTACTCTTACCCTTTTTTTATTAGGTCCCACTATGATGCTTATACTTCCAATTTATAGCTCTATGTGAGATAGAACCAATTGCATATACCTCAAAAGACATTTTAAGGGCTTTAAAACATTCTTCTTCTAATAAAAGATGACACATAGCATCTTCCATCATCTTAATGCCCTCATTATGAGTTAGATGTATTTTCTTATAACTTTGAGGTAATGAATAGATCATGACTTGTACTTATTGCTCATATAATAATTTATGTCCAACATCATGTAACTCACTAATCATATTTGACATATCCCTCAAATACTTCTATATTGTGTGATCTAGTCATTTCTTATATTTGTCAAACTTGATAGTGAGTGATCTCACTTTGGTTAATGAGGTGCCTCCAAAACATACAACCAAAGTCAACCACATATACTTAACAATTTTATACTTATGAAACTCACGCATGATATCACCGTCCATATTTCTCAACAATATAATACAAGCTAATGAGTTATTTTTCCTATATATTTTATAAACATCACAATCCCTTTTATGTTACGATGTATTGCCTTCCTTAAGAACATTTTTATGTTACGATGTATTGCCTTCCTTAAGAACATTAATAGTTATGTTTAATGATTTGAAAGCCTCTTGTTCTTCTAGTATATATGTTAAGTCAATTATAATGCATATGTTTTTAATTAATTTTGATTGATTTGTGAAATTGGTATTCAAAAATTGATGGAATTAATTGTTAAATGTCCACAGATGGTTTTCAACACCAAAAAGATGAAAATGGATCAAAAAGAGGAAAAAGATGGAAAGAAATTCGAAAATTTCAGTCTAGCCGAAATTCAAAGACTAGGCGTGGGCACGCCTAAGGATATAATCCCAATCTGCAGATTTTCCAGAATTGGAATCTAATTAGAATACAACCGTGCAAGATCATCTCAACCTCTTTTCAAGAAGACTCCCGCTGGAATTAGATGTACAGCTGATCTAAACAATATCAAATCAAGATAATGAAGAGAATTAATTGAAGAAGGAAACTATTGTGATTGTCGTATATGAATGAAGGCA
>JANVCL010000002.1:25904095-25915551 GCA_026546855.1 Erythroxylum incrassatum | reverse complement strand
CCCCCGTTCGGGTAATTTTATCGCGTACCCATCGAGTTCGGGTACAATTGCCATCCCTAGTGGAGGATGATGGTGTGGGCCTTTCGATAGCCCCCCCTCAAGTTGGCGTCGGTGGCAACAGACCCAACTTGAAAACATTTTAAGACAGGTCCGTGGCTAACAGAGGTTTGTTGAAGCAGTCAGCCAATTGTGATGAGGATGGAGTATGAAGAGTGGAGAGGAAACCATCGGTGATAGCATTACGAACATGGTGGCAATCGATTTCCACATGCTTCGTACGTTCATGGGAGACCAAGTTTTTTTAGATGTGAATTGCCGCTGCATTGTCGCAGTGGAGAGGTATCGGTAGTGATAGAGGAAGGTTCAAGTCACGAAGGATGTAAGTGAGCCAACAAAGTTCACAAAGGACGCTAGCCATGCTTCTGTATTCGGCTTCCGCAGGGGAACGACTCATCGTCTTTTGTTTTTTTGTTTTCCAAGATGTCAAAGCAGCTCCAAGCATAACACAATAACCTGTGAGCGATTTACGCGTAAAGCTACAACCAGCCCAACCCGAGTTAGAGAAAGCATGGAGTTATACTAAAGTTTGCACTGGATATAAGAGTTTTGAAGCAGCAGTTTTTTTAAGGTAACAGAAGAGATGTAGTAAGGCCATCCAGTGGGGTTGTCGGGGTGCGAAGGTGAATTGGGTTAGCTGGTGGATGGCAAATGTGACGTCTGGTCTGGTTAAGTTTAAATACAGAAGTTGACCCATAAGACGACGATAGAGATCGGGGTGATCCAGAAGGGGACCATCGTCAGGTGTGAGTTTACATCCTTGAGGAAATGGAACGATGGTGTCCTTTAAACCCGACAACTGTGCATCCGAGAGAATGTCCTGGATGTATTTTTCTTGGGATAGAAAAATGTTGTCTATTGATCGATGCAGTTCAATGCCGATGAAGTATTTAGTGTTGAATTGTATTGTTTTATGCAACCCGCTGTAATGAAACTAGTGGAGGAGCCAGCAATGACAGTGAAAGTGAAGAAAAGAAAGCTGAAGAGAAAACCAAATAAGTTGAAGTGCAAAAGGAAATTGGAGTTGACAATCCTAAGCATAATTCAACAATGTATGGATCAAAGTAATGAAGATACAAGTCAGATGGATGAAGCACAAGGCAAAGAAGAAAAAGGAAAAGGAAAAAAGCAGATGATCAGATGCACAACAAAGGTTGAGAATTAAATTCAGTTACTTGGCAGTTACTTGAAGGGATAAGTAACTACGAAGTAACCATAAGTGCAGAAAAATCAGCAGAAGATTGAAGAAAATTTCAAGATGTTTAATTAGCAAAATCAAGTTTAGTGTTAATCAAATGCATGAAGCTGAGGAATATTCATCCACAATTGACAATAGGATTTCCATGTCAGTCTTTGGTTGCTGGAAAATCAAGTTACAGCTGAAAAATGTGTATTGTCCATGTTGTACAAGTTTCTGTTTTTAATAATGTTGGTTTTAGTTATGCTAAAGACAAATAAAGTTGCTTTTTTGTCTTGCTAAATCATGAAATGGATGCACTAGTCTGTTTTATTCATCAGTCCAAGAATTTATCTTTTAATTTAGAATCAGATTGTATCAGAACATGTATGAGCTAATTATAAAGCTCCATTTTTCTTTCACTTTCGGATGTTTGAGGAAAAAACCCAAGAACTCTCAATACAACATTACCATTCAAGTTTTCAATTTGCTTGTTATGTCCTTTCTTTGATTTCCAGTAGCAGTAGTAGTTCCTTTGGAAAAAAAAACCTTAAGTTAGTTCTAGTGAAACCAAATTCATAAAACACTCAATCATCATTTTAGCTCATCTGTTTAGCATGCAGTGTCATTTTTGTTTTGAATTCCAAAAATTCCAGCAGCATTGTGGAGTGAGTAGCAGTAGCAACTCACATACAGAAATTGACAAAATTTAAAAGTAGTTTTTCGGTTTCAAAAGGGAATATACAACTTTCCTCAAAACACCAATCTTTCATTATACAAATACAAATTCATGTGAGTGAATTGAGTTACAATCTCTTTGAAGATACATTTATACATTCAGATTACAAAGTCAAGAACAGAGGAGGAGTTTAAGAAGTGCAGTGCAGCAGATTTCCTCTTGTATTGAAGCAGAGTGAATAGTGACTGAAGGTGTTTGACGTTCAAAACATTCACACTCGACAGGTGGTGTGCTGAAGGAGTCTTCTTCAAACCTTCAAGGGAGCATCTTCAAGACTAACTGCCTCAGTACTTCACTATAATGATAACATAGGCATTATCAACCGTAAGTCAACTTCCCTGTCTTATCCATAGAAATCAACATGCAAGAGATTGCTACAAGAAACTGACAGTAAATTTCAAATTTTCAATCAACTTCTCGTCAGCATTTCATGCTTTACATCTTGGTTTTCGACACCATCTGGTTCATCTTCGTTTGACAAACAGAAACTTTAACGAGCAAGAAACACGACAGAGTCTAGAGAAGAAACTGCTTTAGGCACACTTCTCATTGGGAAATGAAACATCAATGTTATCCCCTTTATAAATGATGCTAGTTCCAAGTACATAAAATCTCCTCCGTCACCCGTCCAGTAACTTGATTCAGCAAAACTTCCCCACACTACCAAGTTAACAATCCACATTTCTACATTTTTATCATTTCTCATTGTAAAAAATAAAATTAAAAAATTGCATTTTCCTACACAAGCGCCTCAGTGCTTTAGAAGTTTCCCATTCAGATCTTCTCCCTCTTAGAAGTTCTCTTTTCCTCTATTTATGAATACCTACTAAGAATACAGGAGTTTGAGTTTCCACACAATTCAGTTCTTTCTTGCCCTTGTTAATGTTTCTTGGGCAGAGAGAGACATTTGTTACTGTGCGAATGCACATGAGCACATCACAGCCTTTTCTGTCATTTGCACCATCATCGTCATTTTTATATTTTCATCCCACCTAGACTTGTAGGTTTGATGCTGATTGTAGATCATGGTAACTAGCTTTCATCTTGGATGTTCTTGAAGATCTTGTTGAGGAAGATGACTTTGGAGAGGATGCTGCTATCTTCTTTTTTCTTTTTGTCTTTTTGGGAACATTTGGACGATCTGAAGGTGGAACGTCAACTAACACATCTGATGCAGGTACTCGGCGTTCAGATATATGATCATAATCTATTCCTGCTCATCAAAACAAAAGGGAATCTGCCATATCAATCTCGATTCATTTACACACCAACATATTGTAAAACAAGTAGGTCCTAAGGTCAAAGAAAAGGAAAATGCACATCTAATTAATTTGATTCATATAGTTAAACAATAAGTCAAAAACGTAAGAGGCAAAAGATGCACAAAAACTTTACAGAGCAAACTTGTGCATGAAATTTAGTGATGATTATTATCTTCCCCCCATACATATGGAGAACTCAAAGAGCTGATTGCCAGAACACAAAAAGAAAGGTCATGCACAAAATCGTTCTATGAAAGACCTCTTTCACTGGATGTAGACATTCTTGCTAGAACATAACCATGTAATGCGGACCAGCAAGTAATGCTTATTGATTTCATTTAAAGACCTTATCTGTACGAAGAACAGTTTTTTGCGTCTTAATAATAGGAAGTGACAAATCAAATTGGTAGGATATAAACGCCAACTACTATATGTGATAGAACGGAAGAAAACGCAAGCAATTGAATTTATTCTATATATGCTCCACCAGAAACTGTTGTTTAGTTCCGGTATACCTTCATAGATTCCCCTTGTTATAGAAGTATTGTCACGTGACACAAGAGCCAAACTTTTCTTGTTGGAGGGAAAGAATCTAAAGGAACTTCCATCACTCCGTACAGAACTAGTTTGATTAATTTACTACATACAAAAATCTCACATGTGAAAGGCCCTATTTGCATTTGTCTGATTACCCGATCGTCCTCAGGGAACACGACAATGCAACCCCTATACATTGCTGAATTAATATCAAGTTGGAGCATATCTCACCCACATATATTTCATATGGTTACTAACACTTGAGGACCAAATGATCAAGACTATGTGCAGCAGAAATCGATGAGAAACAAACAATGAAGGCGGGGATGATACAAACACCAAACCTTCGGAGGACCATGAGGAGAAGGCTACAGAATTCATATCTCCTCTATTACCAAGTGCAGCAGTTGTTGAGAAATCAGGAGGTGACTTAAATTCATCCATCTGCAATATGCCAACCGATGAAGCTATTCACTAAACATAACACAACATTGACAAAGCACTAAATTTTCATTTAGGGACACGAACTACATACCCAACTGGGTTGACTACCAGAAGCACCATCCCAGCCTATGTGTGCGACATGCTTAACATCTGTCGGATACCCAATTTCCATCTCCCTCTCCTTCACCACTGCACCGCAAAAGAGAAAATTTTTTTAAGAAAACAACAAAACTATCAAAATAAACAGCCATCCAACACATAATGGTTGAATATATGTTAGTAAATACAGGAAGAAGCTTTACCGAAGATTTGGGAGATGTACTTGAACCCTTTATAGATGCCTTTGATCTTAGTACCCATGAATGGAACTAGAACCGAGTGGTGTATATCCTTAAATGAAAGCTGCAAAGTGCGAAGGAAATACCATACAAATCTTGATATATGGTTCTTTAACCTGCAAGACAGCAAGGTGAAATTTAAATAATTGATTATGCAATCAACAACTAAGAATTCGAGTTAAAGATACAAAAGGAGACAAAAAAACATTCAGCAGCTTACAGAGAAGATCACAAATGCATGTGATTCAGAAAAAAATTTCCCCTGAGAGAAGACAGGTATCTGACCTTGAATTACAAGGAACCAGAATAGAAGAAATATAAAAAGGCAAATGGAAACCTAGTGACAGGAATGGTTAGCATGGTAGAGGAATGAGAGATTCATCAGAGACATCTTTTCTCTTCATTCAATCTAAGCAGCAACGCATTATCCACCATTAATCTACAACTGTTTCGGAGAAGCCAAGAAGCCTGTCTGGCAATAACAGTTGGCTGGTTCCACTAACAAACTTGGTGAGAACCCATTAAACAGAGTAACAACAAAAAGGAATTAAAGACAAAGGGAAAGCTTGTTAATGGTTTAGAATGACAACAGGAGGATTCTAAAGAAACGAGAAGAAACGGGCAACCATGACAATGAGACAAAAAACAGAACAGAGAGAAGAGATGTAGAACAGAGACACAGGAACAAGAATACAGAGTCGACTCAAAGGGACGCTAAAATTGGATGGTGCCATTACTGGTTTGGTTAAGTAGAAGCTGCAAATCAAACCGTGAGCGGTTTGTTGTTGTGAAACGAGTAAAGCGCGGACATTTTAACTCCTCAAATGTCTTATTAAATTAAAGGCACGATTTTCCGTATATAAGGTGCTCTCTCTCAAAATCCGGACAAATAGATTCATAAGATAGAGAGAGATGGAGAGAAGAAAGGCAGAGACGACAGTTGTGTTGGACTTTGACTTCTGCAAGTGCAAGACTTAACTCTGCCTCGAAAAGTTTGAAGCTTTGGACTGGCTTGTGTTTGGCTGTCCAAAAGCTAAGCGGCCATTAATAAACGCTTTTACTTGTTTCTTATTAATGCACTTCTCCTACTGAAAACGTAATTACTTTTTTTTTTTAACAAAAGGCTCTGTCTCGATGATAAACATCTGAATAAGATTGTTCTTTGGAGTTGTGATTCTTCATTCTCTACTGTAGAAAGCCATCAAAAGGAGTAAATGACTAACAACCTATTAAGTCTGGAGACACTAGGACACTCGATATCAACAATATCAGCAATCAAAAATTCTCTTTATGCGAGAACTTGATTTCCAGTCAAATTGGTAGCAAAGTTCATTCAACTCCTACTTTTTAACTAAAATTATTAAGAGAAGATTTATCAAAGACAATTTGAGATTAAGAATAAAATATGGACCACAATCCTTCATTCCAGCACTCGACGTTACAATGCCATGTTTGTCAAGTAATGTCAATTTAATTTAGTGTAAGCCAGCGGTATGAAATTGATAGGGAAGATCATTTGTTGGAATTCTGGACTATAACCAAATATCGAATACGACTGCCTGCACCTGCCTGCAACTTTTAATGTGCAATCAATATCTAATAATCCCAATACCAGCTGGTCAAGAAATTGCCGTTCAACCATAAAGCAGAACTTCTTTAACAACATCCTCAATTTCTCAGCCGATACTGAAACATTGGAAAGGTAAAATAGATCAAAATATTTAGAGTAGATTTTTTTACAAAAAAATGGTCAGATTTTGAATCATTGTTTTACTAAGTAATTTATTTAAAATATGTGATTTGTATATAAATTAGTTTTTGAGGATTGTCAGCAATTACTATTTGATCTTTTCGTGCCAACCACATGGATTATCAGATCTACAAATAAATCCCACTTGTATGCAACTGCCTATTTTTCTAATGGATGAATCTGATGTGATACTATGTCTGTTTAAGCAACAACTTGTGTGCTTATCAACATGCAATCTACTACTACTCGGTGACAGGTTTTGATGCTTTCGATAACATGTAGAGAATTGTAAGATTGTTGGAGCCACGTTTTCTTGCAGGTGTTTTGAGGAAGGAAATATCAAGCTAAGCTAAAGTACAAGGAACCAGACATTTTTCTCAATTCTCGGTTCCTTTTTCATTTGATTTTTTTCTTCTCATAATAACATCTAGAAGGCTAGTCATAACTCTTGGACAATTTTGTCCCTTCTTATTATGTTGGACAACTTTTGATATTATTTTTTGGTTTTTCAATAACTTATAGGTTAAGTTACATAATTTGATCCAGACAAAGATAATAAAGTGGTACAATAAATAATCTAAATCAATGGTCGAAGTCTAAGAAAAAAATGGATCTCAATTAATGTGGACCGAACCCATATCAAGCTTGTGATAAGAAAGCCCGATGTGAAAGCAATATATAAAAGTTAAGATCTTCTGCAGTTGCTCATATCATTCGTGAACATACAGATCATCTAACTTGTTAAGAGCGCTTACATATTGAGAAAAATGTAGAAAGGAGTTAACCACACGTCAGTGAACATTTTCCCTAAAGGTCCCAGGAGATTGGAGCTCGTTTTGGCCAACGAAAACCGCTTCGGAAGTCAAGATGAAACCGAAAACAAGTATTCCACATTTCCTTCAATTTTAACCCTTCATGAGCAATCCAAGACATGTAATAAGGTCTACGCTACGTGTTACACGTGATATTAGAGCGATTACGTGATCGGGTTGCTGGAAAAGAAGGTTTTTTAGTTTTGATCCATTATGGTTTTCATTAGTTTTTGATTCGGTTTTCAATTTTTTACATATATGATTACATAAAAGTGGTATACATAAGGCCAACTATAAAAAATGGGTCAAAAACGAGCCAAAAAGTGCGAAAAACTGATCTCGGGATCACCAGAAATTGCCCTCCCCATTAGAGGGCGATTGCACCATCACACATGCGCACCCGACAGTGCTACAGTAACAACCACAAGGCGGTTAACATATGCACCAATCACCTCCTCACACGGGATGACGGACGTGTGTGATGCGTGCAACGGATGCACGCGCCTTAGGAAGCCAGTTCTCCCACGGGATCGGGACAGCTAAAGCGTGCATCGTACGCATCAATCATCTGTCTGGACACACTGACCGTTGTGATTTGGACACATGGTAGCACGTGCAACACACACATACTACAGTGAAAGCGCGTATGCATGTGGGGCTCGCGGAAAGCACATGCCAAACGCATCTAGCGTGGGTCATTACGCGCAGGTGTGACAGCTGTTAACGTCAACGTATAGTGCACCAGAAATTAAATTAAAAAAGGGAAAATTTTAGAATTTCCATAAAGTTGCCTTGGGTCCTTTTGGGTCAGTTTTCAGGCCAAGGGACTTTTTGAAGTGATTTCTCAATTTTTCTGAATTTATTACATTGGTAATTTGATTCTAGAAAAAGGTTTTAAAGCTTTTTTAAGCTGATTTTGAGTGCATTTTAGTGCTCCGAATTACACATAAGGAAGACACTTAAGGTTTTGTATCTCCTGTAGTAGGTTTGGTATTTGGGAAAGTACGATAGTCACTCTTATTGAGAATTTTTTAAATAAAAGTATCAAATAAAGTTTAAAGACAATGTTTTCAGTACCAGTATGTGATTATTTGATTGTGCATTTGGCTTTTACATTTATAGTTGATTTTCACATACATTATGCATATATAGAATGTGATAATGACATAAAGATGTATCCCTTATGTTTGTAGACTTTCTAGGGTACTGATGAGGATGTAGTCACCAAAGTGACCTTTCAAGTCAATATTTTGGATTGTTCTACTCACATATTAGGAGATGTCTCTAGCCTTATGTTTGGTTATTTTGCCCAAAAGTGTGGGCCTTATATAGGGTTTTGAGATGTACATAAAAGCATTAGATGAAGGAAAGTCGTTCTTAAATGATCTATTCACCCAAAGGTAGTAATGTTATGAGAGTTGATAATTTGTACTCTAATCGCTTCTTATGTAGAGGTCTAATTGCATATATTATGTATTTAGCCTAAAGGTGTTTCATAATATGTGTGATCGGATTATCGGTATAGATACTGCTTTAATGCTTTAAGTATCGTTGTTATAATGCATTTATACTAATTTTTACATTGTCTTTTCTATTTTTGTAAACACCTTTTCTGTAAACAACAATGATGTCACGATTGAGACCTTAAATGGTTTCAATTTCAAAAAGTGGAAGAAGGATGTTGAGTTTGCCCTGGAGATGGATGACATCAACATGGTGATGTATAGCGAGAGATCTTCTCCACTTATTGATATCAGCTCATAAGTTGATAAAACAACTATGGCAATCTGGGAGCGGTCAAATAGGATACGTTATTTGACCATCAAGGGGTCGATCCCAGACCATCTGTTAACTGGATTACCAAATATGATCATAGCAAACAAGTTTATGGATAGCATTTCCCAAAGGTACAAGGTGTCTCCTCATACGAAGTAGAGTACCTTGATTAAAGGGCTACTCTCTATGAGGTATACAGGAGAAGGGGACGTTAGAGAGTACATTATCAAGATGGTTCACCTTTAGAGTAAGTTTAAGGCATTTGATGTACCTATTCCTGACACACTCATAATCCATCAGGAACTTAATACTCTCCCACGAGAGTTTGAGATGTTGCCGATGTCTTACATCTCTCAGGATAAGGCCTGGGACATCAATGCCCTGATTTCCCGATGTGCTATAGCTGAGGAGAGGATTAAGAGTTCTCCTCATATAGTCATGTATGCAGCTGTCAAAGATACGTAGAAGACTAAGCCCTAACAGTTTAAGGGTAAGGGTAAGAAACCCAAACCCCTCCACAGATTCAAACTTGACAATCTAGCATTGCTAAGGGCCCATATGACATAAAGAGTATGAGGTGTTTCTTTTGTAAGAAGAAGGGGTATAGGAAGGCCGATTGCCCGAAGTACAAGTTATGGAAGGTTAGGCAGGAACTGTCAGGTAACTCTTGCCTATATGATTCATGAATCTAATGTAGCTATAATCACATCAAGTTCTTGGCGGTTAGATAGTGTAGCTTCTAATCATATTGCCTCCACAATGTAGTGGTTCAGATCCAGGAGAAGGTTGACGAAAGGAGAAGAGAAGCTAATGGTCAACAACGATGAAGAGGTAGATGTTTTATTTGTAGGAGATGTAGGCTTGAACCTCGATATGAGGTTTGTATTGGTTTTACAAGACACTATTTATATACTCTCTTTCATATGAAACTTGATCTCTATATCAGTTTTGGATAAAGAAGGCTATCGTTTTGTATTTGATACTTTAGTTGTAAATATTTCTATCAATGCAAGACATATCGGAACTGCCTTCTTATCCTAAGGATTATATAAAATGTGTCTTACTCCTATCGAAATATATTCCTCTTCTTATGTTGCCTAACTTGTTACTCGAAAGAGAGCCTTCATAAAGGAAACATCATATATATTGTGGCATAAATGTCTTATTCACATTTCCAAAGAGAGGGTTGAGAGATTGATAAAGGATAACATTCTCCCAACTTTGGACTTTAGTGATTTGGAAACATGTATCGATTATCGTAGGTGTAAGTTGACCAAGATAAAGAAGGAGTTAACTCATGCTTTTGGTTTATCGAACCTCATATATATAGACGTTAGTGATCCCTATACAGTCACGTTATGTTGGGTCCGGTTGTTTTCGGAACCCAATCTTTGCTCTGATACCACCTATGATGGGTTCGATTATTTTCGGAACCCAACCCTTGCGAAAATCATGAAATGTGAGCGTGCATATTATCTTGAAGGGTTATTTCATTAACCCTCAATAGGCATCATCAGTCGAACTTCCTTCTCATAACATCCCAATAATTTCCTCACAATATGTTCAACGGCGTGCCCATATAAATCAATCACCATACTTAAACTCATTTCTCTTATTTGTGAATAGAATTTGGAAATATTCAAATAAGAATTTCAATTTGACTTCTTCAAAGAAATCATAGCTCTAAGTCTCTAGTTTGTTTTGAATTAAAAACTATCTTAATCGGAGCTTTATAGAACAAGATATGCTTAAAAAGCCCTAGTGTGTTCATACCCCAATTATATTCTCCCAACCGACCTCTCACTTACTATAGTGCAAACTTTCTCAAAATAACTCCAAAAGATACAATTTTCATGGGAGATAGATACATGTGTTAGAAATCTATTGGTCTAAGAATCACTTCATTTGGAGGTCGGATGAGGAAGTTATGCCCGAAAAAATAGAACATGTTTAAACCTTCAATCAATTTGTAACATGTCTTAGCGTAACTGTCATAACTTTCACTAAAAATGTTGGATTGATTTTGTTCTTGAACCATTGGAAAGACGACTTCCACAAAGTGAGATTCTGCTTCTAAAAAGGTCAAAAATCAAGATTTATTGAAGCTATCCAGTGAATGTCCGTTTAACGGACATTGCCAGGCCTGGGAGCACTTTTTCACCCGAGAAGGTCCGTTAAACGGACTTTAACGGACATAAAGGCCCTGTTTGGCAATCAACTGATTACATTGGCCCTGTTTGGCAATTAGCTGATTGCATTAGCTGTTATCTAATTCTATTAGCTGTTAGCTGATAGCTGATTCTATTAGCTGATTTGACCAGCTGATTGCATTAGCTCTTTGTCATTTAATATTTGGTAAAATTAGTTGTTTAGTATTAGCTGTTATATGTAAAATGACTTATAAAGACATGACTTTAAAAAAAATTATAAGGGTTTGAATATTATACATCTTAATATTTCATTGAATATTTTTATAGGAATTTAAATTTATACTCAATGTATAAATTACATATAATAGGAGAAATAAAGTGACTTTTTCTTCTGATATTTCCTATACACTCTTG
>JANVCL010000002.1:25876409-25893317 GCA_026546855.1 Erythroxylum incrassatum | reverse complement strand
TGCAAACAACAGATAAGCTGTACCAACAAGAGCGAAATGCAAACAACAGATAAGAACATAGTAGAAATAAATAGAAATAGGAGGAGCAAAACGCAATGCAGTAGCTAGTAGAGACCAGTACCAAAATACAGTACCAACAAGAGCGAAATGCAAACAACAGATAAGCTGTACCAACAAGAGCGAAATGCAAACAACAGATAAGAACATAGTAGAAATAAATAGAAACGCAAAAGCGGCAGAGAAAAAAGCGCAACAAAAATCCCAACATGCAACTCTAGGAGTGTCTCGTGAGGCTATAAACAGGCAACAGTGGAAGGAGAAAAAAAAGGAGATAGCAGTCACGAATACGAGTGTTTGTGAGAGTTTGACACTCTTCCAAGGAGGTTTAAAGAGAGGATTCGTTCCAAGGAATGACTGGGGTGATAAGGAACCTATTCCCACTTATTTTGATTAGTTCAAAGTTAGTGGAGGAATTTTTGAGAAAGGGCTAGTATGAGTTTTGAAAGTGGAACACTTACAATAAGTTTTCCTAATCCTTTATTCTCCTTATTTATGGTTTTTCAAGCTTGGTTATGATTAATTGTTTAATTTAATTATAGGTATGTTGATTTGATTCTTTGAGATATTATTTTTTATTTAATTCAATTGATTACCAATTAAATTTAATATTTATGCAATTGCCAAAATTTTGACGTCAATTTTTAATTATTGATTGTGTTTCTTTGTGTGTGACGTGTTGAGTTGGCTCAATTTCTAAAAGCAAAAAGGAACATGTAGAAACTAGTTGGTTAGTTTCTTATAATTAATTTATTAAACGTCTAGGATATATCGAAATTACATTACTAAACTAAAATTTGAAACATGCTTCTTCATTTGCAAATATTAGGTTAAATTAATATTTTATTTCTTTGATTTCTAAACTCAATTTCAAACACAAACTCCCCTTCCTCTTTTTATTTACAAATTAGCTTAACGTAATTCATAAATTTCCATAATTATAATTGTTTTAGTTTTGGATTTCTTTTATATTTCTATGTAAAGTTAGTTGTATGGCTTAATGTATTGTGCTCATAATAACCATATATATATATATATACATATATAATAAATTTGGATTTTATTTTTGTTCTAAGAGTATATTGTAAGTTTATTAAGCTTTTATGTTGTATCTTAATTATGTGGTTAAAAAAAGATTGTAGTGTGTTAATGATGTTTATATTTTATTCCTTTCATATAAGCAAAATTATTAGGATGTAATTGTCTCTTTTAAAATTATTATAATTAATAAACTAGATTAGTAATTTTACTTTTCTCGTGGGATTAACTTTTATTTGCTATACACTAAAATTTCAATACATCTTTAATAAAATGAAAGTAAATTAGGATTTAATTTTATACCCGTAAAGATATGTATCAAATTTTGGCGTCATTGCAGGGGAAATATTTATTTACTTAGTTTATTTATTTTTAAATCATATGTAACAGTTCTTTTGTTTTTGAAGTTGTTTTATGATCATGCTAAAGTAATGGTGTTTGAAGAAATTTTGTTGGAGGAACCTTGACAGTAGAGAAGGATTTTCATCCAACAAAATAAAACAAAGGCACTATTTGGGAGGAAACCAGACCAAAAAAATCATATTTGAATTTCTTTCCCTTTAGCTTATTTTTATTTATTTTACATATAGTTATTTATTTTCATTTAAAAATCAATATTTTTTTGCTATTTTATATGTTTATTTTGCTTGAACATTCCTTTTTCTACATTTAGCTATTACATTAAGGACAATGTAAAGTTTATGTCTGTATGTTAGGGGGCACTGAATATAAATACATAACTTGGTTGTTTGTGTATTTTATTAGCAAAAATTAAAAATAAATAAAAATTGTCTAGGAAATTGATTTGCTTGCTTAGGTTAGTTGTTTTTGACATTATTTTGTTTTATATGCATGCATTTAGTTTTATCACCACAAAAATGAAACAACGAATTGTAACATTATAATTGATGGATTAGCGAGTTGCATAGGTTATTTTCTTTAACATAACAAGTTTTAAAACTCTTTTGTTTAATTTTAGGTTCATACTTAAGAGAATTAACCCTTGTTTAATAAATTTAGCTTATAAGCAACTGGAAGTCTTATTTTAATTTTACATACATGGCATTAAGGTCAAACTTTTAATCAACTTAACAATATCTAGTATCCTTGGTGATGTTCATTTACTTTTGATTACTGGAGAAATACTTGATTTGACCATGAAAATTTAATTTTCTATAAAAAAATGATATTTATCAAGTGCCCTTTTGAGATAAACAAAGGCTATTAGGGAAACATTTTATAAAAAAGTTATTTTTAATAATCAAGTGTCCCATTGAGAAAAAAAAGGTTACT
Source organism: Erythroxylum incrassatum (assembly GCA_026546855.1). NCBI lineage: Eukaryota > Viridiplantae > Streptophyta > Magnoliopsida > Malpighiales > Erythroxylaceae > Erythroxylum > Erythroxylum incrassatum. The sequence goes on along the minus strand of JANVCL010000002.1, from coordinate 25,890,929 downwards.
GACAAAACATTTAAAGGCAAGGGACCAAGTACTTCTTTGAGATCATAAGTAAGGTGAGAAGATGAGCTAAGCACAAAGGGTAAAGTGCCTATTATGCTAGGAGCTAATGATGATGATGATGATAATGATGATGATGATGATAAAAAATATTCAAGTCAAACGAGGATGCTTTGTATATGAATTATTATACTGACATTGCTTATAGACTAAGTTTATTAAGATGAAGTGTGAGATTAAAACTTTGAAGATGTTTTAAAAGATATTATGCTAATTATTTGCGAACATGTTATTTATGATTTTCATAGATAAGTTTTTTGATTTACTATTTAGTTTTTCTTAAATCTAATTTCTTCTATGTGAGGTATGGTGGTAAACTAGATTTATATTTTCATTATATTGTTGTTTCGATTGAGGACAACCATAAGATAAGCGTGGATGAATTTGATAATTAAAAATTATAGTATATTATATACCCATATTTTACATTGTTTTACATTATTCACATAAGACTTTTGAAATTATTGCATTTTCTTATTAATTATTCAAGTTATTTAATTTTATATTTTATTGCCATATATATATATAACAACAACGCAACATAGAAGAAGACATATTTACATAGCATTTAGAAAGACCAAAATGCACCACACGATCCAACAAACTGCAAAAGCTAGGAAATAAAATGCAAGAGAGGAAAACAACGCAGCATTGAAATAGGAGGAACAAAACACAATGCAGTAGATAGTAGAGACTAGTATCAAAATGCAGCACCAACAAGAGTAAAACGCCAACAGAAGATAAGAACAAAGTAGTAGAAATATAACAAAAATGCAAAAGCAGCAAAGAGAAAAGTGCAACAAAAATCCCAACAAACCTGACGTTTTCTGCACCAACTCTTTTCAAAATGGAAGAGATAAGTAGAAGCTTATCAAAGCGCCAGCAACATGCGACTCTTGGAGTGTTTCGTGAGGCTATAAAAAGGCAGCAATGGAAGGATAAAAACAGGAGCAACCAATCACAAATAAGAGAGTTTCTGAGAGGTGTGACACTATTCTAAGGCGGGTTAAAACGAGGAGTCATTCCAAGGAGTTATTGGGGTGATAAGGAACCAGTTCCCATCTATTTTGAGCCGGTTCAAGGTTGGCAGCGAAAATTTTCATACCGAGAAAGGGCTAGACCGAGGTCTGAAAGTTGAGCATTTCAATGAGTTTTCCTAATCCTTTATTCTCCTTATTTATGATTTTCCAAGCTTAGTTGTGATTAATTATTGAATTTAATTTTAGACATATTGTTTTGATTATTTGGGATATTATGTTTTATTTAATTCAATTGATTACCGAGTGAATTTAACATCTATGTAATTCCTAAAATTTTGACGTCAAATTTTGGTTATTGATTGCTTTTCTTTTTGCTTGACATATTGAGTTGGTTCAATTTTTAAGAGTAAAAAGGAACATATAGAAACTAGCTAGTTGGTTTTCTATAATTAATTTGTTAAATATCTTGGATTATCTCAGATATATCAAAATTGTATAACTAAACTAAAATTCTAAACATACTGTTCATTTGTAAATATTACATTAGATTAATATTTTATTTCTTTGATTTCTAAACTTGATTTGAAACACAAACCCCCCTCTTTTATTTACGTATTAGCTTAGCGTAATTTATAAGTTTCTATAATTATAACTGTTTTAGTTTTTGGGTTTCTTTTAAATTTTTACGTAAAGTTAGTTGTATAAATATAGCTTAAGGATTTAATTTTATACGCCTAATGACACATATAAAAAATATGGTGTCAACTCTTTTGGTTTAGTTGGGGATTCTTAAAATTCTGTTGAGGTGTACATTATCAAATGTTTCTCCAGCAACTTATAATATGAGATATATGGTTATGTAAAAGTTGACCCTTTGAAAGGAAAATGTGGCAATCTTAACATTAAAGATGTTTATCCTTATCTATTGATTACTTCTTTTGATGGAGATATCTACCAAAAGTACTTGTTTGCTTATATGGAGTAAAAGTACAATGGCTAATTCTTTTCAAAACTAATTTGAGAAAACAAATCATTTGATAATGTACTTAAGAACTCATCTTGATGGTATTCCTAGTTATAATCAACTAACTCATCATATTTGGTAATTATTTTGGATATATGTCAATAATTCTCTAATCCTTGTTGTTATATACATATTTGTAGTATGTATCCTAGTTAAATATTAAGAAAATCTTGTATTTTTAGATTATTTTACTTTATTTTTATTTTGTATATTGATGCAATTATTGGGTTTGTTACATTAGGAGAAGATAAAATTGACTAGAGTAGTTAAACTTAATAAATTTTTTTTCACTCATGTCCAAGTTAAGTTAGAATTTAGGAAGAAAAAGAACCCTTATTGTTAACTAACTAAATTCTTTAGGGGGAAAACAAAAAACAATGTTTGTTTTTTTTTGAGGGAATCCCATCTAAGTATGGCTACAAGGAACTTATGGCTAATTTATTGATCTTAAATATATTTTGCATGTTTCAATTTGTAGTTGAATCATACAAGATTAATAAATCAAACTAAATTTAAAGTTTTCAATGACAAAAAAAATAAAAAGGGGACTTGAATTTATTAAATAAACAAGAGGAGAAGGCATTAGAGGGAAAAATGTCATCCTATATGAAGAAACTTCCATGAAGAGAAGGAATCATTTGAAACATATGAAATAAATAAATAAATTAAGTAAACACAAGATGAAGTGCTAATCCTTATTTGATTTGGTAAAGAAACTTTAAGAAATTGCCTAATAGCCGAGAATGCATTCATATGTCAAAAGAGGAAGAGGAAGGAGTTTAACTATAAAACTTGACTAAACCTTAAGTCATACTCCTCTATAGGCAGCTGGAGGTTACCATTGAGAAAGAAGGCAATGCCATTAGTACAAAATGAGGGCTTAGAACTAAAAGTGCTAATGGTATGTTTAGAGACAATAAAAGGAAAATGATTTAGTTTCATAGAAATGTCATCCACACATACTATCTTCTATCCCTAAAAACTCAACATGGAACTAGGCTAGTAGATAGAGGCAAAAGCTGATCTATCATGATCAAAAAGTTGGTAATAATGGATTTACAATTGCCCTCCCTACCATTTCAACTTACTCCTCCATTTCCTTTCTCTTTCTTTCTTAACATTAAACCCCTTCTTCTCTACTACCTCCTAAACCCTCCCTAATATAAGGACATCAATATGAGACTTAGAAGATAATATTATTCCAGGGAAGATAAAGAAAGGCAAAAGAGGGTACTAAGTAATCACACATATTACCTTCTATGGATTTTGTATAGCTATCAATAAACAAAAGAAAAAGAGGGCACTAAGGTAATCTTCAGTTAGAATTGATCAATTAAGTTCTTAAGTAAGTTGACATGGACTTTTAATATTAGAAAAGTTATAAATGTTTATGTTAAGGCTGTCGCTTGATATCAAATTAGTGGAGATAAAAGCCACTACTACTTTGGAGTTTTTTAGCTGTCCAAGTTAGAGTTTTGTGCCACCTTCTTCTAAAGGTTAAAACATGGTTGCATTCATCAATAAAAGGAAGAATAGTTACATAGACAAGAAAAAATATATGGTTGGAAGAATTTTTTTTAAGAGGGTTAGTGTTTGTATGGTTGTTGGTTTATGCATAGGTGATAGGTATTGTAAACTGAAAGTAAGTAGTATATGTTGGCTTCGAAGGTTGTCCACTACTATGAATTGTGTTGGTTATATTAGAAGCCAATCATTAAATGATTGTATTCTAATAGTTATGTTCATGAATTAGACGGTTTATATCATGTTGTTCCATAAGTTTTCATTGTTTATGGACTATTCGAGTTGAAGACTTAGATTCTAGAACTCTGTAATGAAAATAATGATTACTTTGAAATGTCGCTAATCTTAGTAATTAACATGGAATATTAATTGACCACTAAAATATTAGTGTATTGATTAAATGATGGTGATGCCTACAAACCATTTGATAAGGTATTCGACAGACCCTAAATGAAACATTGTTAGGATTATGTTTATGTCATTAATGTTTCATACATGTCTTGGATTCTATGGTATGAGATGTTCATTTTCTTATAAGAGAAATGTGTATTTGTTGGCATTGTCCAATGCTAACCGTAACAAGTAGCTATACAGAAAATGCCACAGTATACTTGACTTGTGTAGAGGATAAATGTTTATCAAGAATATTTTTGTCCCTCATATATGATATGAGCGATAATATCTATAGGCCCTTGATAAGGTAATATTGTATGCATGCAATATAATTAAGGAGTTAATCATATTTATGATGTACTTTGGAAATCAAGAAAGAATAAAGCGACAAGAATGACATAATCCAATCTTACATTTATTCAAGATATTATGAGACAAGAGAATTAACACAGGCAATTATTACTTCCGGATCGTGATTTGTGTACGATACTTATCATCTATGTCATTTGAGTAATTATAATGTATTTTGCTAGATACCGTTTATGATGTCTAGAATTAAAAGAGATTTTAATTCTATTGTTAACATGACATAGATCCCAATGGGTAACATCAGAAAAGATTTGATTAGAAAAAGGAAATTATTCTATTATATCTTATAGAAATATGAATATGATGATAAAATTAATTATAAATGTTATAATTATTTTGGTCGTTATATGGTATTAGAATAAATGTTATTAGATAACAAAATTTAATCTTAGATAAATTTATTTGATATGTATGACATGTCATATAAATTTAATGCTCAACAAAATAATACATATAGTTATATGGTAATTGGGTCAAATGTTTAATGAGATTAAATGGCAAAGTGGAAAATTGAAAAGTGGAAATTAAATGAAATTTACAATGCCAAATATATTAGGATGTGGGTTGTCTATGCAAAGAACATAAGAATATGTTTAAACCCTTGTGAATTTTAACCTTATGCTTTATTCCTTTGCTTCATTTAAACAATGGCAATTAAGACTTTTTTAAGAAACCCTTTTAACCCTAGTTTTCCAAAAAGTAAGAAGAGATTTTCGGCACTCCCTTATTCTCTCCTCTCTGTTTTTCTAGCAGTTAGCTTCTTCTTTGTTTTCTTCTTAGCTACCAATTCTTTATCCTTCTCATAATCCCAAACTCGCATTTTCCATTTAGCTCATGTGTTGAATAATAAAACACACATCTTTTTATTTATTTTGGGGATTTTCTAGGATCAAAGATAAGCCATTGAAGTACCATCTAGCTTTGGGAACCACTGGGCTTTCTAATCAATCTTTGGCGGAAAATTTAGAGTCCATCTAACTCGGTGTAAAGGAGACATAGCCATAAGTAAGAAGACATAACCGTGAGCAAGAAGATATAGCTATGAGACCTTGTATTTGGTTTGGAGACCAAGTTCAAGGTATAATGGTTTATATGCTTTGATTTGTGTTATATTGGTTTATTAATTGGTTACAAGACAAGATCTTTTGGGTTCTTATTGGTTTTAGAAATTTTGTTTTAACCCACTTCAACCCTCACAAAACCGATAGGTTTTTTAGTCTTTCTTTCCTCCTAAAAGACACTTTTGTATACTATAAAGGCAAAAAGGGTGCTAAGTGATGATAAATCTATAAAAATGACTGTAGTCATCCAAAAATAGACCAATTACCTTCCAAAAGATGACATACTTGACAAAGACTATTTCATCTTTAATTATCATGTATTATAAATAAACCTAAGAAGAACTGTTGGAACGGAAATAGGAAGATCACAATTTAAATAAGATTGAAAGATATGTGACACAAAATATTATTATGAGTAAAAGATGAAATTATAATAGAACTACTCTCCTACTATAATTATAAATACTAATTTATAACTTAAAAACTTATAAAATTAGTATCCTTACAAGCTTTATTAATAGATATTTGAGTTTGTTTACTAATATAAATAACAAGAAAATAGATACGTATTTATAGATGAATCAAATTAATTATAATCACACATTTCAATTTGTTATAATTACCAGACATATTAACATTTATTTTTTCACTGGAAATTATTTATCTTTATCTAGATATTTTATAAATAATATCTAAAATGTTCTAATATGAATATCATCTAGATATTGTGATTAATATCTTGATTCTTCTAATAATATCCCACTTCAACATTTGATAAAGAACCAATCAATCTTCACACTAGTGTGTCATTGGCATGTTGTTTATGTTTTTATCATACTACATAACAATCGAAACTAAACAAACTTATTAACGTCAATTGTTTTTATCATAAAATTTTCTATACTTTTTATGTAAAATTTTTACATATCCACAGTTCCTTTTACCACTCTCTCAATACTAATATATGCATAATTTTTTAATGAAATGTTGGATTCTTTGCTAGATACAAGGTACTTTGATTGTCACAAGATAATGAAACCTTCTATTATTTATCTTTGTGTTATTTCATCATTAATTTCAACCATATTGCTTCCTTACTAGCTTATGTAGTAGTAATATATTCTATTTTTATTGTTTATGTAATAATTAAGTTTGGCTTTAAAACTCAACAAATAATCTTTCTAATAAACATGAACATCTAACTTGTAACTGATTTATTTTTATCAGAGTCAACTATATAATTAGACAATTTATCTACTAATTAGGGGTAAGATTGCATACTACTATACCTCCTCAAATCTCACGTGTAATTAGGATTTCTACTGGGTTATTGTTGTTGTTGTTGAAATTAACTGCACAATTAGAGTTGACATATCCTTTAACAATAAAGTTTAATACTCCATTGTAACTCAAAATCAAATATCACAATTTAATGTATCTTGAAATCCTCTTTACAATATTTTAGAGTTCTCTACAATCATTTAACATGTAACAGCTAACTACTCTCACGACATAAGCAATGTCAATCTAAACATTAAACTCTCTATTGTAGATTCATAGGATACTATAGACATCTCCATCTTCTTATCTTTATTTCTAGAGCTCATACTTGAGGATAACTTGAAATTATTAAGAATAAGGTTTAGATATTAACTTACAATTTTACTTATTTAAATGTTGCAAAGCCTTAATTATATACATTTTCTAAGAAAGCGAAATCTTTTTATTATTTCTATCTTAGTGTATTTACATCCCTAAAATCTTGTTTGCTGCTATCAAATCCTTTATTTCAAATTTTCTAACCTATTATTCCTTTAATTATTTAATACAATATTTACAAGAGCTTGCAACTAATATGTCGTTTACATACAACAACAAGATAATAAAATCATTATTATAAAATCTCTTAAAATGTGGACAAGGGGTTATATTAAGTCTATTATATCTAAGGCTAATGATAAAGGAGTCATATCTCTTATGCCAATGCATCATTGTCTGTTTAAGATCATGTAGAGATTTGCTCTAAAATAACCAAGTTCATTTTTCTTTTTCCTTCAAAATATTTTAATTGGAGTCTTTATTTTTTAAAAATATCTCTAGAAAGAAAAGTATTTTTCACATCTACGTATTCTATATGTAAGTTAAACACATAATATATTGTTAGGACTATTCTGATTGTAATAAGTTGAATAATAGGAAAAAATGTTTTATTGAAGTTAATTCCTTTTTTTGATCATATCCTTTTACCACCAATTTTGCAAGATATTGCTCCATTTGAATGTCACCACTTTGTTTGATCTTAAAATCTCATTTATTATGGTAATTGGCTTCCTTCCTTATGGTAATTGTACAATTTTCTAAGTTTTACTTTTATAAAAAGATTCAATTTCTTCCTAAATTATTGTCATTCATTAAAAGACATCTGGATTTTAAGTGCTTCTTGGAGAGTTAATGATTTTTTATCCTTAACATACCATATTGTCCTCCATTATATAATTTGAGTACCAATTTGATGATTTTTTTTGTGATTTAATAAATGAAATTCAGCGTTATTGATTCTTAAACATCTTTATCTAATGTTTTTTTCAAAAGAAGTCTTTTTGTTAATCCCTTTTCCATTTGTATCACGGGTGAAATCCACACTAGCAAATATCTTATGGGGAGTGGAATCCCATAAATAATATTATGTCATTTCGTCAATATATCCTCAAAATTGGTATTTTCTAAATTTTGGATCTAGATTTATGATTTCTTGGTCATTATATATCGTATCTATATAACTTCCAAACATATAGAGGTTGGAATAATCCATTGTCTTGCCAATCCACATCTACATTAGAGTCCTTAACTAAATGTTCATGGAAACCCAATTCCCCATATAATAGGCGTTATTGACTATTTCGACCTAAAAAGCTTGTTTAGGTATATTAACATTGTTCTTGTTCTTTATATTAAATATATATTTTCTGCTTCACTATTCCATTTTGTTGATGAGTACATATAAAAATAAACTATCACTTATTGCTTTCTTACTTACAAGATGCATCAAATTCATTATTAGTATATTCACCTCCATTATATATCTTTGAACACATGACCTCTTTACCAAAATCAAGTTTAATACATGCTTTAAGAATTTTGAAGGATTGAGAAAACATTTTATGTCCTTTTGATAGGGTACGTCCAAATATCCTAGAATAATCATCCTTGAAAGAGATAAAGTACTTTGCTCCTCTCAGGGATAGAGCTCGTGCTTGCCACACATTAAAGTAAGCTGATTTAAGAATCATGTTAGAGTAAATTAATTCAAGAATGACCTTGTTTTTTTTAATTTAATGTGCTAAATTTTACACATTTTTATTTAAGTGTGAAACAATACCCATAAAATGGTAGTGACACCTCTATAAGTTTAGGGAGTAACTTTTGGTTAACAAGGATCTTCATTCTTTGTCTAAATATATGTCCAAGTTTTTGATGCAATACCATTGAAGATCTTTCAATACTGCTCGAAGCTACTGTTACTCTTCCTTCTAACAATATCCCTCTCTCTTTTATCTTGTATAAGTTTACATAAATATTTCCTCCTTTCATAATTACAAGTGTATCTCAAATTATCTTAATCTTGTTGACAATTTCTATTTTACACCCAAGATTTTCTAGTTGTTTTGAAGATAACAAATTCTTCTAAGTCCTTTATATGTTTTACTTCATGAAGAGTATGAATTATACCATCATACATATTTGAATTAATATTTTCAATACTAATAATCTTAAAGGATAATCATCACAACTGTAAACTAATACTCCTAAGATAGGTTCATAATAATATAACTATTCTCTTTTATGTCATGTGAAACTAGCCTCTAAGTTAAAAAAGTTATTCATCAAGCGTGATTTCCTATATCCAATTATTGTTACTGCTTGTATCACAAAGTATTCTCATCTAAAATACTTGCAAAATTTTCTTAAGGACTTGAATTTTTTCTTATTTAAATTATAACAATCATTTATTTATGTTAACTTTCTTGTCACAATTATAACATTTTAAATTCTTCTTACTTCTTGATTTTAATCTACTATGATTTTATCTTGCACTTAGCCTCATTATGTTCATCTCCTTTTTATCATTGTTAGGACTTTGACTTATTGTGAATTAGACTACTTATCTTCCTTATTATTGCATTAACTTTCTTCCTTCACAATTACGGTTGCAATGTCATCGAAGACTAAGTAGTTTATAAAAAGATTAATGTAAAGTTAATAATGAGTAAATCATACAAATTATGTGGATTTTGAAATAAAAGTTCAACAAATTTATAAAGTTGTATTTTATAGCACAACAATGAGCTAAGAGAATAGTTTAAATTAATATTGTTCTTGGTCACCACAATAGATTCTTATATATAAAGAGTATTTTAAAAAAACTATTATGAAGATGACCTCATATTTTTTTTGGGATATTGTTTCCTTTCCTCTTAATAAAAATTCATCATCCAAAGCTAAATAAACCTTCTAAAATGATTCTGGTGGATTTTACTTGATAACCGATCATTATAGGTTAGATGGCTTCATTCATACTTTCTACAGGGAAGATGCATCTGGAAAATAAGCAAAAGCTCCTCTCACTCACATTTCTTGAACAAATTATAATCCTTGTGAGATATGGTTCAACCAGATGTCATTAGCAAAGTTGGTAATGGCCGACTCATTTCATTATGGTATGAAAACTGGTTAGGGCATGGTTCACTGATCCCAACCAGGACCCCATCTTCATCTTTCCCTCTCAATGCCCAGATGACATTAGTCATCCATGTTAACTCCTGGCAGCTTCCACCTAACCTGATGCATTTGCATCCTACATACTACCAAACCTATGCTCTTTTAATATTTTCTATTAGAAAGGACAAGCGATCCATACTCTCACCAATGAGGCACCCAAAGAACTATTGATACGAAGACATCCTATCCCTGATTGGTACAATATCATTTAGAGCAAGGCCCTCACTCCTCACTTATCTTTTATACTTTGGCTAGCAATTTAGAATAAGTTAATAACAACTGACCGACTACCATATCTGTAAATGGATAAACATTGTCTTATGTGTCAGGCTTAAGTCAAAACAAGAGAACATTTATTCTTTATGTGCTCCTTCAATAATATTATATGTAGAACATTTGAAGAAAATGTCTATGGACTGATCAAAGGTAGTCTCTCTATGATATTATTCACCACTTATCATCTCAGTCTGTTGGACAACAACAGGATAAATTTATACACATTCTAGCTTTAGGACTCTGCATATATATACTATGGAGAGAAATAAACTTTAGACGTTTCGCCAACTGAAGATCGTCATTGGAATCTTTACAAATAGACATAATCTGACAAATTTGAGAGCTTATGATAATGAAGAAGCTGCATCTTCACTGCACTGCCAACATTCTCTCCTCCCTGAACGACTGAAATCACTTATGGTTCACTGCTGATCCAATAGTCTAACTTCTCTATTTTTTATCCTTCCACTTTACATGATTTTGTAAGGATTGTAGTAGGGTAATCCCCTCCCAGTAATGCTGAATTGTACTACCTTCCATATCTATTCAATAATACCTTTTTTCCTTCTAAAAAAAGATTTCTAATAATATTTACATCTTTTGCATTCCATTTAGGGTCATTTGTAAGGCTCGTTGGCTTTCCATTAATGCTATAAAAACCAGACTAAATTGGCTGGTTCAACTAGCTTAAACACGAACTGAATTGATTCCTGAGAGTTCTGGAAATGAAGGGGGGGTAGAGGGGGATTTTACTGTGAAAAATGGTAGGAAAACTAGGAAAAAGCAAAAGTAGGTGTCCCTCCTAGTTTTTGTTAATGGTTTTTGTTTATGGATTTAGTTTTTTGGAATGTTAGGGGGCTCAATAACGCCAAAAAATAATTAGCTGTACAAGCTTTGCTCGAGAGAATGTCCATTCATTTTGTGTGTTTACTAAAATCTAGGATTAGGTTCCCCCCTTTATTTGAATAAGGTATGCTCCTCAATTCTCCCTAGGTGGCCATTTTATAGCAATATAGACAGTGCCTTTAACGCTAGAATAGTGCTAGCTTGGGATCCGAATAGCTATCATTGCCACATCTTGAATTCTACGGATCAGTTAGTGCATCTAGAGTTGTCTCCTAGAACCAACTCCCTCCTAGTGACTTGCATTTATGGATCCAACAACCTAAACTATAGGAAGTTCCTCTGGGGAGACTTGGCAAACTGTATCCCTTCCATATCCTCCATGCCTTGGATTATTCCTGGGGACTTTAATGCAATCTTACACCCTCATGAGGCTGAACCTAGTAGTCACTCAGCTCTCCAAAGTATGACTGACTTTAGACATTGGGTTGATGGCCATGCACTTTACGACCTTAACGTCTCCCCGTCCCGAGAACAAAATCTCCTTTTAGGTTCTCTAACTTTCTTTTCTCTCAACCTAATTTTTTACAATTAGTGGAGGAAGCTTGGTCATCCCATATAAGGGGATCTCCTATGTTCTGTGTAGTGTCCAAACTTAAAATGTTAAAACGAGCACTCAAAGCTCTTAACTCAGGACAAGTGGGAGATGTCAATGAGAGAGTCAAGAACTGTCAAGATTCTCTTCATACCATTCAAGATAGATTGAGGCATGTACCTTAATCGAATGAGTTACTTGCTCAAGAATCAGATGCCATCAATGATCTTATTAGAGCCTTAGATGATCAATAGTGATTCCTTAAATAGGCCTCCAGGATTAAGTGGTTAAAGGAAGGGGATAGAAACACCAGGTTTTTTCACAACTCCTTAATAGCCAACAGAAATAGGAACACTATTAACTCTTTAGAAGTAGGTATTGGGAGAAGGATAGTAGGCCTTAAAGAGATTCAAGAAAATTTTGTTGACTTCTTTCAATGTTCCATTGGTAGTAGGAAACCCCTTCTTTCTTCCAAGGATTTTGTGGAGCCCCTTTTTCCTTAAGCTATATTTGAAAGTCTCTCTACTCCCCTCATAGCTGACGTTTCAGCTTAAGAAATTAAAGAGGTTTTCGACTCTTTCAATCCGAATAAGGCACCTGGCCCAGACGGGTTCAATAGTTTTTTTTTTCAAACATACTTGGCACATCATTGGGGAGGATATTAATAGGGCTATACAAGATTTTTTTTCAGCGTGGGAAACTTCTTAAAGAGCTTACTTATACTTTTATTACTCTTATACCGAAAAAAGCTCACCCATCCTCAGTGGTAGATTATCGACATATCTCCTGTTGTAACATGTTGTACAAAGTGATAGCTAACATCTTAGCAAATTGGATTAAAGTAATTCTCCCCCACATTATTAGTCCTAACTAAAGTGCATCAATAAAAGATAGGAGAATTGGTGATAACATCTTGCTTGCCCAAGAAATTTTAAAAAATTACCACCTTGCTAATAATCAAAAGAGATGTGCCTTTAAGATCGACCTCTAAAAAGCCTAAGACTCCATACATTGGGATTTCTTCTTTAATTCTTTAGAGGCTCTAGGCCTTCTTCCCAAGTTCATATCTTGGATCCAAAAGTGTGTGTCTTCCCCTTCTTACTCCATTTTGATCAATGGTTCCCCTACCAAAATTTTCAAAGGTAAATCTGGGCATAGACAAAGAGAACCCTTATCCCCTTACCTTTTTATTATTTGTATGAAAGTTTTTCAAGGAGCCTGAATGATTGCATTGTTAGAAACCCTTCCTTTAAATATCATTGGTGATGCAAATCTCTTAATCTTAACCATCTTTTGTTTGCGGATGACCTCTTGCTCTTCTGTCATGCTGATATCAACTCTTCCCAACTCTTGATCAATTGTCTTAATGCCTTCTCTCATTTTTCTGGAATAGAAATGAATTCTTCCAAGAGTCAGTTCTTCCTTTCTCATGGTATGGAGCACTTGACGACCTAATTGGAACAAATGTCTGGCCTTAGCAGAGGTTCCCTACCCATAAAGTATCTAGGAATTCCCCTCATTACAGGAAGGTTATTGAGGAGAGAATGTTTACCCTTATTGAATAAGATTGATGTGAGGGTTAATAAATGGACCCACAAAAACCTTTCCTATGTGGGTAGACTTCAACTAGCGAGTTTTGTCCTTTCTTCATTCTAGGTGTATTGGGCCTCTCTCTTTATTCTCCCATCTTCTGTCCTCAAAGAACTAGAAGCTAAACTCAGGAACTTTCTATGGGTTGGAAGGGTAGATAGTCACCATCAATCCAAAGTTAAATGGAGTGACCTTATCAAACCAAAAAAGGAAGGGGGTTAGGGATTAAATATTTGCTAACTTGGAACATTGTTTTGTTAGGAAAGAGGATTTGGTACCTTTTCAATGATAGCAAAGCCATGTGGGTTAAATGGGTGCATACGATCATTTTGAGACAGCAAAATTTTTGGAATGCTTAACCTACCACCAATAGCTCCTGGAGTTGGAGGAAACTCTTGAGTGTGAGGGAAAAATTAGGGAATCAATTTAGGTTTAGAATAGGTAATGGGCAGTTCACTCTTTTATGGTAGGATCCTTGGCATCCGAGGGAAATCCTAAGGGATTTCTTATCACCGAGATAGATACATGGATCGGGGTTACTTATGACAGCAAAGGTATCTGAAATAATTAGCAATAATGCATGGCGGTGGCAGGTATTTCCTATGGAGCTTATTGAGGACTTTGAACCTATTACCAACCGAATAGTTCTCTGGATCACTTGGAATGGCTGCCTTGTTCTTCAAAAATTTACACCAATGTTTCAACCTATAACCTCTTAAGACCATCTTCCCAACAAGTACCTTGGTACTCCCTGGTTTGGTTCAAACATAATAGCCCAAGATGATCATTCATTCTTTGGCTAGCCGTCTTAAAAAAACTTTTAACAAGGGATAAACTTCACTTTCTATATACCCCTAACCATTGTTCTCTTTGTATTTCAGACATGGAATCAAATGAATATCTATTTTGCAATGCCCTTTCTCCAAATCTGTTTGGACCCATTGCCTCACCCACTTCCAAATCAGCATTCCCAACTGCTCCAGCCTTCCTTCTATCCTGTCTTGGTTTCACCAACATCCTCAGCAGAGT
>JANVCL010000002.1:25844088-25863894 GCA_026546855.1 Erythroxylum incrassatum | reverse complement strand
TTTCTTTTAACTATGATCACCTATTTATGCTTTATACATCATCAAAATTAATAAAATAAAGTTTTCAACCATTTTTCGTTATAAATGTGATAACAAAACCACATAATTTATTACCCTTTTTCTTATTTTATATGAACTTAATTTTAATAAAATTTTCTCTTGTATGCACCAGGTTACCTAAATTATTTATTTGTTTACTTACTTTTCACGAGTAATGAATCTAGGTCAATATTCTTAAAATTTTAAATCTATATTTCAAATTTGATTCTTTTTACATAGACCACCTTCTACTAATTTGACTTAAGGTGAATGATTGTCCCAAGATTTTGAAGCATTACTTTGTCTTCAGCATGTCTCCTAAAGGAAATTATTCATTGACCAACAACTTCACTTTGAAACAGTATTTAATAAGTTCTTGATTGATTATATATTTATTTTAAAATGTTTAATGATTAATATTATGATGTGTCTAAGATATTTATTTTGGTTTTGGCATAGGTTGGAGGAATAATAACTAAAATGAGCTAAATTCACATCCTTACTGTTGGACACCCCGCCCTCGCAAGACACGTGCCCGACTTCATAAATGACATCTGAACACGCATACCTTAAGGGTGGTGTGCTCACACCAATCAGTCACCAAAATCACAAATTGACTTCTTAAAAACAATTGTAGCTCTGTGTTTCTAGTTATTTTTTAAACAAGAATCATCTCATTCGGAGCTCTATAGATCAAGATATGATTAAAAAGCCAAAATATGTTCATAACGAATTCATACGCTTTCAACCGATTCCCTCCCTTTCTTTCCATCAATATTTTTCAAATAAATACCAAAGGCTATCAATTTTTTAGAGATAAAGAAATGTGTTAGGAATCTATTGGTTCAAGAATCAAGTCATATGGAGGTCAGATGACAAAGTTATGGCTAAAAGAATCAAACATGTTCAGGTCTGGGAAAACCTTCGGGTGCACAATCATAACGAGTCAAGATCGTGACTTCCCATGAAAAGTCACGCACGTGACTTTTCAAAATTCTTGCAGAGACACTTTTGAAAAAATTTTGTGATGATTCACGATCGTGACTTCCCTTTTTCTTCATCAGACCTGTTGTTTTTAAAAGAGCATAACTTTTACTATAGATTTCGGATTAAGGTCATTCTAGGACAGTTTCGAAGAAGACTTCTAGACCTACAACATCTATGAAGACCCTGAAGAAAGTTTTTGCCTCTAAAAAGGGTCAAAATCATAAATTATTGTAGTTGTCCCGTATATACATCCTATGCAGCATCACCAACTTATAATGATCATATCTCTCAACTCTGATATCCAAAAATTTCATACTTTATATGGTTGGGAAGCTAGAAAGATAAGCTACAACTTTAAGTAGACAAATTTGTCTAATTCAATCTAGATTAATACAATTTTTCACCTAAAGTCAGAGCATAAATTTTACCCTTCTGAAAGACCTGAAAAATGCAATGTACAACTTGGAAGGTCATGAGCAAAACACAATTATATTTCATTAATATCAAAAGATAAGAGTTTACAAAGCTTTAATGGGCATTTTGAGCCATAATACGTCATTTCAAAAATCCCAAAATACAAAAGATACTTCAACAAATAATACTTGAAATGCGACTAAAGCCTTGTGTTTACAAAATCTAGCTTAAAATACAAAAATATGCATAATCGGAGTGATGCCTTGACTCTATTTCACTCGATCTTTTGCTCATCACCTGGAGATGAAAAAGAATGGGGTTGAGCTTAAAAGCTCGTGGGTAACAAGTTTATAATGGAGAACAAGCAAAACCATTGAAAATGCTCAATGTCATAAAAATTTTGCATCAAATACATAAAACACATATTTCCCAAATTCTCAACTTGTCAACACATATCATAAACACATAAGTCACATATGCATCAAATTATCATCTAATCATAAACACATAAGCAATTCAGAATGGTTTGGGTAGGTCTATAAATGGAACGTACTTACACATTCTCACATAATGGTCTTGTGTAGTCGTAGACAGAACGTACTATCGCAATCTCACATAATGGTTTTGCGTAGTCGTAAATAGAATGTACTATTGCAATCCCACATAATGGTTTTGCGTAGTCGTAAATAGAACGTACTATCGCAATCCCACATAATAGTTTTGCATAGTTGTAAACATAAGGGAGTCCATGAAGGAGCTCCATGCTACTAGCTGGCAAGCGAGAGAAGTCTTTAATAGAGTCGAAGTACACTTGACTTAACAAAATGGACCACCTCAAACCCACATAATCATGCATTTCACAACTTGTAAACATGTTGCCCAAAATGGCACATTTCCGAAACATGATTTCATAAACATAATATCTTTTCAAAAACCATTTTCATATTCTTTCCATAAGTCATCAACACAATCCATATACCAAACATATAGCAATTTCTCAACTCATTCAAGAAGCAATAAATGCAAAATTTATAACACAATTGAAAACATTTAACTTTCTTGATTTGAAAAATGTTCGTAGCTCATAATTTCCACCATAAACATGTAACATTTTCTCAAAGCGTTTAGAGAGCAATAATTACCTATTTATAAAGTAGTTAAAATCATTTATTTCCATTATTTGAAAGAAAAATTAATGGCTTATTATCTCAATTATAAACATGTAACCCACCTTGAATTCCTTGCTTAAGAATTTGCTTAAGGATGCTTTTCCTCTTGCTCTTCTTGCCCTTCTCGATTTCCTTTAACAATAGCAAAATTCTATTTAATAGGAATTCAAATTGAAA
Source organism: Erythroxylum incrassatum (assembly GCA_026546855.1). Taxonomy (NCBI): domain Eukaryota; kingdom Viridiplantae; phylum Streptophyta; class Magnoliopsida; order Malpighiales; family Erythroxylaceae; genus Erythroxylum; species Erythroxylum incrassatum. The sequence goes on along the minus strand of JANVCL010000002.1, from coordinate 25,861,108 downwards.
ACTCAAAGAAAACACATTCACTAAAATTGATCCTAGAATACTTAAACCTATGCATTTCCTAAGCTTCATAAACCAAAACCCTTCAAAAAATCCAAAAGATAAAAAATGCTCTTACCTTAACTCTTCTCCAAATGAAGAGATGTTTGGCCCAAATGAAAGCTCTTATCTTCCTCTTTCTTTTTCTCTTCTAGAACAACCTCAAATCCCCTCTTGAAAACTAAGAAATGATGAAACCCTAACTCAAACTTCCTTCTTTTCTCTCAAACACCAAAACCTCTGTTCCTCTCTTCTTTGTTTTTAGTATTCTCTTCTTCCTTCTCTCCTTTATTCACATTTTCTCTTCTCAAAATCAAGACATCATTTTCCTCTTCCCGGTCTAACTTTAATGAGTGCTAAAAGTCCACTTTACCCTTCCTTTAATGCTTTATAACTTTAATGCTTAAGTGACATACCAAAAATGCCCTTTATGCATTCTTACCACTTTTAATTCAACTAACCCATGAAATAAATCCTACTAATATAGACATAATAATTAACTCCCAAAAATTCACCTATCAAAACCTCATAATTATTTAAATCATGCTTAACTACAGGAAAAAATTTGGGGGCCAACATCTGCTCTATACAAAGAATAGTTTGCTCAATATGAAGGATTGGAAATCACATGAATCACACTTTCACTATAAACGGTACTTATTAAGATTGAAACATCAAGCATACAGTGGAATTATTTCCTATAAATATGACTTATTCATTTATGATATGAATTATTTCCTGTAATTCTTTTTTTCTTCTTGAACAACTTCAAATTCCCTCTTGAAAGCTAAGAAATGATGAAACCCTGACTAAAACTTCCTTCTTTTCTCTCAAACATCGAAACCTCTCTTCCTCTATTCTTTGTTTTCGGTATTCTCTTCTTCCTTCTCTCCCTCATTCACATTTTCTCTTCTCAAAAGCAAGACCACATTTTCCTCTTCCCATTCTACCCTTAATGAGTGCTAAAAGTCCACTTTACCCTTCCTTTAATGCTTTATAACTTTAATGCTTAAGTGACATACTAAAAATGCCTTTTATACATTCTTACCTCTTTTAATTCAACTAACCCATGAAATAAATCCTATTAACATAGACGTAATAATTAACTCCCAAAAATTTACCTATCCAAACCTCATAATTATTTAAATCATGCTTAACTAAAGAAAAAAAATTCAGGGGCCAACACTTACCCTCCACTTTAGAAGTTTTGGGTTTAAAACTCCTATTCATTGGCAACAAAGTATATTTCTTTCCATTCTTCTGCAACTTGTATGTATTTTCTCTACCATCATAATGTGTTGCAACATCAAACTGCCAATGTCTACCAAATAATAGGTAATAGGCATCCATGTCTACCAAATCAAAATAAATTTCATTCTTATACTGACCGATAAAAAAGGATACCTTGTAGCATTCAGTCACTTAGATCTTGTCACCTACTTTAATCCAGCTGATTGAGTACGGGTTAGGGTGGGTGCTTCTCCACCTTGAATCCTAGACTTTGTAGAACATCTCTTCATATGATATTTTCACAGCTATCGCTATCAACAATCACGTCAAACACGCAACTGCAAATGGTGCACCTGGTTCTGAATAATTGATGCCCTTGGGTATCATCCTCCTGTTTTGGGGTGAGCATCATTCTCTTGATCGTATAGTTCTGGCTTTCTTCATTTTTTGCTCCACCATCGAACTCGTAATCCTCTTTTTCACCATTTGGACCACAGTTTATCTCTTCCTCCTCATCCTCACATTCTACCATATGGACTATCTTTCTGAGGGGACAGTCACTGGATCTGTGGCTTGTCTGATTGCACTTAAAGCACTTCCCTGGGATAGGCCTAGCGTAGGGATTAGCCATTTTAAGTCCTTCTTTCGTTTCAACCACCTTCTGCTTCCCTACAACTCTATGTTCCTGGGTTCTGCTCTCTGTGATTGTTTTGCTTTTATTAATGGTAGTTTTGGAGGTATCTCCACTATAATTTCCACCATAATTCGCACTATTATTTCTGTGGGAGTATTCTTACTTGTTCCTCTCCTGCATCAACTGTGCAGCCTTTAAAGCCAAATTTCTAGCTTTAGACAAGGTTCTTACTACCTACACCCCACAATTCTGTCTTTAATGGTTGATTTTAAGCCCTTCAAAAATCTGACTACCTGTTGTCCTTCAGTTTCTCTCAGGTCATTCCTAGTCGCTAGCCTAGTAAATTCTACATAATATTCATCTACAGATTTTTGACCTTGTTGGAACATTTGGTCCTGCTGAAATAGAAATTGCTCATAATCTAGAGGGAGAAACTCGTTAGGCAATAACTGCCTCATCCTTCCCCACATTCTGATAGGTATTTTTCCTTCATAGGACCTCTTAAACTGTAATCTCTCCCACCACGTAGAAGCTCCCCATCTCAATCTACATGCAACTAATTCGACTCTCATTTCCTTCAAAATCTCCATATATTCAAAAAAATGCTCCATCTCTGGCATCCAATCGAGGAAACTCTCAATATTTAAATTGCCATGAAAATAGGGAATATCTACCTTTAATTTGTATTCCATTTTTTTTACCATAGTTATCCCTCCAGTAACCCGCAAGTCTTCTGGGAGTTCTTTTGAATATTCTTCTTCTTCTTCTTCTTCTTCTTCTTCTTCTTCTTCTTCTTCTTCTTCTTCAGAATCATCTAATAAACTGATCTACCGCCCATGCTTACGAACTCCAGCAATAGGTAAAACGGTAGGTTGTCTGTGAGCTGCGCCGCCATGAAGCACTCTCCTGCCATCATTCTGGTTCCTGTTGGGGATGTCGAGCCGCTCCTCTAACCGAATCATAATCTCTTCTAGGAAATCAAAGTGTTACTCATGACGGTGAAACCTGACATGAATCTAATCAACCTAAATTGTCAATCTCCACACCACGATTTGGGGTCTTAGCCCTCCGATCATCGTCAAAAGAACTGTTGCCAACTCTACTTGGACCGCCTGACATTCAATCGTCAAGCAACCTGCTCTGATACCAAACTGATGCAGCGAGAAAGCGATAAATTTCACACAAAATAGAAAGAACTTCCAATTGTATTTGAATTCGGAATGTTTTAATACCCTAAGACGTCTCTAAACAAGGATTTAAATAAAATAGTAAACCTAATAAAAATAGAAAACAAAAAATTATGATAATACACTAAAACTAGTAAGGTTTAAAAAAATCATCATTTGTTATGATAAGATTATATTCAAAAAGTTATGTTAATATTATAATATACACAACAGTCTCTTATTTATAGGGATGACAATGGGCCACCTGAGAGCTTCTGTTTAAACCTAAGATAGCCTGAGCTAAACCAATTTTTTATCTTTTAAATTTAAAAAATATAAAATGACGTCATTTTTTATATTTGTTTTGCCTCATATCAAGCCAAACCTAGGCTACCCAAGCCCTAATTCCACTTGAGGTCCATCAACTTAGACTTGACGTGTTGACCACTAGTCGGGTTAGCCTAAATAACTTAGGCTTGACCATTACCAAGTATAATTATATCTTCCTCATGAAATAGGCATGATTTTAAATTTAAATATGACTTATTATAAAATATTTAAATTTAAATAAAATAAAAATGAATTCATAAATTTTTTTAAAATTTTAATAAATATATAAAATATAATTGTGACGTGTTTTACAAATGAAATTACTCAAGATTTGAATAATAGATTGTTACTCAATAGAAGTAACAATCTATTAGACACTAACCACTAAAACAGTTAACCAGGAGGATGACAATAGGTCAGCCAATGGGCTGATCTCGCTATTTTAAAAAAAATCTTTTTAAAATTAAAATTGTAAAATAAAGTCTTTTATTTTAATTGAGTCAGGGTTTGGGTTGCCTAGGCTTAGGTCTACCTGAAACCTAACTCTTCTAAAAAAAATGGTTTCGTTTAGCTTAAAAAAATTAGACCTTAGATTAGTTTGGTCCTAATTTAACTCATAAATTAACCCATTAAAATTTAGGCGTGAGACCACTAGCCGATTGCCATCTCTTTACGAGGTCACCTATTACTGGTTACATAAGATAACGAAACAATGACATTGTCATGAAATATGTTTGTCAATTAAGACAAATCTTTTTTTGGAAAATTAACTAAAATTATAAAGCTAAAACTTATTTCATATTCATTTTAATTTCTATTTTATTGAGATGAATATGAATTTTAATTAAAAAATAGTTATATAAAGAAATAAATATTTATTTAGAGAATTTTGTATATTCAGTGAACTCTTTCCTTACGTATCAAATCACAAAACGAAATCATAGGGAAAAAAAGAGTGGTGGAGAATACCTTGACTCGTTCCAAGTTGAACGCCTGGTTTGAGATCCTCCGGTGTAGAGCCCACTTCTCACCTTCTAGTGCAAGCAGCCCCTCTCCGAACAGCGTCTTAAGCTGAGGAGTAGCCTGCAAACTTTTCTTAAACGACCCACTCGCATTGGTGAGAATTTCCTTTATCATCTGCACGTCGTGAATCAACAACGTCGGCTTCCAGGCGATCCAACAAAGGAAAGTCCTCCCGTACAGGCGTGACCACTCGTGGTAAAAAAGCAATACCCTGTGAGTGACGTCGTGGTTGAAACTCATAGACTTTGCATCTGCTTGAGCGTAAAACCGACCTATTTCCGAAATGTTTCCGATGATCGGACGGTAACCAGGCCCACCGACGCCTTGTCGTTTGAAATGGTCTTGAATTCTGAAGGGTACCCATATAATTATGTGTATGAGTTTCAAGATGCAGAAACTAAGTAAAATGATTGCAATAACTTGAAGAAGACGAAGAGCATCCATGCTTAGATAGGTATATCTCTTGGAGAGCAAGACAGAGAGAACGAGATAGTCAGAGGCTCAGGGGAGTTGTTACCATAGTCGACAAATGCAATGATTCTAATGTCAAATATGTCAATTTAAAAATGGTGCTCGACTTGGAATTTGGTGTCATCAAAATATATATTATATAAGAAGTTGCAAGTTGCCATATTCCAACCATGTATATGTTAAAATACAGGTCTGGGACAGTGTAACTCTGACTTGTAGCTCTTATATAATCAAAAGGTTCGTGGCTACTAACTAAGATAACATATTGGCTTAAACGCTATATACCACACTCTGAATATTTTCTATTTTTTTAATCTTTTGATTGAGAGCATAAGATCATGGATAATGAAAAGAATTGATCTATCTAGTATGATTGATCAAATATGAAAATTAAAGAACTTAAGTTTTAAAAATAAATAAGTTAAGTTTGAATTTAAAAATTAAGTTTTAAAAATAAATAAGTCAAGTTTAAGTAAAAAAGTTAAAGATCAAATTTAAGTTGGACCTATAAAAATCATTAACGGATGGTTCCCTAACATTTTCCATTTGATTTATATGAAAAGAGTAAACATAGTCATCCAAATTTTATATATACAAACTAAATTGTCATAAGTATATATAGTTAATGGTAAATTCTATTTGGTGTAGTTCTAAAATAGCCTAATGTAAGCTAAGACGTACATCACTTTTATCACAGTTTTCATAATATAATACTTAATTTGAAAAGTAATATCATTTGAGTTCCTATTTTTGTTTATACAAGGAAAAATTGAAATTGGAATAGAACATGATCAAATTGAAGCAATTTTGAAAGAATTAGAGAAGGAACTAGAACACAACTCCTACAGAAAGCTATGTTAAGGATTGTGTCCAAAGATGGTCACTTTTGTTTCTCCTTCACACCTCACATACCCTCGTATTGCCCCCTGGATGAAGAAAATGGTATCTTACATAGTACTCATGTGTAAGTCCCATGTTAACGTTATATGTTTTAGAAGAATTGCCAAAAAAGTCTTTTAACAAAAAAACATCAAGAAGTCAATTTTGAAACTGTTCTACTTCAATTTTGATCATGATTACATCATTCTTTGAAGATAAACCAGGATTTCAACAAGAATTCTTTAAAGATTCAAGTTTCAAGAATAACATTCTTGATATGTTTTCTTAATGATGTTTGGGTTGATATTCTTTGTTTGATTATGAATTCAATAGGTTATAGATTTAATGTAGGATGAACCTAAGATGTAATATAATTTGATTTAATGAATTTCTAGTTTTCTTGTGATTTATCCGTATTTTTATATTGATTGAATTGAAGAGAAAAAGTGAAACTTCAATAATTGATTCAGGCATTAAGATTTGAGAGATGAGATGTGTAGTTAGATCATTACATAGATGCAATGGGCTAAGTGTGATCTATTTGAGAGAAAGTCGCAAGATTTTCCTACGTTAAGATAAAACTTACCAAAAGTGTTTATAGAACAAATTAAAGTTTCTTAGGTTGTCTATATTCAAAATGTATTTGATTGATTAACCTATGAATAAAGATCTTATCTCTTATGAGAGAATAAAATCTAAGTTAGAAGCTCTTATTCGTCTAAAAAACTAAAGTTATTCATCAAATTAAGGTGAAATAAAATATGGTAAAGTTCTAAGGAAACTGACCTAAACCTAGTTGTTTTATTAATTGATTTATAACTTTGCTCTAGTATTTCATTTTAATAGTTGTTTTATTTTCATATAAAATTGTTAATATAACTTGTTAAGTTTGTGGATAGTGGATAGTTAATCAATAATACCCATGGGATTGACCCGTAATCACTTCGATCTTGCGGTTAAAACATATACAGTATTGTAGCCTCTTACCAAACTCAACATAACTTAACTATGATTCTAACAAGTTATAGAAACATGACGGTATGACATTCATAAACAGCCGATGTCGAGAACTTCATGTATGTTAATTTCCTCGTTTCATATTCACTCTTACTTTTAATTATAACTTACTAATTATAATATGTTGTATTTGCCGCCTAATAGGACCAAATACAACAAACAATTGGGAAATGGTCGCAGGATGAACCACCTGTTGATGAGACCTAGGTATATTTTTATGTTGTCAGTGGCAGGGACAGTCGGGGAAGGATCTTTGGGCTAGGATCATCTGCCAATGCATTTTATTCGCAGTCTTCCACTATGTCGACAACAGCTGCATCTAGTTCAGAACCAACAAACCGACGTATCGGTCAGCTTGAGGCCACAGTTAATACGTTGATGGAGGTAATTAATAAGCTACAAAATGACATAGTGGAAATCAAAACGAAGGCTACAGACTCACAACAGCAACGCTCACCAGGACAATAGGATTGTTGTATTCAAAAATTTGGTTTTCACTTATATACTACTAAATGTTACAATTTGCAGTTAAGACTGTTTACAATATTTATGTTCATTTGCCATTTACTATGGGTTCAAAACTCCTAAGCTTATGTTACGGTAATTTATAATTTGTTAACCTAGGAAAAAAATTTAACGATCAGATTTTCGACAAATTGTCCTATTAATAGAGATTTATAGGCGACTTTAGCGATCAAACAAAATCTACTTTTGAATTACACATATGAATTCAGCAACTTTGATTTTACAGTTTACTCATTACCGACGAAACCTTCAGAAAAATTACCGACGGTTCCGTCGGTTAATAACACAAAGTCCCTCCGACGGTACCGTCGGTGACTATGCCTACGATACCGTCGGAATTTCTGACCTCACCTCCGACGGTTCCGTCGAAAGGAGTCTTCGGGCCTATTCCGACACTTCTCCTCTTCGGTCGGTAATTTATACCGACTGTATGATGTTACCGTCGGTATTTATTACCGACCGCTCTGTCGCTGACGACTTCATCCGTCGCTCCTGTTCGTCGGGAAATATTGTTACCGACGAAATTTTCACTAGTTTCGCCGGTAAATTCCGTCGGTAACGGTGCTTTTTCTTGTAGTGATTATTAATAGTAGTTGATTTGTTAAAAATATTGAGAAATAAAAATTAGTTTTACATCAAATTTTAATATATTTTAATTAATTACATTTAATTACTAAAAATAGAAAATATATAATTGATTAATTATATTGTCACAAGCGTGAAATAGGAATGATTTTTATTCCTCTAAAATATGGAGGGTATCGAGTAATGCTTGACAGTTAAATATGAAAATACTATTCCTATAATGATAATATACAATCAATTATTAGTATTTAATTTCTTACCCATTGATTCATTCTCAAACCTATCAACCAAGCACCCTGTTAAATATTTTCTAATATCAATCTTATATGGAATTAATTGTAGTTCAAGTTACAATTTGTAACTTGGATTACAATTGATCTCACAAAGTCAATAATATATTAAACGATAGATAGGCCTAAAGATGGCAATTGTTAGGCCACGCTTGAGTCTACCCAAGCTCAAGTTCAATATGAAGGCTAATCGAGTCTTATACAACAAGCCCAAGTTTGAGCCCAACCAGGCCAAAGAAAAACGACATCGTTTTATACGTAAAGGTAGGGTCTTAGGCCAACTTGAGCTTGAGCCCTGAGGTTGATTGGGTTGAACTTAGGGCCGATTGTCGTCCCTAAAGGCCCATTGTAAATTCACTAATCTGCTTCTATTAGAATATCCAATACGTTTGTTTCAGTGGGTATGGACCACTTCAAGTTTAAGGCGTATGATAAAACAAGGCATGCAGTACCCAAAGCTCCTCACCACCCTATGAAACTGCCTCTGAAAACCATGGACACCGGTGACTTCCATCTGAACTATCAAAAGCTTTTCTCATAGCTATCAGAACCTTCTCGCTAATTTTTTTCCCCATCTCCTTTCCTTTTTTTTTTTTCACAATTCCAGACGAAAACATATACAACTCCAGACACAGCAGGCAGGAATTTAACCAAAGTAAAAATGGAACTCCCCTCAGGAACTTGTTCGCGATAAATAGTTGCAAACCTTGATGCATGTAAAATCAGCGCATCAACCATCCAAAGCCATTCTTCCGTGTCAAGATGAGCATTCTATGTCTTCCAAGAATTCAATCCGTCCAACATTTTACTGAACAAGCTAATCTTAGACATGAAAACTGTACTCAGATGAATATTGAGACCTGTGATCCCATAGGCAAAACAAACGCAATTTCCAGCAAAGACGAAAGTCCAATCAGTATTTAGACACAGATTTGGCCAAATCCCGAACAGGAAAGCATTCCTTTCAACCTACAATCATCTATTGTAGCTAAGTTATTGGCTTAAGGAAGCCGGCAAGACAATTCATTTAACCTTCAAGAAATCACCATGCTACAGTAAATTCATTCACAATTAAATAGATGCTGTAGATAGAGCTTAAGAGATCACAACTTCAACAGAGGTACACGATGCAGGAATTAGATTAATAGAACTTATATTTATTCACAGACCTAGAGTAATCTGGAAAACAACTGATATAGTTTCGAGCGTAGACAGTCGAGGGAAAAAAAGGACATATCCAACTTGTAATGAAAAAACACTCTGCAGGTGTCAGTTGTTTAGTAAGGTGCTGGTGCCGACAAATACATACGTTGAATGACCCATAGCAACCACTATGAAAGCTTATACCAGGCTATATGGAAATAGTTTCTTCGTCAAAGTCTGCCTTCGAAAAACAAAAGTTGTAAATAAAATTTTTCAAAGCAGTCTTATAACGTCTATATGTGCTTCAAGATTTAAATGTTAAACTTCAAACAGCTTAATGAAACAGACTACTCATCTTATTCAATGGATCTCTTAACAATCACTTCTCATCATCAGAACAAGCTAACACTATCACTTGAGGATCAAATTCAGTAAATGCTTTCAAATAAACATGCAGGAGGCAACCACTCTGGTTTTGTCAGTAGCAGTTTAAAATCATGTGCCTAACACCTGATGATTGTAGGGACAATATAAAATATGTCAATTAACTAAAAAAGATCAAGAAAATTGTAAATCTGAGCTGCTGAATTTTTGGTATATTTGCTGGAAGTTGAAGTTCAGGTTTGGAATGTCAGCTTACACAACTAAAACTTGAGGCCTAGGTTGCTGGAAATTCAGATTAGGGTTGTTGGGAATTCTAGTAGCAAAATCAAAACAACTCCTAAGATTATGAAATTATGAATCACCCTTAAAGTCTAATAATCACTCTTATATGAAAGAGACACACTTTCTAATTGAAAACTCAATATAGAGAAAATTTTGTTAATTTCACCAGAAGGTTAATTACATATGTATAAAAAGTTCTCGGTTGATTACATATGCATAAAAAGTTCTTGGAAGCCTAATCCTACTAGTAAAGGAATCCCAACAAAGATTTCTAGTATGAAAATGAATCCTGATCTAATAAAGATTCTCTATTACTAAATAAGTTTAAATTATAAACAAACTAGTACAATCTAATTAACTTGTTATGTCTCATATCTAGTAAGTAATACTTAGTCTGCCTTGCTGCCACTATTCACTAAACAGTAACATAAATAGCGTTACACCATCTCCTATTCTCAAGTCTACCAATTTAAGCTAGTGCTTGAGTGATGTGCCTCTTTTATTTCGCTTATAGACTTTTAAGTTGTTTTGCAACACTTGAGCAGACAAACATTCTTTGCCATATTCTCCTTGTTTTTCCATCTTTTCTGAAACGTTCTCTTTCTCTAGCTTCATCAGAATCCCTAAATTTTTTCTAGGTTTTTCATTCAACTTAATATCTAGAACTCCATACAAAAAAAAAAAAAAATGAAGAAGAAGAAACTTGTAGGACAATTTTCATGTATTCCTCAAACAACTCAAATACACAGCAAAACTCTTCAAAGTTTTTTTTTAAAAAAAAAAGTTACATAAACTTATCATCAAAACCATACCACAAACTGCAAAGTGAAGGACAAACTTCATTCAGAAATAAAATAAATAAAACTCTATTACTTAAGTTGCATATAAGCTTTCAAGCAGGTGAAAGGAACAAAGAAGAATCTTCTGGTAGTCTTTAATGTTTCTTTGCCAGAAATTTTAAAGCTTATGCATAACTGAAGCAATAAAGCCTCATCAAAATTCCAAAACAATCCTAAAGCTTAAAGCAACTGCAGCATACCCCTCAATAACTGAATCAAGATGACATCACTAAAACAAAGGGAAATAACCAAGATATAGTTATCAGTTACTGGAACAATGTCCAGTAGGACTCGTTAGAAAGTTTTCTCCAAGCAGAATACCTCTAATCTTATGGGAATGGCCATAGGTTCCAAAAAAAAAAAATAGCAGCTTTATCATTCACATGCCAAGGCTAACACTACATATACAAAACTCATATGCGTAGCTCAATATAAAACAAGATTTTGATCACTAGGTACCACCGAGCGTCATGGCATTACTTGATATTTTTCCTCAGAACTTCATCCCCTAATTCTAAGAATTTAAAGTGTAACAAAAACATTGTTCAGCTAAGAACGATGAAAAATGTATAACTACCATAAAATCTCTTAGCAAGCAAATAATTGATCTTTTAGTCTAGAACAGTCAAGGCCCGGTTCTATAGTACCCATCTTTTACGGAGAAAGTAACACATGAAAACATCAAAATCTAATACCAAGTTTGAATCTCACTAACGTGAAATAATCACCTTTTCATCACTTAACATAAAACTAAAGCCTCACTTCCATCTAGAAGGCCAAAATGCGTGTACACCGTAACCGGTCTTCCAATTATCCAAGTAAACAACTTTCTTCACTGCCCAAAACGAAACGAACAGCGCAACAAGCATTGCCAGTCTCTGTGTGTTCACATTCTTAACTCTAACCAGGACATGGGTCATGAAAGCCAGCATCAATCCAACAATGGTGTACAAGAACCCAACCGCGAATCCCTCCGCACCCAGCTGCATCCCAGACCCCTGGTAAAAGAATATCAGCTTACTTGGATCATTCCGATCCGCCAAAAACATGGGCATTTTCCGAATAATATTATGCATCGCACCGGAGACACTGAAGAAATACACGAACAACGCGCCGGCCAACCATACTTTCCGATCATGAAGCATGGTCTCTCCGGTCAACACCTTCTTGATCATAAACGGTGTCCAAATCAGCAAACCAGCGACGATAATACCCAATTGTAGCCTAGAAAACATGGGTGGGCGTTGGATTGGTCCAACGGAGAGCTTTGTTCTTGATTGGACAAACTCCGCCATAGATTCTGCCATTCTAGAGAAGTCCCCCTGATCCATCTGATCCGACTCTTTGGGGTCCTTGACATGTGGACCTACGAGGCGGATATGGGGAAGTGAATTGACACCGAAGAGAGCGAAGGAAGACTGAGATTCCTTGAACTCGATATCGCAGAAGAAGAGCTTAGCGTGAGAAGGGGATGAATTGTTGGGGTTATTGGAGATGAAGGAAGTGGCGACAATGGAGAACTCGCGGCGGAGGTCTTGCAAGTGGAGCTCGTTCTTGTCATGGAGCTGGGTGGCGTCGAAGAAGATGAGGAGGAAGTAGGGTCTTGGGGTTTTAGTGGAGGTTATGAAACGAGAGACCAGGCGGTCGTCGAGGTGTATTAAACCGGAATGGGATTGGGATTGGAGAGAGAGGAGGTCGGCGACGAGGTCCGAATTGGGATCGGCAGTAACACGGGGAAGAGAAAAGGAGAGGAGGGTTGCTAAAAGGAGGAGGAGAAAGGTGGGTGGGCTGCGACTTAGAGATGTCGCCATTTTGGTTGAAGGCTTTTTTTGGGTTCTGCTTCTGCTTCCGGTTCTGGTTCTTGCTTTGTGACATCTTACGTTTACTTCGTGTTGTCTACGTGTTATGTCCAATGACCAAGTGACAACTAGGCATTCTTTCTAACTTAGGTTTCTACAAACCAAACGATGTCGTAGTTTTATTCTTTTTCTTTCCAATTGTTGAAGTCAAACTGGCAGAGCTAGTTCTCGCAGTTCTGCACTAGATGATCTTAAATTAACGAAAGCAGAATCTCCTATGCGTAACTGAGTTGGTAAGCGCTGTTCTGATTTAAGTGAGATTACGAATTCAAAATCTTTTTATATATGTAGGTGCTTAAAATTTGAGGTTAAAGTTTTACTTTTCGTAAAAAATCAGGTGCTTCCTTATAGTTGGAACCCTTTTAAAACACATTGTAAGCAAAAAAAGAAAAGAAAGCAGACCAAGATAAATACCTTAAGGTTATATTGGTTAGGCCTAAGTTTTCAATAAAACGAAATGAATTATAATAAAATAGAACATAAATAAATATAATATTAAAATTTGTTATTTAGGAAGGATAAAAGAGTTCGTAATATAGTATAGTAAAATATTGTTTAAATAAAGAGTTTATAATGTAATATAGTATATTATTTTATGTTCCATCCTAAACTTTCTAAATCAGAGTTTTTTTTTCATTTTTACTATTTAGAATGAAATGCGAGACAATAAGAAATTTTCTTCTTCTATCACATTCTATTCTATTCCATTATAAACCAACCTCTCCAACAATAAAATAATATTACATTTCATTCTATTCCACCCTTAACCAAAAAAACCCTAAGTATGGGGTACCTCATTGATTCAATTCAAATGCCAAGCTTTTAACCCGCTGTGAAAGTAATTTATTATAATCGAAGAATAGAAATATACAAATATAATTTAAAATTTGAAGAAAACCTTAAAAGATATTAAATTTATTAATAGAAACAATGAAATTAAGGAAAATTAACAAGTTGTGTCATCCTACAATTATTTATAATAGAAAAATAACACTTTAACATATAGTTTATATAAAATAGGTTTCTAAAATATGAAGTTTATTTGAAATAAAACTCTTAAGCATGAAGTTTATTTGAAATATAACGGCAGTAGATTTGAACACAAATCCTTAATTGTTTTTAATATAGATTTGAGTGTTTTGAAATCTTATACGGTCACTTCACTTGCAAAGAGCTTGACCTCTTGTAAAGAGCTTGACCTCAAATTATGGTTGGGCAAATAAAGTGAAATATCAATAATATTAAATATATGATTGATTTTACCCGTCCATAAAGGTGATTGAAAGATGTCTTATGATCTTGAATTGTCTATATTTCCTTACCTTAAATTTATATTTTCTCTCACTAATTCTATTCTTATTAAAAAATACCATAACCCCGTAGCCAACTTCAAACACTTGAGCTTGTCTTTATTGGTCAACATTAACCTTGTACTTAACATTTGTTTTTATCAAACTTACCTTTCATCTCCGCTTGAACTTCTAGTGCCTCAATGGCTAACTCTTCGATACTCATGTTGAAATTAGTATCTTTTAGGTAATTTAACAAGATTGAAAGCATGATTAGATACTTTATTATAAATTACAGCAACTAGAGAATAACCAATGAAACGCTGGACAACATTGCTATATGCAAATTTAGCATGGGAAGTGAGAAAATCTCAAATTTTTTGGCTTATCATGATATAGCATCTTACCAAATTATGCAATGCTCTATTCACAACTTTTGTTTACACATTGGTTTGTGAATAAGTGATACTACTTTATTTAAGACAAGAATCAAACATACCTCATAGAGTTCTCCAAAAGTGACTCACGAACTTGGTATCATAATTGAATGTAATAGATTTTGAAATATTACGAAGCCTCATCACTTCTCTAAAAGAATAGTTCTACAATTGAAGTAACATCTACCATCTTCTTAGAAGGTAGAAAATGCGCCATCTTTGAAAATCTGTCAACATCAACAAAAACAAAAATCCATTCTTTTTGTGTTCTTAGCGATCCCTTGGCATCTTAAAACAATATAAACCATATCTTTCTTCAATTTAGGCCAAAAATACCTTCTATAAACGTCCTTAAGACTTTTGTCTCTACTAAGTAGACTAACTAATCCTCTACCATACAAATCTATAATCACCTTCTTCTTTGGTGAAATGCGTGGAAGGCAAAGTTAATTACCATTTATAAGGAACTCATTATGACTGTAATAATCCTCATCTAATTTCTTAACCAAATATACTTACTATAATTCCTTAAAGTCACCATCATCCATATATAATTCTTTTAGATAATTAAACCCATCAATTTCTACACTTAAGATTTTAATCATAACCAACCTCCCACTTAATGCATCAACTAACACATTATTTCTCTCCGTTTTGCTAATAAGTTTGTAAGGAAATTTATTGACAAAGACTGACCATCTAGCATACATTTTAGTTCTCAATTGTTTTTGAATTCTTAAATGTTTCAATGTTTGATAATCAATGTAGAGAACAAATTCCTTCCCAATCAAATAGCATTCTCATGTTTTCCACACCCTCACAATAGTATAGAATTCTTTATTATAAGTAGCCCATTTTTGTCTAGCATTCCTAAACTTTTCATTAAAGTAAACTATTGGCCTTTTTTTTTTTTGGAAAAAACAACCTTAATTCCAACTCCATTAGCATCACACTCCACCTCAAATAATTTGCCTAAATTAGTTAAGGCTCAAATAGGAGCAGTACATTTTTTTAATAAGCAAAACTTTGTTTTTATTTCCCCTCCCATTTAAATGTATGCAAACACTTAGTTATAGGAGCCATAATGCTACAATTTTTTTTTGATAAAGATCATATAAAATACTGCTAACCTATAAAAAATTGTCACATTCCCAATAATCTAAGTTGTAGGCCATTCCTAATAGCTTTTATTTTATCTTCATCCGCCCTAACATCAACTTTTCCCACAATATTTCTAAAAAAACAAAATATTAGTCATAAATATGCATTTTTTCAAATTAGCATAAAATTTGTTATCACTTAATGTCTCAAACACCTTTTTAAGATGCTCAACACGCTCATCAACATATTTGCTATAAATAAGGTTGTCATCAAAATAAATCACAATAAATTTACTTACGAAAGGTCGTATCACTGAGATTATAAAGTGAGTGAAAATATTTAGTACATTGGTTAACCCGAATGATATAACTAACCATCTATGTAATCCATACTTTGTCTTATATGAAGTTTTCCATTCATCTCCAGGCTTTATCCGCCTTGTCCTTATTTGGTGATAATCACTACTAAGCAGTGATAAGAATATCGTACTGTATTGGTCGAAAATTGGTACCGGTACAAAAATACCGGGGACAAATTCCGGCCGGTACCACAGATACCGAAAACTTTTGGGTAATTTCGTAAAATTTAAAATTCCTAGGGACCAATTTGCAAATAACAAAAAATTAACCCAAAAAATCTAACCCCCTACCTTCGTCCGCCTCACTCTCTTCTTTCTTCTCTGTCGTCCGTCGTCCTCCCACCGCTCTCCGCCGCCTGACTCTCGCCGGTTGTCTCTCTCACGTCGCGTCGCTGCCTGTCCCTGGTCTGGATCTGGACTCTGATGGTCTCCTCTTCTCGTCCGTCCGTCTGTTGTGCTCTGGTGTCTCGCGGCTCGCCTCCATCGCGTCGTCCACACTGCCTACATACATTGCCACCTCCCTCTGTCACAATACCGTCGGCCCACCGACCCTCTGACAACGACCCAAGTGAAGGCCTCAGTGACCCGAACCTGACGGTGTCCAAAATCTTTTGGGTGTGTGTTGACTGGTAAATGATTTTTTTGTGTTGTGGATTAGATTTGCCGTGCATTAGACTATTAGTGTTGATCAGTTGATGAACACTAATATGAAATGGTGTATATAATATTATACACCATTTACCAGTGTGAAGTGTGTTGACTGGTAATATGAATTGAAGTGTGAAGTTTGAACTGATGAGGATTTGGAATGGATGAATTACTAATTAGTGAATGTTGATTGTTTTGTTTTAGAATAGGTTTGGAAATTGGAATCAAGATTGGTTTGAAAAATTTTGGAATGTTTGGAAATTGGAATTGTTTTGGAATGGAATTTTTGAAGTTGAAAATTTGAAATTGTTTGATTAAAGTTGAAGAATACCGTAGGTAGGTAAGTAATTTATGCTATTTTGTTATGAATTTGTAATTATGCAAAGATTGTAAAATGGAATTGGAAATTAGAATTGGAAATTTAGAATTGTAAAATGGGGTTAGTAACTTAGTATGTAATTAATTAATTATGTATTATGCAAAGATTGTTATAA